>JBBPBQ010000003.1:24828095-24851987 GCA_037974755.1 Cicer yamashitae
GGTTGAACATTTAGGTCATTTTCGTCCTCCCTAGGCTTATTCTAATCCAATTAGGGTTTTTAACCAATCTTTTGCATCCAATATGTGATTTTGTGTCATTTTGTGTCATTGGATGAACATTTAGGTCTTTTTTGTCCTCCCTAGGCTTATTCTAATCCAATTAGGGTTTTTAACCAATCTTGCGCAACCAATATGTGATTTTGTGTCATTGGTTGAACATTTAGGTCATTTTCGTCCTCCCTAGGCTTATTCTGATCCAATTAGGGTTTTTAACCAATCTTGTACATCCAATATGTGATTTTGTGTCATTTTGTGTCATTGGTTGAACATTTAGGTCAGTTTCGTCCTCCCTAGGCTTATTCTAATCCAATTAGGGTTTTTAACCAAACTTGGGCATCCAATATGTGATTTTGTGTCATTGGTTGAACATTTAG
The DNA here is from genome assembly GCA_037974755.1 of Cicer yamashitae. Lineage (NCBI taxonomy): Eukaryota > Viridiplantae > Streptophyta > Magnoliopsida > Fabales > Fabaceae > Cicer > Cicer yamashitae. The sequence goes on from JBBPBQ010000003.1 coordinate 24,828,530, forward strand.
GTCATTTTCGTCCTCCTTAGGCTTATTCTAATCGAATTAGGGTTTTTAACCAATCTTGTGCATCCCATATGTAATTTTGTGTCATTGGTTGAACATTTAGGTCATTTTCGTCCTCCCTAGGCTTATTCTAATCCAATTAGGGTTTTTAACCAATCTTGTGCATCCAATATGTGATTTTGTGTCATTGGTTGAACATTTAGGTCATTTTCGTCCTCCCTAGGCTTATTCTAATCCAATTAGGGTTTTTAACCAATATTGAGCATCCAATATGTGATTTTGTGTCATTTTGTGTCATTGGTTGAACATTTAGGTCATTTTCGTCCTCCCTAGGCTTATTCTAATCCAATTAGGGTTTTTAACCAATCTTGTGCATCCAATATGTGATTTTGTGTCATTGGTTGAACATTTAGGTCATTTTCGTCCTCCCTAGGCTTATTCTAATCCAATTAGGGTTTTTAACCAATCTTGTGCATCCAATATGTGATTTTGTGTCATTGGTTGAACACTTAGGTCATTTTCGTCCTCCCTAGGCTTATTCTAATCCAATTAGGGTTTTAAACCAATCTTGTGCATCCAATATGTGATTTTGTTTCATTTTGTGTCGTTGGTTGAACATATAGATCATTTTCGTCCTCCATAGGCTTATTCTAATCCAATTAGGGTTTTTAACCAATCTTGTGCATCCAATATGTGATTTTCTGTCATTTTGTGTCATTGGTTGAACATTTAGGTCATTTTCGTCCTCCCTAGGCTTATTCTAATCCAATTAGGGTTTTTAACCAATCTTGTGCATCCAATATGTGATTTTGTGTCATTGGTTGAACATTTAGGTCATTTTCGTCCTCCCTAGGCTTATTCTAATCCAATTAGGGTTTTTAACCAATCTTGTGCATCCAGTATGTGATTTTGTGTCATTTTGTGTCGTTGGTTGAACATATAGATCATTTTCGTCCTCCATAGCCTTATTCTAATCCAATTAGGGTTTTTAACCAATCTTGTGCATCCAATATGTGATTTTGTGTCATTGGTTGAACATTTAGGTCATTTTCGTCCTCCCTAGGCTTATTCTAATCCAATTAGGGTTTTTAACAAAACTTGTGCATCCAATATGTGATTTTGTGTCATTGGTTGAACATTTAGGTCATTTTCGTCCTCCCTAGGCTTATTCTAATCCAATTAGGGTTTTTAACCAATCTTGTGCATCCAATATGTGATTTTGTGTCATTGGTTGAACATTTAGGTCACTTTCGTCCTCCCTAGGCTTATTCTAATCCAATTCGGGTTTTTAACCAATCTTGTGCATCCAATATGTGATTTTGTGTCATTGGTTGAACATTTAGGTCATTTTCGTCCTCCCTAGGCTTATTCTAATCCAATTAGGGTTTTAATCAAATCTTGTGCATCCAATATGTGATTTTGTGTCATTAGTTGAGCATATAGGTCATTTTCGTCCTCCCTAAGCTTATTCTAATCCAATTAGGGTTTTTAACCAATCTTGTGCATCCAATATGTGATTTTGTGTCATTTTGTGTCATTAGTTGAACATTTAGGTCACTTTCGTCCTCCCTAGGCTTATTCTAATCCAATTCGGGTTTTTAACCAATCTTGTGCATCCAATATGTGATTTTGTGTCATTTTGTGTCATTGGTTGAACATCTATGTCATTTTCGTCCTCCCTAGGCTTATTCTAATCCAATTAGGGTTTTTAACCAATCTTGTGCAACCAATATGTGATTTTGTGTCATTGGTTGAACATTTAGGTCATTTTCGTCCTCCCTAGGCTTATTCTAATCCAATTAGGGTTTTTAACCAATCTTGTGCATCCAATATGTAATTTTGTGTCATTGGTTGAACATTTAGGTCATTTTCGTCCTCCCTAGGCTTATTCTAATCCAATAAGGGTTTTTAACCAATCTTGTGCATCCAATATGTGATTTTGTATAATTTTGTGTCATTGGCTGAACATTTAGGTCATTTTCGTCCTCCCTAGGCTTATTCTAATCCAATAAGGGTTTTTAATCAATCTTGTGCATCCAATATGTAATTTTGTGTCATTTTGTGTCATTGGATGAACATTTAGGTCTTTTTTGTCCTTCCTAGGCTTATTCTAATCCAATTAGGGTTTTTAACCAATCTTGCGCAACCTATATGTGATTTTGTGTCATTGGTTGAACATTTAGGTCATTTTCGTCCTCCCTAGGCTTATTCTAATCCAATTAGGGTTTTTAACCAATCTTGTGCATCCAATATGTGATTTTGTGTGATTTTGTGTCATTGGTTGAACATTTAGGTCATTTTCGTCCTCCCTAGGCTTATTCTAATCTAATTAGGGTTTTTAACCAATCTTGTGCATCCAATATGTGATTTTGTGTCATTTTGTGTCATTGGTTGAACATTTAGGTCAGTTTCGTCCTCCCTAGGCTTATTCTAATCCAATTAGGGTTTTTAACCAATCTTGTGCATCCAATATGTGATTTTGTGATTGGTTGAACATTTAGCTCATTTTCGTCCTCCCTAGGCTTATTCTAATCCAATTAGGGTTTTTAACCAATCTTGTGCATCCAATATGTGATTTTGTGTCATTTTGTGTCATTGGTTGAACATTTAGGTCAGTTTCGTCCTCCCTAGGCTTATTCTAATCCAATTAGGGTTTTTAACCAATCTTGTGCATCCAATATGTGATTGTGTCATTTTGTGTCATTGGTTGAACATTTAGGTCATTTTCGTCCTCCCTAGGCTTATTCTAATCCAATTAGGGTTTTTAACCAATCTTGTGCATCCAATATGTGATTTTGTGTCATTTTGTGTCATTGGTTAAACATTTATGTCATTTTCGTCCTCCCCAGGCTTACTCTAATCAAATTAGGGTTTTTAACCAATCTTGTGCATCCAATATGTGATTTTGTGTCATTGGTTGAACATTTAGGTCATTTTCGTCCTCCGTAGGCTTATTCTAATCCAATTAGGGTTTTTAACCAATCTTGTGCATCCAATATGTGATTTTGTGATTGGTTGAACATTTAGGTCATTTTCGTCCTCCCTAGGCTTATTCTAATCCAATTAGGGTTTTTAACCAATCTTGTGCATCCAATATGTGATTTTGTGTCATTTTGTGTCATCGGTTGAACATTTAAGTCATTTTCTTCCTCCCTAGGCTTATTCTAATCCAATTAGGGTTTTTAACCAATCTTGTGCATCCAATATGTGATTTTGTATCATTTTGTGTAATTTGGTTGAACATTTAGGTCATTTTCGTCCTCCCGAGGCTTATTCTAATCCAATTAGGGTTTTGAACCAATCTTGTGCATCCAATATGTGATTTTGTGTCATTGGTTGAACATTTAGGTCAGTTTCGTCCTCCCTAGGCTTATTCTAATCCAATTAGGGTTTTTAACCAATCTTGTGCATCCAATATGTGATTTTGTGATTGGTTGAACATTTAGGTCATTTTCGTCCTCCCTAAGCTTATTCTAATCCAATTAGGGTTTTCAACCAATCTTGTGCATCCAATATGTGATTTTGTGTCATTGGTTGAACATTTAGGTCATTTTCGTCCTCCCTAGACTTATTCTAATCCAATTAGGGTTTTTAACCAATCTTGTGCATCCAATATGTGACTTTGTGTCATTTTGTGTCATTGGTTGAACATTTAGGTCACTTTCGTCCTCCCTAGGCTTATTCTAATCCAATTAGGGTTTTTAACCAATCTTGTGCATCCAATATGTAATTTTGTGTCATTTTGTGTCATTGGTTGAAGATTTAGGTCATTTTCGTCCTCCCTAGGCTTATTCTAATCCAATTAGGGTTTTTAAGCAATCTTGTGCATCCAATATGTGATTTTGTGATTGGTTGAACATTTAGGTCATTTTCGTCCTCCATAAGCTTATTCTAATCCAATTAGGGTTTTAAACCAATCTTGTGCATCCAATATGTGATTTTGTGTCATTGGTTGAACATTTAGGTCATTTTCGTCCTCCCTAGACTTATTCTAATCCAATTAGGGTTTTTAACCAATCTTGTGCATCCAATATGTGATTTTGTGTCATTTTGTGTCATTGGTTGAACATATAGGTCATTTTCGTCCTCCATAGGCTTATTCTAATCCAATTAGGGTTTTTAACCAATCTAGTGCATCCAATATGTAATTTTGTGTCATTTTGTGTCATTGGTTGAACATTTAGGTCATTTTTGTCCTCCCTAGGCTTATTCGAATCAAATTATGGTTTTTAACCAATCTTGTGCACCAATATGTGATTTTGTGTCATTGGTTGAACATTTAGGTCATTTAAGTCCTCCCTAGGCTTATTCTAATCCAATTATGGTTTTTAACCAATCTTGTGCAACCAATATGTGATTTTGTGTCATTGGTTGAACATTTAGGTCATTTTCGTCCTCCCTAGGCTTATTCTAATCCAATTAGGGTTTTTAACCAATCTTGTGAATCCAATATGTAATTTTGTGTCAGTTTGTGTCATTGGTTGAACATTTAGGTCATTTTTGTCCTCCCTAGGCTTATTCTAATCCAATTAGGGTTTTTAACCAATCTTGTGCATCCAATATGTGATTTTGTGTCATTGGTTGAACATTTAGGTCATTTTCTTCCTCCCTAGGCTTATTCTAATCCAATTAGGGTTTTTAACCAATCTTGTGCAACCAATATGTGATTTTGTGTCATTGGTTGAACATTTAGGTCATTTTCGTCCTCCCTAGGCTTATTCTAATCCAATTAGGGTTTTTAACCAATCTTGTGCATCCAATATGTCATTTTGTGTCATTTTGTGTCATTGGTTGAACATTTAGGTCATTTTCGTCCTCCCGAGGCTTATTCTAATCCAATTAGGGTTTTGAACCAATCTTGTGCATCCAATATGTGATTTTGTGTCATTGGTTGAACATTTAGGTCAGTTTCGTCCTCCCTAGGCTTATTCTAATCCAATTAGGGTTTTTAACCAATCTTTCGCATCCTATATGTGATTTTGTATCATTTTGTGTAATTTGGTTGAACATTTAGGTCATTTTCGTCCTCCCTAGGGTTATTCTAATCCAATTCGGGTTTTTAACCAATCTTGTGCATCCAATATGTGATTTTGTGTCATTTTGTGTCATTGGTTGAACATTTAGTTCATTTTCGTCCTCCCTAGGCTTATTCTAATCCAATTAGGGTTTTTAACCAATCTTGTGCAACCAATATGTGAATTTGTGTCATTGGTTGAACATTTAGGTCATTTTCGTCCTCCCTAGGCTTATTCTAATCCAATTAGGGTTTTTAACCAATCTTGTGCATCCAATATGTGATTTTGTGTCATTTTGTGTCATCGGTTGAACATTTAGGTCATTTTCGTCCTCCCTAAACTTATTCTAATCCAATTAGGGATTTTAACCAATCTTGTGCATCCAATATGTGATTTTGTGTCATTTTGTGTCGTTGGTTGAACATATAGATCATTTTCGTCCTCCATAGGCTTATTCTAATCCAATTAGGGTTTTTAACCAATCTTGTGCATCCAATATGTGATTTTGTGTCATTGGTGGAACATTTAGGTCATTTTCGTCCTCCCTAGGCTTATTCTAATCCAATTAGGGTTTTTAACCAATCTTGTGCATCCAATATGTGATTTTGTGTCATTTTGTGTCATCGGTTGAACATTTAGGTCATTTTCGTCCTCCCTAGGCTTATTCTAATCCAATTAGGGTTTTAAACCAATCTTGTGCATCCAATATGTGATTTTGTGTCATTTTGTGTCATTGGTTGAACATATAGGTCATTTTCGTCCTCCATAGGCTTATTCTAATCCAATTAGGGTTTTTAACCAATCTAGTGCATCCAATATGTAATTTTGTATCATTTTGTGTCATTGGTTGAACATTTAGGTCATTTTTGTCCTCCCTAGGCTTATTCGAATCAAATTATGGTTTTTAACCAATCTTGTGCACCAATATGTGATTTTGTGTCATTGGTTGAACATTTAGGTCATTTACGTCCTCCCTAGGCTTATTCTAATCCAATTATGGTTTTTAACCAATCTTGTGCAACCAATATGTGATTTTGTGTCATTGGTTGAACATTTAGGTCATTTTCGTCCTCCCTAGGCTTATTCTAATCCAATTAGGGTTTTTAACCAATCTTGTGAATCCAATATGTAATTTTGTGTCAGTTTGTGTCATTGGTTGAACATTTAGGTCATTTTTGTCCTCCCTAGGCTTATTCTAATCCAATTAGGGTTTTTAACCAATCTTGTGCATCCAATATGTGATTTTGTGTCATTGGTTGAACATTTAGGTCATTTTCTTCCTCCCTAGGCTTATTCTAATCCAATTAGGGTTTTTAACCAATCTTGTGCAACCAATATGTGATTTTGTGTCATTGGTTGAACATTTAGGTCATTTTCGTCCTCCCTAGGCTTATTCTAATCCAATTAGGGTTTTTAACCAATCTTGTGCATCCAATATGTGATTTTGTGTCATTGTTTGAACATTTAGGTCATTTTCGTCCTCCCTAGGCTTATTCTAATCCAATTAGGGTTTTTAACCAATCTTGTGCAACCAATATGTGATTTTGTGTCATTTTGTGTCATTGGTTAAACATTTAGGTCATTTTCGTCCTCCCTAGGCTTATTCTAATCCAATTAGGGTTTTTAACCAATCTTGTGCATCCAATATGTGATTTTGTGTCATTGGTTGCACATTTAGGTCATTTTCATCCTCCCTAGGCTTATTCTAATCCAATTAGGGTTTTTAACCAATCTTAGGCATCCAATATGTGATTTTGTGTAATTTTGGGTCACTGGTTGAACATTTAGGTCATTTTCGTCCTCCCTAGGCTTATTCTAATCCAATTAGGGTTTTTAACCTATCTTGTGCATCCAATATGTGATTTTGTGTCATTTTGTGTCATTGGTTGAACATTTAGGTCATTTTCGTCCTCCCTAGGCTTATTCTAATCCAATTACGGTTTTTAACCAATCTTGTGCATCCAATATGTGATTTTGTGTCATTGGTTGAACATTTAGGTCATTTACGTCCTCCCTAGGCTTATTCTAATCCAATTAGGGTTTTTAACCAATCTTGTGCATCCAATATGTGATTTTGTGTCATTGGTTGAACATTTAGGTCATTTTAGTCCTCCCTAGGCTTATTCTAATCCAATTAGGGTTTTTAACCAATCTTGAGCATCCAATATGTGATTTTGTGTCATTGGTTGAACATTTAGGTCATTTTCGTCCTCCCTAGGCTTATTCTAATCCAATTAGGGTTTTTAACCAATCTTGTGCATCCAATATGTGATTTTGTGTAATTTTGTGTCATTGGTTGAACATATAGGTTATTTTCATAGTCCCTATGCTTATTCTAATCCAATTAGGTTTTTTAACCATTCTTGTGCCTCCAATATGTGATTTTGTGTCATTGGTTGAACATTTAGGTCATTTTCGTCCTCCCTAGGCTTATTCTAATCCAATTAGGGTTTTTAACCAATCTTGTGCATCCAATATGTGATTTTGTGTCATTTTGTGTCATTGGTTGAACATTTAGGTCATTTTCGTTCTCCCTAGGCTTATTCTAATCCAATTAGCGTTTTTAACCAATCTTGTGCATCCAATATGTGATTTTGTGTCATTTTCTGTCATTGGTTGAACATTTAGGTCATTTTCGTCCTCCCTAGGCTTATTCTAATCCAATTAGGGTTTTTAACCAATCTTGTGCATCCAATATGTGATTTTGTGTCATTTTGTGTCATTGGTTGAACATTTAGGTCATTTTCGTCCTCCCTAGGCTTATTCTAATCCAATTAGGGTTTTTAACCAATCTTGTGCATCCAATATGTGATTTTGGGTCATTGGTTCAACATTTAGGTCATTTTCGTCCTACCTAGGCTTATTCTAATCCAATTAGGGTTTTTAACCAATCTTGTGCAACCAATATGTGATTTTGTGTCATTTTGTGTCATTGGTTGAACATTTAGGTCATTTTCGTCCTCCCTAGGCTTATTCTAATCCAATTAGGGTTTTTAACCAATCTTGTGCATCCAATATGTGATTTTGTGTCATTTTGTGTCATTGGTTAAACATTTAGGTCATTTTCGTCCTCCCGAGGCTTATTCTAATCCAATTAGGGTTTTTAACCAATCTTGTGCATCCAATATGTGATTTTGTGATTGGTTGAACATTTAGGTCATTTTCGTCCTCCCTAAGCTTATTCTAATCCAATTAGGGTTTTCAACCAATCTTGTGCATCCAATATGTGATTTTGTGTCATTGGTTGAACATTTAGGTCATTTTCGTCCTCCCTAGACTTATTCTAATCCAATTAGGGTTTTTAACCAATCTTGTGCATCCAATATGTGATTTTGTGTCATTGGTTGAACATTTAGGCAAATTTCGTCCTCCCCAGGCTTATTCTAATCCAATTAGGATTTTTATCCAATCTTGTGCATCCCATATGTGATTTTGTGTCAATTTGTGTCATTGGTTTAACATTTACGTCATTTTCGTACTCCCTAGGCTTATTCTAATCCAATTAGGGTTTTTAACCAATCTTGTGCATCCAATGTGTGATTTTGTGTCATTGGTTGCACATTTAGGTCATTTTCGTCCTCCCTAGGCTTATTCTAATCCAATTAGGGTTTTTAACCAATCTTGTGCATCCAATAAGTGATTTTGTGTCATTGGTTGAACATTTAGGTTATTTTCGTCCTCCCTAGGCTTATTCTAATCCAATTAGGGTTTTTAACCAATCTTGTGCATCCAAAATGTGATTTTGTGTCATTGGTTGAACATTTAGGTCATTTTCGTCCTCCCTAGGCTTATTCTAATCCAATTAGGATTTTTAACCAATCTTTTGCATCCAATATGTGATTTTGTGTCATTTTGTGTCATTGGTTGAACATTTAGGTCATTTTCGTCCTCTGTAGGCTTATTCTAATCCAATTAGGGTTTTTAACCAATCTTGTGCATCCAATATGTGATTTTGTGTCATTTTCTGTCATTGGTTGAACATTTAGGTCATTTTCGTCCTCCCTAGGCTTATTCTAATCCAATTAGGGTTTTTAACCAATCTTGTGCATCCAATATGTGATTTTGTGTCATTGGTTGAACATTTAGGTCATTTACGTCCTCCCTAGGCTTATTCTAATCCAATTAGGGTTTTTAACCAATCTTGTGCATCCAATATGTGATTTTGTATCATTTTGTGTAATTTGGTTGAACATTTAGGTCATTTTCGTCCTCCCTAGGCTTACTCTAATCCAATTAGGGTTTTTAATCAATTTTGTGCATCCAATATGTAATTTTGTGTCATTGGTTGAACATTTAGGTCAGTTTCGTCCTCCCTAGGCTAATTCTAATCCAATTAGGGTTTTTAACCAATCTTGTGCATCCAATATGTGATTTTGTGATTGGTTGAATATTTAGGTCATTTTCGTCCTCCCTAGGCTTATTCTAATCCAATTAGGGTTTTTAACCAATCTTGTGCATCCAATATGTGATTTTGTGTCATTGGTTGAACATTTAGGTCATTTTCGTCCTCCCTAGGCTTATTCTAATCCAATTAGGGTTTTTAACCAATCTTGTGCATCCAATATGTGATTTTCTGTCATTTTGTGTCATTGGTTGAACATTTATGTCATTTTCGTCCTCCCCAGGCTTACTCTAATCAAATTAGGGTTTTTAACCAATCTTGTGCATCCAATATGTGATTTTGTGTCATTGGTTGAACATTTAGGTCATTTTCGTCCTCCCTAGGCTTATTCTAATCCAATTAGGGTTTTTAACCAATCTTGTGCATCCAATATGTGATTTTGTGTCATTGGTTGAACATTTAGGTCATTTTCGTCCTCCCGAGGCTTATTCTAATCCAATTAGGGTTTTGAACCAATCTTGTGCATCCAATATGTGATTTTGTGTCATTGGTTGAACATTTAGGTCAGTTTCGTCCTCCCTAGGCTTATTCTAATCCAATTAGGGTTTTTAACCAATCTTGTGCATCCTAAATGTGATTTTGTATCATTTTGTGTAATTTGGTTGAACATTTAGGTCATTTTCGTCCTCCCTAGGCTTATTCTAATCCAATTAGGGTTTTTAACCAATCTTGTGCATCCAATATGTGATTTTGTGTCATTTTGTGTCATTGGTTGAACATTTAGTTCATTTTCGTCCTCCCTAGGCTTATTCTAATCCAATTAGGGTTTTTAACCAATCTTGTGCAACCAATATGTGATTTTGTGTCATTGGTTGAACATTTAGGTCATTTTCGTCCTCCCTAGGCTTATTCTAATCCAATTAGGGTTTTTAACCAATCTTGTGCATCCAATATGTAATTTTGTGTCATTTTGTGTCATTGGTTGAACATTTAGGTCATTTTTGTCCTCCCTAGGCTTATTCTAATCAAATTATGGTTTTTAACCAATCTTGTGCACCAATATGTGATTTTGTGTCATTGGTTGAACATTTAGGTCATTTTCTTCCTCCCTAGGCTTATTCTAATCCAATTAGGGTTTTTAACCAATCTTGTGCAACCAATATGTGATTTTGTGTCATTGGTTGAACATTTAGGTCATTTTCGTCCTCCCTAGGCTTATTCTAATCCAATTAGGGTTTTTAACCAATCTTGTGCATCCAATATGTGATTTTGTGTTATTGGTTGAACATTTAGGTCAATTTCGTCCTCCCTAGGCTTATTCTAATCCAATTAGGGTTTTTAACCAATCTTGTGCATCCAATATGTGATTGTGTCATTTTGTGTCATTGGTTGAACATTTAGGTCATTTTCGTCCTCCCGAAGCTTATTCTAATCCAATTAGGGTTTTGAACCAATCTTGTGCATCCAATATGTGATTTTGTGTCATTGGTTGAACATTTAGGTCAGTTTCGTCCTCCCTAGGCTTATTCTAATCCAATTAGGGTTTTTAACCAATCTTGTGCATCCAATATGTGATTTTGTGATTGGTTGAACATTTAGGTCATTTTCGTCCTCCCTAAGCTTATTCTATACCAATTAGGGTTTTTAACCAATCTTGTGCAACCAATATGTGATTTTGTGTCATTGGTTGAACATTTAGGTCATTTTCGTCCTCCCTAGGCTTATTCTAATCCAATTAGGGTTTTTATCCAATCTTGTGCATCCAATATGTGATTTTGTGTCATTGTTGAACATTTAGGTCATTTTCGTCCTCCCTAGGCTTATTCTAATCCAATTAGGGTTTTTAACCAATCTTGTGCAACCAACATGTGATTTTGTGTCATTGGTTGAACATTTAGGTCATTTTCGTCCTCCCTAGGCTTATTCTAATCCAATTAGGGTTTTTAACCAATCTTTTGCATCCAATATTTGATTTTGTGTCATTTTTTGTCATTGGTTGAACATTTAGGTCAGTTTCGTCCTCCCTAGGCTTATTCTAATCGAATTAGGGTTTTTAACCAATCTTGTGCAACCCATATGTGATTTTGTGTCATTGGTTGAACATTTAGGTCATTTTCGTCCTCCCTAGGCTTATTCTAATCCAATTAGGGTTTTTAACCAATCTTGTGCATCCAATATGTGATTTTGTGTCATTTTGTGTCATTGGTTGAACATTTAGGTCATTTTCGTCCTCCCTACGCTTATTCTAATCCAATTAGGGTTTTAAACCAATCTTGTGCATCCAATATGTGATTTTGTGTCATTTTGTGTCATTGGTTGAACATATAGGTCATTTTCGTCCTCCATAGGCTAATTCTAATCCAATTAGGGTTTTTAACCAATCTTGTGCATCCAATATGTCATTTTGTGTCATTGGTTGAAGATTTAGGTCATTTTCGTCCTCCCTAGGCTTATTCTAATCCAATTAGGGTTTTTAACGAATCTTGTGCATCCAATATGTGATTTTGTGTCATTTTGTGTCATTGGTTGAACATTTAGGTCATTTTCGTCCTCCCTAGGCTTATTCTAATCCAATTAGGGTTTTGAACCAATCTTGTGCATCCAATATGTGATTTTGTGTCATTGGTTGAACATTTAGGTCAGTTTCGTCCTCCCTAGGGTTATTCTAATCCAATTAGGGTTTTTAACCAATCTTGTGCATCCAATATGTGATTTTGTGTTATTGGTTGAACATTTAGGTCAATTTCGTCCTCCCTAGGCTTATTCTAATCCAATTAGGGTTTTTAACCAATCTTGTGCATCCAATATGTCATTTTGTGTCATTTTGTGTAATTGGTTGAACATTTAGGTCATTTTCGTCCTCCCTAGGCTTATTCTAATCGAATTAGGCTTTTTAACCAATCTTGTGCATCCCATATGTGATTTTGTGTCGTTGGTTGAACATTTAGGTCATTTTTGTCCTCCCTAGGCTTATTCTAATCCAATTAGGGTTTTTAACCAATCTTGTGCATCCAATATGTGATTTTGTGTCATTTTGTGTCATCGGTTGAACATTTAGGTCATTTTCGTCCTCCCTAGGCTTATTCTAATCCAATTAGGGTTTTAAACCAATCTTGTGCATCCAATATGTGATTTTGTGTCATTTTGTGTCATTGGTTGAACATATAGGTCATTTTCGTCCTCCATAGGCTTATTCTAATCCAATTAGGGTTTTTAACCAATCTTGTGCATCCAATATGTGATTTTGTGTCATTGGTTGAACATTTAGGTCATTTTCGTCCTCCCTAGGCTTATTCTAATCCAATTAGGGTTTTTAACCAATCATGTGTATCGAATATGTGATTTTGTGTCATTGGTTGAACGTTTAGGTCATTTTCGTCCTCTCTAGACTTATTCTAATCCAATTAGGGTTCTGAACCAATCTTGTGCATCCAATATGTAATTTTGTGTCATTTTGTGTCATTGGTTGAACATATAGGTCATTTTCGTCCTCCATAGGCTTATTCTAATCCAATTAGGGTTTTTAACCAATCTTGTGCATCCAATATGTGATTTTGTATCATTTTGTGTCATTGGTTGAACATTTAGGTCATTTTCGTCCTCCCTAGGCTTATTCTAATCCAATTAGGGTTTTTAACCAATCTTGTGCATCCAGTATGTGATTTTGTGTCATTTTGTGTCGTTGGTTCAACATATAGATCATTTTCGTCCTCCATAGGCTTATTCTAATCCAATTAGGGTTTTTAACCAATCTTGTGCATCCAATATGTGATTTTGTGTCATTGGTTGAACATTTAGGTCATTTTCGTCCTCCCTAGGCTTATTCTAATCCAATTAGGGTTTTTAACCAATCTTGTGCATCCAATGTGTGATTTTGTATCATTTTGTGTCATTGGTTGAACATTTAGGTCATTTTCGTCCTCCCTAGGCTTATTATAATCCAATTAGGGTTTTTAACCAATCTTGTGCATCCAATATGTGATTTTGTGATTGGTTGAACATTTAGGTCATTTTCGTCCTCCCTAAGCTTATTCTAATCCAATTAGGGTTTTTAACCAATCTTGTGCATCCAATATGTGATTTTGTGTCATTGGTTGAACATTTAGGTCATTTTCGTCCTCCCTAGGCTTATTATATTCCAATTAGGGTTTTTAACCAATCTTGTGCATCCAATATGTGATTTTGTGTCATTTTGTGTCATTGATTGAACATTCAGGTCATTTTCGTCCTCGCTAGGCTTATTCTAATCCAATTAGGGTTTTTAACCAATCTTGTGCATCCAATATGTTATTTTGTTTCATTGGTTGAACATTTAGGTCATTTTTGTCCTCCCTAGGATTATTCTAATCCAATTAGGGTTTTTAACCAATCTTGTGCATCAAATATGTGATTTTGTGTCATTTTGTGTCATTGGTTGAACATTTAGGTCATTTTCGTCCTCCCTAGGCTTATTCTAATCCAATTAGGGTTTTTAACCAATCTTGTGCATCCAATATTTGATTTTGTGTCATTTTGTGTCCACGGTTGAACATTTAGGTCATTTTCGTCCTCCCTAGGCTTATTCTAATCCAATTAGGTTTTTTAACCAATCTTGTGCATCCAATATGTGATTTTGTGTCATTTTGTGTCATTAGTTGAACATTTAGGTCATTTTCCTCCTCCCTAGGCTTATTCTAATCCAATTAGGGTTTTTAACCAATCTTGTGCATCCAATATATTTTTTTGTGTCATTTTGTGTCATTGGTTGAACATTTAGGTCATTTTCGTCCTCCCTAGGCTTATTCTAATCCAATTAGGGTTTTTAACCAATCTTGTGCATCCAATATGTGATTTTGTGTCATTTTGTGTCATTGGTTGAACATTTAGGTCATTTTCGTCCTCCCTAGGCTTATTCTAATCCAATTAGGGTTTTTAACAAATCTTGTGCATCCAATATGTGATTTTGTGTCATTTTGTGTCATTGGTTAAACATTTAGGTCATTTTCGTCCTCCCTAGGCTTATTCTAATCCAATTAGGGTTTTTAACCAATCTTGTGCATCCAATATGTGATTTTGTGTCATTGGTTGAACATTTAGGTCATTTTTGTCCTCCCTAGGCTTATTCTAATCCAATTAGGGTTTTTAACCAATCGTGTGCATCCAATATGTGATTTAGTGTCATTGGTTGTACATTTAGGTCATTTTCGTCCTCCCTAGGCTTATTCTAATCCAATTAGGGTTTTTAACCAATCTTGTGCATCCAATATGTGATTTTGTGTCATTGGTTGAACATTTAGGTCATTTTCGTCCTCCCTAGGCTTATTCTAATCCAATTAGGGTTTTTAACCAATCTTGTGCATCCAATATGTGATTTTGTGTCATTTTGTGTCATTGCTTGAACATTTAGGTCATTTTCGCCCTCCCTAAGCTTATTCTAATCCAATTAGGGTTTTTAACCAATCTTGTGCATCCAATATGTGATTTTGTGTCATTGGTTGAACATTTAGGTCATTTTCGTCCTCCCTAGGCTTATTCTAATCCAATTAGGGTTTTTAACCAATCTTGTGCATCCAATATGTGATTTTGTGTCATTTTGTGTCATTGGTTGAACATTTAGGTCATTTTCGTCCTCCCTAGGCATATTCTAATCCAATTACGATTGTTAACCAATCTTGTGCATCCAATATGTGATTTTGTGTCATTGGTTGAACATTTAGGTCATTTTCGTCGTCCCTAGGCTTATTCTAATCCAATTAGGGTTTTTAACCAATCTTGTGCATCCAATATGTGATTTTGTGTCATTTTGTGTCATTGGTTGAACATTTAGGTCATTTTTGTCCTCCCTAGGCTTATTCTAATCTAATTAGGGTTTTGAACCAATCTTGTGCATCCAATATGTGATTTTGTGTCATTGGTTGAACATTTAGGTCATTTTCGTCCTCCCTAGGCTTATTCTAATCCAATTAGGGTTTTTAACCAATCTTGTGCATCCAATATGTGATTTTGTGATTGGTTGAATATTTAGGTCATTTTCGTCCTCCCTAAGCTTATTCTAATCCAATTAGGGTTTTTAACCAATCTTGTGCATCCAATATGTGATTTTGTGTCATTGGTTGAACATTTAGGTCATTTTCGTCCTCCCTAGGCTTATTCTAATCCAATTAGGGTTTTTAACCAATCTTGTTCATCCAATATGTGATTTTCTGTCATTTTGTGTCATTGGTTGAACATTTAGGTCATTTTCGTTCTCCCTAGGCTTATTCTAATCCAATTAGGGTTTTTAACCAATCTTGTGCATCCAATATGTGATTTTGTGTCATTGGTTGAACATTTAGGTCATTTTCGTCCTCCCTAGGCTTATTCTAATCCAATTAGGGTTTTTAACCAATCTTGTGCATCCAATATGTGATTTTGGGTCATGGGTTGAACATTTAGGTCATTTTCCTTTTCCCTAGGCATATTCTAATCCAATTAGGGTTTTTAACCAATCTTGTGCATCCAATATGTGATTTTGTGTCATGGGTTGAACATTTAGGTCATTTTCCTCTTCCCTAGGCATATTCTAATCCAATTAGGGTTTTTAACCAATCTTGTGCATCCAATATGTGATTTTGTGTCATTTTGTGTCATGGGTTGTACATTTAGGTCATTTTCCTCTTCCCTAGGCATATTCTAATCCAATTTGGGTTTTTAACCAATCTTGTGAATCCAATATGTGATTTTGTGTAATTGGTTGAACATTTAGGTCATTTTCGTCCTCCCTAGGCTTATTCTAATCCAATTAGTGTTTTTAACCAATCTTGTGCATCCAATATGTGATTTTGTGTCATGGGTTGAACATTTATGTCATTTTCCTCTTCCCTAGGCATATTCTAATCCAATTAGGGTTTTTAACCAATCTTGTGCATCCAATATGTGATTTTGTGTCATTGGTTGAACATTTAGGTCATTTTCGTCCTCCCTAGGCTTATTCTAATCCAATTAGGGTTTTTAACCAATCTTGTGCATCCAACATGTGATTTTGTGTCATTGGTTGAACATTTAGGTAATTTTCGTCCTCCCTAGGCTTATTCTAATCCAATTAGGGTTTTTAACCAATCTTGTGCATTCAATATGTAATTTTGTGTCATTTTGTGTCAATGGTTCAACATTTAGGTCATTTTCGTCCTCCCTAGGCTTATTCTAATCCAATTAGGGTTTTTAACCAATCTTGTGCATCCAATATGTGATTTTGTGTCATTGGTTGAACATTTAGGTCATTTTCGTCCTCCCTAGGCTTATTCTAATCCAATTAGGGTTTTTAACCAATCTTGTGCATCCAATATGTGATTTTGTGTCATTTTGTGTCATTGGTTGAACATTTAGGTCATTTTCGTCCTCCCTAGGCGTATTCTAATCCAATTTGGGTTTTTAACCAATCTTGTGCATCCAATATGTGATTTTGTGTCATTGGTTGAACATTTAGGTCATTTTCGTCCTCCCTAGGCTTATTCTAATCCAATTAGGGTTTTTAACCAATCTTGTGCATTCAATATGTGATTTTGTGTCATTGGTTGAACATTTAGGTCATTTTCGTCCTCCCTAGGCTTATTCTAATCCAATTAGGGTTTTTAACCAATCTTGTGCAACCAATATGTGATTTTGTGTCATTGGTTGAACATTTAGGTCATTTTCGTCCTCCCTAGGCTTATTCTAATCCAATTAGGGTTTTTAACCAATCTTGTGCATCCAATATGTGATTTTGTGTCATTTTGTGTCATTGGTTGAACATTTAGGTCATTCGTCCTCCCTAGGCTCTTTTTAATCCAATTAGGGTTTTTAACCAATCTTGTGCATACAATATGTGATTTTGTGTCATTGGTTGAACATTTAGGTCATTTTCGTCCTCCCTAGGCTTATTCTAATCCAATTAGGGTTTTTAACCAATCTTGTGCATCCAATATGTGATTTTCTGTCATTGGTTAAACATTTAGGTCATTTTCGTCCTCCCTAGGCTTATTCTAATCCAATTAGGGTTTTTAACCAATCTTGTGCATCCAATATGTGATTTTGTGTCATTTTGTGTCATTGGTTGAACATTTAGGTCATTTTCGTCCTCCCTAGGCTTATTCTAATCCAATTAGGGTTTTTAACCAATCTTGTGCATCCAATATGTGATTTTGTGTCATTTTGTGTCATTGGTTGAACATTTAGGTCATATTCGTCCTCCCTAGGCTTATTCTAATCCAATTAGGGTTTTTAACCAATCTTGTGCATCCAATATGTGATTTTGTGTCATTGGTTGAACATTAAGGTCATTTTTGTCCCCTTAGGCTTATTCTAATCCAATTAGGGTTTTTAACCAATCTTGTGCATCCAATATGTGATTTTGTGTCATTGGTTGAACATTTAGGTCATTTTCGTCCTCCCTAGGCTTATTCTAATCCAATTAGGGTTTTTAACCAATCTTGTGCATCCAATATGTGATTTTGTGTCATTGGTTGAACATTTAGGTCATTTTCGTCCTCCCGAGGCTTATTCTAATCCAATTAGGGTTTTGAACCAATCTTGTGCATCCAATATGTGATTTTGTGTCATTGGTTGAACATTTAGGTCAGTTTCGTCCTCCCTAGGCTTATTCTAATCCAATTAGGATTTTTAACCAATCTTGTGCAGCCAATATGTGATTTTATGTCATTTTGTGTCATTGGTTGAACATTTAGGTCAGTTTCGTCCTCCCTAGGCTTATTCTAATCCAATTAGGGTTTTTAACCAATCTTGTGCATCCAATATGTGATTTTCTGATTGGTTGAACATTTAGGTCATTTTCGTCCTCCCGAGGCTTATTCTAATCCAATTAGAGTTTTGACCAATCTTGTGCATCCAATATGTGATTTTGTGTCATTGGTTGAACATTTAGGTTAGTTTCGTCCTCCCTAGGCTTATTCTAATCCAATTAGGGTTTTTAACCAATCTTGTGCATCCAATATGTGATTTTGTGATTGGTTGAACATTTAGGTCATTTTCGTCCTCCCTAAGCTTATTCTAATCCAATTAGGGTTTTTAACCAATCTTGTGCATCCAATATGTGATTTTGTGTCATTGGTTGAACATTTAGGTCATTTACGTCCTCCCTAGGCTTATTCTAATCCAATTAGGGTTTTTAACCAATCTTGTGCATCCAATATGTGATTTTGTATCATTTTGTGTAATTTGGTTGAACATTTAGGTCATTTTCGTCCTCCCTAGGCTTACTCTAATCCAATTAGGGTTTTTAATCAATTTTGTGCATCCAATATGTAATTTTGTGTCATTGGTTGAACATTTAGGTCAGTTTCGTCCTCCCTAGGCTAATTCTAATCCAATTAGGGTTTTTAACCAATCTTGTGCATCCAATATGTGATTTTGTGATTGGTTGAATATTTAGGTCATTTTCGTCCTCCCTAAGCTTATTCTGATCCAATAAGGGTTTTTAACCAATCTTGTGCATCCAATATGTGATTTTGTGTCATTGGTTGAACATTTAGGTCATTTTCGTCCTCCCTAGGCTTATTCTAATCCAATTAGGGTTTTTAACCAATCTTGTGCAACCAATATGTGATTTTGTGTCATTGGTTGAACATTTAGGTCATTTTCGTCCTCCCTTGGTTTATTCTAGTCCAATTAGGGTTTTTAACTAATCTTGTGCATCCAATATGTGATTTTGTGTCATTTTGTGTCATTGGTTGAACATTTAGGTCAGTTTCGTCCTCCCTAGACTTATTCTAATCCAATTAGGGTTTTTAACCAATCTTGTGCATCCAATATGTGATTTTCTGATTGGTTGAACATTTAGGTCATTTTCGTCCTCCCTAGGCTTATTCTAATCCAATTAGGCTTTTTAACCAATCTTGTGCATCCAATATGTGATTTTGTGTCATTTTGTGTCATCGGTTGAACATTTAGGTCATTTTCTTCCTCTCTAGGCTTATTCTAATCCAATTAGGGTTTTTAACCAATCTCGTGCATCCAATATGTGATTTTGTGTCATTGGTTGAACATTTAGGTCATTTTCGTCCTCCCGAGGCTTATTCTAATCCAATTAGGGTTTTGAACCAATCTTGTGCATCCAATATGTGATTTTGTGTCATTGGTTGAACATTTAGGTCAGTTTCGTCCTCCCTAGGCTTATTCTAATCCAATTAGGATTTTTAACCAATCTTGTGCAGCCAATATGTGATTTTATGTCATTTTGTGTCATTGGTTGAACATTTAGGTCAGTTTCGTCCTCCCTAGGCTTATTCTAATCCAATTAGGGTTTTTAACCAATCTTGTGCATCCAATATGTGATTTTCTGATTGGTTGAACATTTAGGTCATTTTCGTCCTCCCGAGGCTTATTCTAATCCAATTAGAGTTTTGACCAATCTTGTGCATCCAATATGTGATTTTGTGTCATTGGTTGAACATTTAGGTTAGTTTCGTCCTCCCTAGGCTTATTCTAATCCAATTAGGGTTTTTAACCAATCTTGTGCATCCAATATGTGATTTTGTGATTGGTTGAACATTTAGGTCATTTTCGTCCTCCCTAAGCTTATTCTAATCCAATTAGGGTTTTTAACCAATCTTGTGCATCCAATATGTGATTTTGTGTCATTGGTTGAACATTTAGGTCATTTTCGTCCTCCCTAGGCTTATTCTAATCCAATTAGGGTTTTTAACCTTTCTTGTGCATCCAATATGTGATTTTGTGTCATTGGTTGAACATTTAGGTCATTTTCGTCCTCCCTAAGCTTATTCTAATCCAATTAGGGTTTTTAACCAATCTTGTGCATCCAATATGTGATTTTGTGTCATTGGTTGAACATTTAGGTCATTTTCGTCCTCCCTAGGCTTATTCTAATCCAATTAGGGTTTTTAACCAATCTTGTGCAACCAATATGTGATTTTGTGTAATTTTGTGTCATTGGTTGAACATTTAGGTCATTTTCGTCCTCCCTAGGGTTATTCTAATCCAATTAGGGTTTTTAACCAATCTTGTGCATCCAATATGTGATTTTGTGTCATTGGTTGAACATTTAGGTCATTTTCGTCCTCCCTAGGCTTATTCTAATCCAATTAGGGTTTTTAACCAATCTTGTGCATCCAATATGTGATTTTGTGTCATTGGTTGAACATTTAGGTCTTTTTCGTCCTCTCTAGGCATATTCTAATCCAATTAGGGTTCTTAACCAATCTTGTGCATCCAATATGTGATTTGGTGTCATTTTGTGTAATTGGTTGAACATTTAGGTCATTTTCGTCCTCCCTAGGCTTATTCTAATCCAATTAGGGTTCTTAACTAATCTTGTGCATCCAATATGTGATTTGGTGTCATTTTGTGTAATTGGTTGAACATTTAGGTCATTTTCGTCCTCCCTAGGCTTATTCTAATCCAATTAGGGTTTTTAACCAATCTTGTGCATCCAATATGTAATTTTGTGTCATGGGTTGAACATTTAGGTCATTTTCCTCTTCCCTAGGCATATTCTAATCCAATTAGGGTTTTTAACCAATCTTGTGCATCCAATATGTGATTTTGTGTCATTTTGTGTCATGGGTTGTACATTTAGGTCATTTTCCTCTTCCCTAGGCATATTCTAATCCAATTTGGGTTTTTAACCAATCTTGTGAATCCAATATGTGATTTTGTGTAATTGGTTGAACATTTAGGTCATTTTCGTCCTCCCTAGGCTTATTCTAATCCAATTAGTGTTTTTAACCAATCTTGTGCATCCAATATGTGATTTTGTGTCATGGGTTGAACATTTATGTCATTTTCCTCTTCCCTAGGCATATTCTAATCCAATTAGGGTTTTTAACCAATCTTGTGCATCCAATATGTGATTTTGTGTCATTGGTTGAACATTTAGGTCATTTTCGTCCTCCCTAGGCTTATTCTAATCCAATTAGGGTTTTTAACCAATCTTGTGCATCCAACATGTGATTTTGTGTCATTGGTTGAACATTTAGGTAATTTTCGTCCTCCCTAGGCTTATTCTAATCCAATTAGGGTTTTTAACCAATCTTGTGCATTCAATATGTAATTTTGTGTCATTTTGTGTCAATGGTTCAACATTTAGGTCATTTTCGTCCTCCCTAGGCTTATTCTAATCCAATTAGGGTTTTTAACCAATCTTGTGCATCCAATATGTGATTTTGTGTCATTGGTTGAACATTTAGGTCATTTTCGTCCTCCCTAGGCTTATTCTAATCCAATTAGGGTTTTTAACCAATCTTGTGCATCCAATATGTGATTTTGTGTCATTTTGTGTCATTGGTTGAACATTTAGGTCATTTTCGTCCTCCCTAGGCGTATTCTAATCCAATTTGGGTTTTTAACCAATCTTGTGCATCCAATATGTGATTTTGTGTCATTGGTTGAACATTTAGGTCATTTTCGTCCTCCCTAGGCTTATTCTAATCCAATTAGGGTTTTTAACCAATCTTGTGCATTCAATATGTGATTTTGTGTCATTGGTTGAACATTTAGGTCATTTTCGTCCTCCCTAGGGTTATTCTAATCCAATTAGGGTTTTTAACCAATCTTGTGCATCCAATATGTGATTTTGTGTCATTTTGTGTCATTGGTTGAACATTTAGGTCATTTTCGTCCTCCCGAGGCTTATTCTAATCCAATTAGGGTTTTGAACCAATCTTGTGCATCCAATATGTGATTTTGTGTCATTGGTTGAACATTTAGGTCAGTTTCGTCCTCCCTAGGCTTATTCTAATCAAATTAGGGTTTTTAACCAATCTTGTGCATCTAATATGTGATTTTGTGTCATTTTGTGTCATTGGTTGAACATTTAGGTCAGTTTCGTCCTCTCTAGGCTTATTCTAATCCAATTAGGGTTTTTAACCAATCTTGTGCATCCAATATGTGATTTTCTGATTGGTTGAACATTTAGGTCATTTTCGTCCTCCCTAGGCTTATTCTAATCCAATTCTGATTTTTAACCAATCTTGTGCATCCAATATGTGATTTGGTGTCATTTTGTGTCATCGGTTGAACATTTAGGTCATTTTCTTCCTCCCTAGGCTTATTCTAATCCAATTAGGGTTTTTAACCAATCTTGTGCATCCAATATGTGATTTTGTGTCATTTTGTGTCATTGGTTGAACATTTAGGTCAGTTTCGTCCTCCCTAGGCTTATTCTAATCAAATTAGGGTTTTTAACCAATCTTGTGCATCCAATATGTGATTTTGTGATTGGTTGAACATTTAGGTCATTTTCGTCCTCCCTAGGCTTATTCTAATCCAATTAGGGTTTTTAACCAATCTTGTGCATCCAATATGTCAATTTGTGTCATTTTATGTCATTGGTTGAACATTTAGGTCATTTTCGTCCTCCCTAGGCTTATTCTAATCGAATTAGGCTTTTTAACCAATCTTGTGCATCCCATATGTGATTTTGTGTCGTTGGTTGAACATTTAGGTCATTTTCGTCCTCCCTAGGCTTATTCTAATCCAATTAGGGTTTTTAACCAATCTTGTGCATCCAATATGTGATTTTGTGTCATTTTGTGTCATCGGTTGAACATTTAGGTCATTTTCGTCCTCCCTAGGCTTATTCTAATCCAATTAAGGTTTTAAACCAATCTTGTGCATCCAATATGTGATTTTGTGTCATTCTGTGTCATTGGTTGAACATATAGGTCATTTTCGTCCTCCATAGGCTTATTCTAATCCAATTAGGGTTTTTAACCAATCTTGTGCATCCAATATGTCATTTTGTGTCATTGGTTGAAGATTTAGGTCATTTTCGTCCTCCCTAGGCTTATTCTAATCCAATTAGGGTTTTTAACGAATCTTGTGCATCCAATATGTGATTTTGTGTCATTTTGTGTCATCGGTTTAACATTTAGGTCATTTTCTGCCTCCCTAGGCTTATTCTAATCCAATTAGGGTTTTTAACCAATCTTGTGCATCCAATATGTGATTTTGTATCATTTTGTGTAATTTGGTTGAATATTTAGGTCATTTTCGTCTTCCGTAGGCTTATTCTAATCCAATTAGGGTTTTTAATCAATTTTGTGCATCCAATATGTGATTTTGTGTCATTTTGTGTCATCGGTTGAACATTTAGGTCATTTTCGTCCTCCCTAGGCTTATTCTAATCCAATTA
>JBBPBQ010000003.1:24857755-24925111 GCA_037974755.1 Cicer yamashitae
TGACCTAAATGTTCAACCAATGACACAAAATTACACAAAATCACATATTGGATGCACAAGATTGGTTAAAAACCCTAATTGGATTAGAATAAGCCTAGGGACGACGAAAATGACCTAAATGTTCAACAAATGACACAAAATCACATATTGGATGCACAAGATTGGTTAAAAATCCTAATTGGATTAGAATAAGCCTAGGGAGGACGAAAATGACCTAAATGTTCAACCAATGACACAAAATCACATATTGGATGCACAAGATTGGTTAAAAACCCTAATTGGATTAGAATAAACCTAGGGAGGACGAAAATAACCTAAATGTTCAACCAATGACACAAAATCACATATTGGATGCACAAGATTGGTTAAAAACCCTAATTGGATTAGAATAAGCCTAGCGAGGACGAAAATGACCTAAATGTTCAACCAATGACACAAAATCACATATTGGATGCCCAAGATTGGTTAAAAACCCTAATTGGATTAGAATAAGCCTAGGGAGGACAAAAATGACCTAAATGTTCAACCAATGACACAAAATCACATATTGGATGCACAAGATTGGTTAAAACCCCTAATTGGATTAGAATAAGCCTAGGGAGGACGAAAATGACCTAAATGTTCAACCAATGACACAAAATGACACAAAATCACTTATTGGATGCACAAGATTTGTTAAAAACCCTAATTGGATTAGAATAAGCCTAGGGAGGACGAAAATGAACTAAATGTTCAACCAATGACACAAAATGACACAAAATCACTTATTGGATGCACAAGATTTGTTAAAAACCCTAATTGGATTAGAATAAGCCTAGGGAGGACGAAAATGACCTAAATGTTCAACCAATGACACAAAATCACATATTGGATGCACAAGATTGGTTAAAAACCCTAATTGGATTAGAATAAGCCTAGGGAGGACGAAAATGACCTAAATGTTCAACCAATGACACAAAATCACATATTGGATGCACAAGATTGGTTAAAAACCCTAATTGGATTAGTATCAGCCTAGCGAGGACGAAAATGACCTAATTGGAATACCAATGACACAAAATCACTTATTATATGCACAAGATTGGTTAAAAACCCTAATTGGATTAGAATAAGCCTAGGGAGCACGAAAATGACCTAAATGTGCAACCAATGACACAAAATCCCATATTGGATGCACAAGATTGGTTAAAAACCCTAATTGGATTAAAATAAGCCTAGGGAGGACGAAAATGACCTAATTGGATTACCAATGACACAAAATCACTTATTATATGCACAAGATTGGTTAAAAACCCTAATTGGATTAGAATAAGCCTAGGGAGGACGAAAATGACCTAAATGTTCAACCAATGACACAAAATCACATATTGGATGCACAAGATTGGTTAAAAACCCTAATTGGATTAGAATAAACCTAGGGAGGACGAAAATAACCTAAATGTTTAACCAATGACACAAAATCACATATTGGATGCACAAGATTGGTTAAAAACCCTAATTGGATTAGAATAAGTCTAGGGAGGACGAAAATGACCTAAATTTTCAACCAATGACACAAAATCACACAAAATCACATATTGGATGCACAAGATTGGTTAAAAACCCTAATTGGATTAGAATAAGCCTAGGGAGGACGAAAATGAACTAAATGTTCAACCAATGACACAAAATGACACAAAATCACATATTGGATGCACAAGATTGGTTAAAAACCGTAATTGGATTAGAATAAGCCTAGGGAGGACGAAAATGACCTAAATGTTCAACCAATGATTCAAAATGACACAAAATCACATATTGGATGCACAAGATTGGTTAAAAACCCTAATTGGATTAGAATAAGCCTAGGGAGGACGAAAATGACCTAAATGTTCAACCAATGACACAAAATCACATATTGGATGCACAAGATTGGTTAAAAACCCTAATTGGATTAGAATAAGCCTAGGGAGGACGAAAAAAACCTAAATGTTCAACCAATGACACAAAATGACACAAAATCACATATTGGATGCACAAGATTGGTTAAAAACCCTAATTGGATTAGAATAAGCCTAGGGAGGACGAAAATGACCTAAATGTTCAACCAATGACACAAAATCACATATTGGATGCACAAGATTGGTTAAAAACCCTAATTGGATTAGAATAAGCCTAGGGAGGACGAAAATGACCTAAATGTTGAACCATTGACACAAAATGACACAAAATTACATATTGAATGCACAAGATTGGTTAAAAACCCTAATTGGATTAGAATAAGCCTAGGGAGGACGAAAATTACCTAAATGTTCAACCAATGACACAAAATCACATGTTGGATGCACAAGATTGGTTAAAAACCCTAATTGGATTAGAATAAGCCTAGGGAGGACGAAAATGACCTAAATGTTCAACCAATGACACAAAATCACATGTTGGATGCACAAGATTGGTTAAAAACCCTAATTGGATTAGAATTAGCCTAGGGAGGACGAAAATGACCTAAATGTTCAACCAATGACACAAAATGACACAAAATCATATATTGGATGCACAAGATTGGTTAAAAACCCTAATTGGATTAGAATAAGCCTAGGGAGGACGAAAATGACCTAAATGTTCAACCAATGACACAAAATCACATATTGGATGCACAAGATTGGTTAAAAACCCTAATTGGATTAGAATAAGCCTAGGGAGGACCAAAATGACCTAACTGTTCAACCAATGACACAAAATGCACAAAATCACATATTGGATGCACAAGATTGGTTAAAAACCCTAATTGGATTAGAATAAGCCTAGGGAGGACGAAAATGACCTAAATGTTCAACCAATGACACAAAATCACATATTGGATGCACAAGATTGGTTAAAAACCCTAATTGGATTAGAATAAGCCTAGGGAGGACGAAAATGACCTAAATGTTCAACCAATGACACAAAATCACATATTGGATGCACAAGATTGGTTAAAAACCCTAATTGGATTAGAATAAGCCTAGGGAGGACGAAATTGACCTAAAAGTTCAACCAATGACACAAAATCACATATTGGATGCACAAGATTGGTTAAAAACCCTAATTGGATTAGAATAAGCCTAGGGAGGACGAAAATGACCTAAATGATCAACCAATAACACAAAATGACACAAAATCACATATTGGATGCACATGATTGGTTAAAAACCATAATTGGATTAGAATAAGTCTAGGGAGGACGAAAATGACCTAAATGTTCAACCAATGACACAAAATGACACAAAATCACATATTGGATGCACAAGATTGGTTAAAAACCCTAATTGGATTAGAATAAGCCTAGGGAGGACGAAAATGACCTAAATGTTCAACCAATGACACAAAATCACATATTGGATGCACAAGATTGGTTAAAAACCCTAATTGGATTATAATAATCCTAGGGAGGACGAAAATGACCTGAATGTTCAACCAATGACACAAAATGACAGAAAATCACATATTGGTTGCACAAGATTGGTTAAAAACCCTAATAGGATTAGAATAAGCCTACGGAGGACGAAAATGACCTAAATGTTCAACAAATGACACAAAATGACACAAAATCACATATTGGATGCACAAGATTGGTTAAAAACCCTAATTGGATTAGAATAAGCCTAGGGAGGACGAAAATGACCTAAATGTTCAACCAATGACACAAAATGACACAAAATCACATATTGGATGCACAAGATTGGTTAAAAACCCTAATTGGATTAGAATAAGCCTAGGAGGACGAAAATGAACTAAAAGTTTAGCCAATGACACAAAATGACACAAAATCACATATTGGATGCACAAGATTGGTTAAAAACCCTAATTGGATTAGAATAAGCCTAGGGAGGACGAAAATGACCTAAATGTTCAACCAATGACACAAAATCACATATTGGATGCACAAGATTGGTTAAAAACCCTAATTGGATTAGAATAAGTCTATGGAGGACGAAAATGACTTAAATGTTCAACCAATGACACAAAATGACACAAAATCACATATTGGATGCACAAGATTGGTTAAAAACCCTAATTGGATTAGAATAAGCCTAGGGAGGACGAAAATGACCTAAATGTTCAACCAATGACACAAAATCACATATTGGATGCACAAGATTGGTTAA
Source organism: Cicer yamashitae (assembly GCA_037974755.1). Lineage (NCBI taxonomy): Eukaryota > Viridiplantae > Streptophyta > Magnoliopsida > Fabales > Fabaceae > Cicer > Cicer yamashitae. The sequence goes on from JBBPBQ010000003.1 coordinate 24,861,883, forward strand.
AAACCCTAATTGGATTAGAATAATCTTAGGGAGGACGAAAATGACCTAAATATTCAACCAATCACAAAATCACATATTGGATGCACAAGATTGGTTAAAAACCCTAATTGGATTAGAATTAGCCTAGGGAGGACGAAACTGACCTAAATGTTCAACCAATGACACAAAATTACATATTGGATGCACAAAATTGATTAAAAACCCTAATTGGATTAGAATAAGCCTAGGGAGGACGAAAATGACCTAAATGTTCAACCAAATTACACAAAATGATACAAAATCACATATTGGAAGCACAAGATTGGTTAAAAACCCTAATTGGATTAGAATAAGCCTAGGGAGGACGAAAATGACCTAAATGTTCAACCAATGACACAAAATCACATATTGGATGCACAAGATTGGTTAAAAACCCTAATTGGATTAGAATAAGCCCAGGGAGGACGAAAATGACCTAAATGTTCAACCAATGACACAAATTCACATATTGGTTGCACAAGATTGGTTAAAAACCCTAATTGGATTAGAATAAGCCTAGGGAGGACGAAAATGAACTAAATGTTCAACCAATGACACAAAATGACACAAAATCACATATTGGATGCACAAGATTGGTTAAAAACCCTAATTGGATTAGAATAAGCCTAGGGAGGACGAAAATGACCTAAATGTTCAACCAAATTACACAAAATGATACAAAATCACATATAGGATGCACAAGATTGGTTAAAAACCCTAATTGGATTAGAATAAGGCTAGGGAGGACGAAACTGACCTAAATGTTCAACCAATGACACAAAATCACATATTGGATGCACAAGATTGGTTCAAAACCCTAATTGGATTAGAATAAGCCTCGGGAGGACGAAAATGACCTAAATGTTCAACCAATGACACAAAATGACACAAAATCACATATTGGATGCACAAGATTGGTTAAAAACCCTAATTCGATTAGAATAAGCCTAGGGAGGACGAAAATGACCTAAATGTTCAACCAATGACACAAAATCACATATTGGTTGCACAAGATTGGTTAAAAACCCTAATTGGATTAGAATAAGCCTAGGGAGGACGAAAATGACCTAAATGTTCAACCAAATTACACAAAATGATACAAAATCACATATAGGATGCACAAGATTGGTTAAAAACCCTAATTGGATTAGAATAAGCCTAGGGAGGACGAAACTGACCTAAATGTTCAACCAATGACATAAAATCACATATTGGATGCACAAGATTGGTTCAAAACCCTAATTGGATTAGAATAAGCCTCGGGAGGACGAAAATGACCTAAATGTTCAACCAATGACACAAAATGACACAAAATCACATATTGGATGCACAAGATTGGTTAAAAACCCTAATTGGATTAGAATAAGCCTAGGGAGGACGAAAATGACCTAATTGTTCAACCAATGACACAAAATCACATATTGGTTGCACAAGATTGGTTAAAAACCCTAATTGGATTAGAATAAGCCTAGGGAGGACGAAAATGACCTAAATGTTCAACCAATGACACAAAATCACATATTGGATGCACAAGATTGGTTAAAAACCCTAATTGGATTAGAATAAGCCTGGGGAGGACGAAAATGACCTAAATGTTCAACCAATGACACAAAATGACACAAAATCACATATTGGTTGCACAAGATTGGTTAAAAACCCTAATTGGATTAGAATAAGCCTAGGGAGGACGAAAATGACCTAAATGTTCAACCAATGACACAAAATCACATATTGGATGCACAAGATTGGTTAAAAACCCTAATTGGATTAGAATAAGCCTAAGGAGGACGAAAATGACCTAAATGTTCAACCTAAGACACAAAATCACATATTGGATGCACAAGATTGGTTAAAAACTCTAGTTGGATTAGAATAAGCATAGGGAGGACGAAAATGACCTAAATGTTCAACAAATGACACAAAATCACATATTGGATGCACAAGATTGGTTAAAAACCCTAATTGGATTAGAATAAGCCTAGGGAGGACGAAAATGACCTAAATGTTCAACCAATGACACAAAATCATATATTGGATGCACAAGATTGGTTAAAAACCCTTATTGGATTAGAATAAGCCTAGGGAGGACGAAAATGACCTAAATGTTCAACCAATGACACAAAATGACACAAAATCACATATTGGATGCACAAGATTGGTTAAAAACCCTAATTGGATTAGAATAAGCCTAGGGAGGACGAAAATGACCTAAATGTTCAACCAATGACACAAAATCACATATTGGATGCACAAGATTGGTTACAAACCCTAATTGAATTAAAATAAGCCTAGGGAGGACGAAAATGACCTAATTGGATTACAGATGACACAAAATGACACCAAATCACATATTGGATGCACAAGATTGGTTAAGAACCCTAATTGGATTAAAATAAGCCTAGGGAGGACGAAGAAGACCTAAATGTTCAACCAATGACACAAAATCACATATTAGATGCACAAGATTGGTTACAAACCCTAATTGGATTAGAATATGCCTAGGGAGGACGAAAATGACCTAAATGTTCAACCAATGACACAATATGACACAAAATCAAATATTGGATGCACAAGATTGGTTAAAAACCCTAATTGGATTAGAATAAGCCTAGGGAGGACGAAAATGACCTAAATGTTCAACCAATGACACAAAATGACACAAAATCACATATTGGATGCACAAGATTGGTTAAAAACCCTAATTGGATTAGAATAAGCCTAGGGAGAACGAAAATGACCTAAATGTTCAACCAATGACACAAAATGACACAAAATCTCATATTGGATGCACAAGATTGGTTAAAAACCCTAATTGGATTAGAATTAGCCAAGGGAGGACGAAAATGACCTAAATGTTCAACCAATGACACAAAATCACATATTGGATGCACAAGATTGGTTAAAAACCCTAATTGGATTAGAATAAGCCTAGGGAGGACGAAAATGACCTAAATGTTCAACCAATGACACAAAATCACATATTGGATGCACAAGATTGGTTAAAAACCCTAATTGGATTAGAATAAGCCTAGGAAGGACAAAAATGATCTAAATGTTCAACCAATGACACAAAAGCACATATTGGATGCACAAGATTGGTTAAAAACCCTAATTGGATTAGAATAAGCCTAGGGAGGACGAAAATGACCTAAATGTTCAACCAATGACACAAAATCACATATTGGATGCACAAGATTGGTTAAAAACCCTAATTGGATTAGAATAAGCCTAGGGAGGACGAAAATGACCTAAATGTTCAACCAATGACACAAAATCACATATTGGATGCACAAGATTGGTTAAAAACCCTAATTGGATTAGAATAAGCCGAGGGAGGACCAAAATGAACTAAATGTTCAACCAATGACACAAAATCACATATTGGATGCACAAGATTGGTTAAAAACCCTAATTGGATTAGAATAAACCTAGGGAGGACGAAAATGACCTAAATGTTCAACCAATGACACAAAATCACATATTGGATGCACAAGATTGGTTAAAAACCCTAATTGGATTAGAATAAGCCTAGGGAGGACGAAAATGACCTAAATGATTAACCAATGACACAAAATCACATATTGGATGCACAAGATTGGTTAAAAACCCTAATTGGATTAGAATAAGCCTAGGGAGGACGAAAATGACCTAAATGTTCAACCAATGACACAAAATCACATATTGGATGCACAAGATTGGTTAAAAACCCTAATTGGATTAGAATAAGCCTAGGGAGGACCAAAATGACCTAAATGTTGAACCAATGACACAAAATGACATATTGGATGCACAAGATTGGTTAAAAACCCTAATTGGATTAGAATAAGCCTAGGGAGGACGAAAATGACCTAAATGTTCAACCAATGACACAAAATCACATATTGGATGCACAAGATTGGTTAAAAACCCTAATTGGATTAGAATAAGGCTATGGAGGACGAAAATGATCTATATGTTCAACCAACGACACAAAATGACACAAAATCACATATTGGATGCACAAGATTGGTTAAAAACCCTAATTGGATTAGAATAAGCCTAGGGAGGACGAAAATGACCTAAATGTTCAACCAATGACACAAAATGACACAAAATCACATATTGGATGCACAAGATTGGTTAAAAACCCTAATTGGATTAGAATAAGCCTAGGAGGACGAAAATGAACTAAAAGTTTAGCCAATGACACAAAATGACACAAAATCACATATTGGATGCACAAGATTGGTTAAAAACCCTAATTGGATTAGAATAAGCCTAGGGAGGACGAAAATGACCTAAATGTTCAACCAATGACACAAAATCACATATTGGATGCACAAGATTGGTTAAAAACCCTAATTGGATTAGAATAAGTCTATGGAGGACGAAAATGACTTAAATGTTCAACCAATGACACAAAATGACACAAAATCACATATTGGATGCACAAGATTGGTTAAAAACCCTAATTGGATTAGAATAAGCCTAGGGAGGACGAAAATGACCTAAATGTTCAACCAATGACACAAAATCACATATTGGATGCACAAGATTGGTTAAAAACCCTAATTGGATTAGAATAATCTTAGGGAGGACGAAAATGACCTAAATATTCAACCAATCACAAAATCACATATTGGATGCACAAGATTGGTTAAAAACCCTAATTGGATTAGAATTAGCCTAGGGAGGACGAAACTGACCTAAATGTTCAACCAATGACACAAAATTACATATTGGATGCACAAAATTGATTAAAAACCCTAATTGGATTAGAATAAGCCTAGGGAGGACGAAAATGACCTAAATGTTCAACCAAATTACACAAAATGATACAAAATCACATATTGGAAGCACAAGATTGGTTAAAAACCCTAATTGGATTAGAATAAGCCTAGGGAGGACGAAAATGACCTAAATGTTCAACCAATGACACAAAATCACATATTGGATGCACAAGATTGGTTAAAAACCCTAATTGGATTAGAATAAGCCCAGGGAGGACGAAAATGACCTAAATGTTCAACCAATGACACAAATTCACATATTGGTTGCACAAGATTGGTTAAAAACCCTAATTGGATTAGAATAAGCCTAGGGAGGACGAAAATGAACTAAATGTTCAACCAATGACACAAAATGACACAAAATCACATATTGGATGCACAAGATTGGTTAAAAACCCTAATTGGATTAGAATAAGCCTAGGGAGGACGAAAATGACCTAAATGTTCAACCAAATTACACAAAATGATACAAAATCACATTTAGGATGCACAAGATTGGTTAAAAACCCTAATTCGATTAGAATAAGCCTAGGGAGGACGAAACTGACCTAAATGTTCAACCAATGACACAAAATCACATATTGGATGCACAAGATTGGTTCAAAACCCTATTTGGATTAGAATAAGCCTCGGGAGGACGAAAATGACCTAAATGTTCAACCAATGACACAAAATGACACAAAATGACATATTGGATGCACAAGATTGGTTAAAAACCCTAATTGGATTAGAATAAGCCTAGGGAGGACGAAAATGACCTAAATGTTCAACCAATGACACAAAATCACATATTGGTTGCACAAGATTGGTTAAAAACCCTAATTGGATTAGAATAAGCCTAGGGAGTACGAAAATGACCTAAATGTTCAACCAATGACACAAAATCACATATTGGATGCACAAGATTGGTTAAAAACCCTAATTGTATTAGAATAAGCTTAGGGAGGACGATAATGACCTAAATATTCAACCAATCACAAAATCACATATTGGATGGACAAGATTGGTTAAAAACCCTAATTGGATTAGAATTAGCCTAGGGAGGACGAAACTGACCTAAATGTTCAACCAATGACACAAAATCACATATTGGTTGCACAGTTTGGTTAAAAACCCTAATTGGATTAGAATAAGCCTAGGGAGGACGAAAATGACCTAAATGTTCAACCAAATTACACAAAATGATACAAAATCACATATTGGATGCACAAGATTGGTTAAAAACCCTAATTGGATTAGAATAAGCCTAGGGAGGACGAAACTGACCTAAATGTTCAACCAATGACACAAAATCACATATTGGATGCACAAGATTGGTTAAAAACCCTAATTGGATTAGAATAAGCCTCGGGAGGACGAAAATGACCTAAATGTTCAACCAATGACACAAAATGACACAAAATCACATATTGGATGCACAAGATTGGTTAAAAACCCTAATTCGATTAGAATAAGCCTAGGGAGGACGAAAATGACCTAAATGTTCAACCAATGACACAAAATCACATATTGAATGCACAAGAATGGTTAAAAACCCTAATTGGATTAGAATAAGCCTAGGGAGGACGAAAATGACCTAAATGTTCAACCAATGACACAAAATCACATATTGGATGCACAAGATTGGTTAAAAACCCTAATTGGATTAGAATAAGCTTAGGGAGGACGAAAATGACCTAAATATTCAACCAATCACAAAATCACATATTGGATGCACATGATTGGTTAAAAACCCTAATTGGATTAGAATTAGCCTAGGGAGGACGAAACTGACCTAAATGTTCAACCAATGACACAAAATTACATATTGGATGCACAAAATTGATTAAAAACCCTAATTGGATTAGAATAAGCCTAGGGAGGACGAAAATGACCTAAATGTTCAACCAAATTACACAAAATGATACAAAATCACATATTGGATGCACAAGATTGGTTAAAAACCCTAATTGGATTAGAATAAGCCCAGGGAGGAGGAAAATGACCCAAATGTTCAACCAATGACACAAAATCACATATTGGATGCACAAGATTGGTTAAAAACCCTAATTGGATTAGAATAAGCCTAGGGAGGACGAAAATGACCTAAATGTTCAACCAATGACACAAATTCACATATTGGTTGCACAAGATTGGTTAAAAACCCTAATTGGATTAGAATAAGCCTAGGGAGGACGAAAATGAACTAAATGTTCAACCAATGACACAAAATGACACAAAATCACATATTGGATGCACAAGATTGGTTAAAAACCCTAATTGGATTAGAATAAGTCTAGCGAGGACGAAAATGACCTAATTGGATTACCAATGACACAAAATCACTTATTATATGCACAAGATTGGTTAAAAAACCCTAATTGGATTAGAATAAGCCTAGGGAGGACGAAAATGACCTAAATGTTCAACCAATGACATAATATCACATATTGGATGCACAAGATTGGTTAAAAACCCTAATTGGATTAGAATAAGCCTAGGGAGGACAAAAATGACCTAAATGTTCAACCAATGACACAAAATCACATATTGGATGCACAAGATTGGTTAAAAACCCTAATTGGATTAGAATAAGCCTAGGGAGGACGAAAATGAACTAAATGTTCAACCAATGACACAAAATGACACAAAATCACATATTGGATGCACAAGATTGGTTAAAAACCCTAATTGGATTAGAATAAGCCTAGCGAGGACGAAAAGACCTAAATGTTCAACCAATGACACAAAATCACATATTGGATGCACAAGATTGGTTAAAAACCCTAATTGGATTAGAATAAGCCTAGGGAGGACGAAAATGACCTAAATGTTCAACCAATGACACAAAATCACATATTGGATGCACAAGATTGGTTAAAAACCCTAATTCGATTAGAATAAGCCTAGCGAGGACGAAAATGACCTAAATGTTCAACCAATGACACAAAATCACATATTGGATGCACAAGATTGGTTAAAAACCCTAATTGCATTAGAATAAGCCTAGGGAGGACGAAAATGACCTAAATGTTCAACCAATGACACAATATGACACAAAATCACATATTGGATGCACAAGATTGGTTAAAAACCGTAATTGGATTAGAATAAGGCTAGGGACGACGAAAATGACCTAAATGTTCAACCAATGACACAAAATCACATATTGGATGCACAAGATTGGTTAAAAACCCTAATTGGATTAGAATAAGCCTAGGGAGGACAAAAATGACCTAAATGTTCAACCAATGACACAAAATCACATATTGGATGCACAAGATTGGTTAAAAACCCTAATTGGATTAGAATAAGCCTAGGGAGGACGAAAATAATCTAAATGTTCAACCAATGACACAAAATGACACAAAATCACATATTGGATGCACAAGATTGGTTAAAAACCCTAATTGGATTAGAATAAGCCTAGGGAGGACGAAAATGACCTAAATGTTCAACCAATGACACAAAATCACATATTGGATGCACAAGATTGGTTAAAAACCCTAATTGGATTAGAATAAGCCTAGGGAGGACGAAATTGACCTAAAAGTTCAACCAATGACACAAAATCACATATTGGATGCACAAGATTGGTTAAAAACCCTAATTGGATTAGAATAAGCCTAGGGAGGACGAAAATGACCTAAATGATCAACCAATAACACAAAATGACACAAAATCACATATTGGATGCACATGATTGGTTAAAAACCATAATTGGATTAGAATAAGTCTAGGGAGGACGAAAATGACCTAAATGTTCAACCAATGACACAAAATGACACAAAATCACATATTGGATGCACAAGATTGGTTAAAAACCCTAATTGGATTAGAATAAGCCTAGGGAGGACGAAAATGACCTAAATGTTCAACCAATGACACAAAATCACATATTGGATGCACAAGATTGGTTAAAAACCCTAATTGGATTAGAATAAGCCTAGGGAGGACGAAAATGACCAACATGTTCAACCGATGACACAAAATGACACAAAATCACATATTAGATGCACAAGATTGGTTAAAAACCCTAATTGGATTAGAATAAGCCTAGGGAGGACGAAAAATGACCTAAATGTTCAACCGATGACACAAAATGACACAAAATCACATATTGGATGCACAAGATTGGTTAAAAACCCTAATTGGATTAGAATAAGCCTAGGGAGGACGAAAATGACCAAAATGTTCAACTGATGACACAAAATCACATATTGGATGCACAAGATTGGTTAAAAACCCTAATTGGATTAGAATAAGCCTAGGGAGGACGAAAATGACCTAAATGTTCAACCAATGACACAAAATCACATATTGGATGCACAAGATAGGTTAAAATCCTTATTGGATTAGAATAAGCCTAGGAAGGACGAAAATGACCTAAATGTTCAACCAATGACACAAAATGACACAAAATCACATATTGGATGCACAAGATTGGTTAAAAACTCTAATTGGATTAGAATAAGCCTAGGGAGAACGAAAATGAACTAAATGTTCAACCAATGACACAGAATCACATATTGGATGCACAAGATTGGTTAAAAACCCTAATTGGATTAGAATAAGCCTAGGGAGGACGAAAATGACCTAAATGTTCAACCAATGACACAAAATCACATATTGGATGCACAAGATTGGTTAAAAACCCTAATTGGATTAGAATAAGCCTAGGGAGGACGAAAGTGACCTAAATGTTCCACCAATGACACAAAATGACACAAAATCACATATTGGATGCACAAGATTGGTTAAAAACCCTAATTGGATTAGAATAAGCCTAGGGAGGACGAAAATGACCTAAATGTTCAACCAATGACACAAAATCACATATTGGATGCACAAGATTGGTTAAAAACCCTAATTGGATTAGAATAAGCCTTTGGAGCATGAAAATGACCTAAATGTTCAACCAATGACACAAAATCACATATTGGATGCACAAGATTGGTTAAAAACCCTAATTGGATTAGAATAAGCCTAGGGAGGACGAAAATGACCTAAATGTTCAACCAATGACACAAAATCACATATTGGATGCACAAGATTGGTTAAAAACCCTAATTGGATTAGAATAAGCCTAGGGAGGACGAAAATGACCTAAATGTTCAACCAATGACAATAAATCACATATTGGATGCACATGATTGGTTAAAAACCCTAATTGGATTAGAATAAGCCTAGGGACGACGAAAATGACCTAAATGTTCAACCAATGACACAAAATCACATATTGGATGCACAAGATTGGTTAAAAACCCTAATTGGATTAGAATAAGCCTAGGGAGGACGAAAATGACCTAAATGTTCAACCAATGACTTAAAATCACATATTGGATGCACAAGATTGGTTAAAAACCCTAATTGGATTAGAATAAGCCTAGGGAGGACGAAAATGACCTAAATGTTCAACCAATGACACAAAATCACATATTGGATGCACAAGATTGGTTAAAAACCCTAATTGGATTAGAATAAGCCTAGGGACGACGAAAAGGACCTAAATGTTCAACCAATGACACAAAATGACACAAAATCACATATTGGATGCACAAGATTGGTTAAAAACCCTAATTGGATTAGAATAAGCCTAGGGAGTACGAAAATGACCTAAATGTTCAACCAATGACACAAAATCACATATTGGATGCACAAGATTGGTTAAAAACCCTAATTGGATTATAATAAGCCTAGGGAGGTTGAAAATGACCTAAATGTTCAACCAAAGACACAAAATGACAGAAAATCACATATTGGATGCACAAGATTGGTTAAAAACCCTAATTGGATTAGAATAAGCTTAGGGAGGACGAAAATGACCTATATGTTCAACCAATGACACAAAATGACACAAAATCACATATTGGATGCACAAGATTGGTTAAAAACCCTAATTGGATTAGAATAAGCCTAGGGAGGACGAAAATGACCTAAATGTTCAACCAATCACAAAATCACATATTGGATGCACAAGATTCGTTAAAAACCCTAATTGGATTAGAATAAGCCTAGGGAGAACAAAAGTGACCTAAATGTTCAACAAATGACACAAAATGACACAAAATCACATATTGGATGCACAAGATTGGTTAAAAACCCTAATTGGATTAGAATAAGCCTAGGGAGGACGAAAATGACCTAAATGTTCAACCAATGACACAAAATCACATATTGGATGCACAAGATTGGTTAAAAACCCTAATTGGATTAGAATAAGCTTAGGGAGGACGAAAATGACCTAAATATTCAACCAATCACAAAATCACATATTGGATGCACATGATTGGTTAAAAACCCTAATTGGATTAGAATTAGCCTAGGGAGGACGAAACTGACCTAAATGTTCAACCAATGACACAAAATTACATATTGGATGCACAAAATTGATTAAAAACCCTAATTGGATTAGAATAAGCCTAGGGAGGACGAAAATGACCTAAATGTTCAACCAAATTACACAAAATGATACAAAATCACATATTGGATGCACAAGATTGGTTAAAAACCCTAATTGGATTAGAATAAGCCTAGGGAGGAAGAAAATGACCTAAATGTTCAACCAATGACAAAAAATCACATATTGGATGCACAAGATTGGTTAAAAACCCTAATTGGATTAGAATAAGCCTAGGGAGGACGAAAATGACCTAAATGTTCAACCAATGACACAAATTCACATATTGGTTGCACAAGATTGGTTAAAAACCCTAATTGGATTAGAATAAGCCTAGGGAGGACGAAAATGAACTAAATGTTCAACCAATGACACAAAATGACACAAAATCACATATTGGATGCACAAGATTGGTTAAAAACCCGAATTGGATTAGAATAACCCTAGGGAGGACGAAAATGACCTAAATGTTCAACCAAATTACACAAAATGATACAAAATCACATATAGGATGCGAAAGATTGGTTAAAAACCCTAATTGGATTAGAATAAGCCTAGGGAGGACGAAACTGACCTAAATGTTCAACCAATGACACAAAATCACATATTGGATGCACAAGATTGGTTCAAAACCCTAATTGGATTAGAATAAGCCTCGGGAGGACGAAAATGACCTAAATGTTCAACCAATGACTCAAAATGACACAAAATCACATATTGGATGCACAAGATTGGTTAAAAACCCTAATTCGATTAGAATAAGCCTAGGGAGGACGAAAATGACCTAAATGTTCAACCAATGACACAAAATCACATATTGGTTGCACAAGATTGGTTAAAAACCCTAATTGGATTAGAATAAGCCTAGGGAGGACGAAAATGACCTAAATGTTCAACCAAATTACACAAAATGATACAAAATCACATATAGGATGCACAAGATTGGTTAAAAACCCTAATTGGATTAGAATAAGCCTAGGGAGGACGAAACTGACCTAAATGTTCAACCAATGACACAAAATCACATATTGGATGCACAAGATTGGTTCAAAACCCTAATTGGATTAGAATAAGCCTAGGGAGGACGAAAATGACCTAAATGTTCAACCAATGACACAAAATCACATATTGGTTGCACAAGATTGGTTAAAAACCCTAATTGGATTAGAATAAGCCTAGGGAGGACGAAAATGACCTAAATGTTCAACCAATGACAGAAAATCACGTATTGGATGCACAAGATTGGTTAAGAACCCTAATTGGATTAGAATAAGCATAGGGAGGACGAAAATGACCTAAATATTCAACCAATGACACAAAATCACATATTGGATGCACAAGATTGGTTAAAAACCCTAATTGGATTAGAATAAGCCTAGGGTGGACGAAAATGACGTAAATGTTCAACCAATGACACAAAATGACACAAAATCACATATTGGATGCACAAGATTGGTTAAAAACCCTAATTGGATTACAATAAGCCTAGGGAGGACGAAAATGACCTAAATGTTCAACCAATGACATAAAATCACATATTGGATGCACAAGATAGGTTAAAAACCCTAATTGGATTAGAATAAGCCTAGGGAGGACGAAAATGACCTAAATGTTCAACCAATGACACAAAATCACATATTGGTTGCACAAGATTGGTTAAAAACCCTAATTGGATTAGAATAAGCCTAGGGAGTACGAAAATGACCTAAATGTTCAACCAATGACACAAAATCACATATTGGATGCACAAGATTGGTTAAAAACCCTAATTGTATTAGAATAAGCTTAGGGAGGACGATAATGACCTAAATATTCAACCAATCACAAAATCACATATTGGATGGACAAGATTGGTTAAAAACCCTAATTGGATTAGAATTAGCCTAGGGAGGACGAAACTGACCTAAATGTTCAACCAATGACACAAAATCACATATTGGTTGCACAGTTTGGTTAAAAACCCTAATTGGATTAGAATAAGCCTAGGGAGGACGAAAATGACCTAAATGTTCAACCAAATTACACAAAATGATACAAAATCACATATTGGATGCACAAGATTGGTTAAAAACCCTAATTGGATTAGAATAAGCCCAGGGAGGAGGAAAATGACCTAAATGTTCAACCAATGACACAAAATCACATATTGGATGCACAAGATTGGTTAAAAACCCTAATTGGATTAGAATAAGCCTAGGGAGGACGAAAATGACCTAAATGTTCAACCAATGACACAAATTCACATATTGGTTGCACAAGATTGGTTAAAAACCCTAATTGGATTAGAATAAGCCTAGGGAGGACGAAAATGAACTAAATGTTCAACCAATGACACAAAATCACATATTGGATGCACAAGATTGGTTAAAAACCCTAATTGGATTAGAATAAGCCTAGGGAGGACGAAAATGACCTAAATGTTCAACCAAATTACACAAAATGATACAAAATCACATATTGGAAGCACAAGATTGGTTAAAAACCCTAATTGGATTAGAATAAGCCTAGGGAGGACGAAAATGACCTAAATGTTCAACCAATGACACAAAATCACATATTGGATGCACAAGATTGGTTAAAAACCCTAATTGGATTAGAATAAGCCTAAAGTGGACGAAAATATCCTAAATGTTCAACCAATGACACAAAATGACACAAAATCACATATTGGATGCACAAGATTGGTTAAAAACCCTAATTGGATTAGAATAAGCCTAGGGAGGACGAAAATGACCTAAATGTTCAACCAATCAGAAAATCACATATTGGATGCACAAGATTGGTTAAAAACCCTAATTGGATTAGAATAAGTCTAGGGAGGACGAAACTGACCTAAATGTTCAACCAATGACACAAAATGACACAAAATCACATATTGGATGCACAAGGTTGGTTAAAAACCCTAATTGGACTAGAATAAACCAAGGGAGGACGAAAATGACCTAAATGTTCAACCAATGACACAAAATCACATATTGGTTGCACAAGATTGGTTAAAAACCCTAATTGGATTAGAATAAGCCTAGGGAGGACGAAAATGACCTAAATGTTCAACCAATGACACAAAATGACACAAAATCACATACTGGATGCACAAGATTGGTTAAAAACCCTAATTGGATTAGAATAAGCCTAGGGAGGACGAAAATGACCTAAATGTTCAACCAATGACACAAAATCACATATTGGTTGCACAAGATTGGTTAAAAACCCTAATTGGATTAGAATAAGCCTAGGGAGGACGAAAATGAACTAAATGTTCAACCAATGACACAAAATGACACAAAATCACATATTGGATGCACAAGATTGGTTAAAAACCCTAATTGGATTAGAATAAGCCTAGGGAGGACGAAAATGACCTAAATGTTCAACCAAATTACACAAAATGATACAAAATCACATTTAGGATGCACAAGATTGGTTAAAAACCCTAATTCGATTAGAATAAGCCTAGGGAGGACGAAACTGACCTAAATGTTCAACCAATGACACAAAATCACATATTGGATGCACAAGATTGGTTCAAAACCCTATTTGGATTAGAATAAGCCTCGGGAGGACGAAAATGACCTAAATGTTCAACCAATGACACAAAATGACACAAAATGACATATTGGATGCACAAGATTGGTTAAAAACCCTAATTGGATTAGAATAAGCCTAGGGAGGACGAAAATGACCTAAATGTTCAACCAATGACACAAAATCACATATTGGTTGCACAAGATTGGTTAAAAACCCTAATTGGATTAGAATAAGCCTAGGGAGGAAAAAAATGACCTAGATGTTCAACCAATGACACAAAATGACACAAAATCACATATTTGATGCACAAGATTGGTTAAAAACCCGAATTGGATTAGAATAAGCCTAGGGAGGACGAAAGTGACCTAAATGTTCAACTAATGACACAAAATGACACAAAATCACATATTGGATGCACAAGATTGGTTAAAAACCCTAATTGGATTAGAATAAGCTTAGGGAGGACGAAAATGACCTATATGCTCAACTAATGACACAAAATCACATATTGGATGCACAAGATTTGATTAAAACCCTAATTGGATTAGAATAAGCCTAGGGAGGACGAAAATGACCTAAATGTTCAACCAATCACAAAATCACATATTGGATGCACAAGATTGGTTAAAAACCCTAATTGGATTAGAATAAGCCTAGGGAGGACGAAACTGACCTAAATGTTCAACCAATGACACAAAATGATACAAAATCACATATTGGATGCACAAGATTGGTTAAAAACCCTAATTGGATTAGAATAAGCCTAGGGAGGACGAAAATGACCTAAATGTTCAACCAATGACACAATCTCACATATTGGTTGCACAAGATTGGTTAAAAACCCTAATTGGATTAGAATAAGCCTAGGGAGGACGAAAATGACCTAAATGTTCAACCAATGACTCAAAATCACATATTGGATGCACAAGATTGGTTAAAAACCCTAATTGGATTAGAATAAGCTTAGGGAGGACGAAAATGACCTAAATATTCAACCAATCACAAAATCACATATTGGATGCACAAGATTGGTTAAAAACCCTAATTGGATTAGAATTAGCCTAGGGAGGACGAAACTGACCTAAATGTTCAACCAATGACACAAAATTACATATTGGATGCACAAAATTGATTAAAAACCCTAATTGGATTAGAATAAGCCTAGGGAGGACGAAAATGACCTAAATGTTCAACCAAATTACACAAAATGATACAAAATCACATATTGGAAGCACAAGATTGGTTAAAAACCCTAATTGGATTAGAATAAGCCTAGGGAGGACGAAAATGACCTAAATGTTCAACCAATGACACAAAATCACATATTGGATGCACAAGATTGGTTAAAAACCCTAATTGGATTAGAATAAGCTTAGGGAGGACGAAAATGACCTAAATGTTCAACCAATCACAAAATCACATATTGGATGCACAAGATTGGTTAAAAACCCTAATTGGATTAGAATAAGCCTAGGGAGGACAAAACTGACCTAAATGTTCAACCAATGACACAAAATCACATATTGGATGCACAAGATTGGTTCAAAACCCTTATTGGATTAGAATAAGCCTCAGGAGGACGAAAATGACCTAAATGTTCAACCAATGACACAAAATCACATATTGGATGCACAAAATTTATTAAAAACCCTAATTGGATTAGAATAAGCCTACGGAAGACGAAAATGACCTAAATATTCAACCAAATTACACAAAATGATACAAAATCACATATTGGATGCACAAGATTGGTTAAAAACCCTAATTGGATTAGAATAAGCCTAGGGAGGAAGAAAATGACCTAAATGTTCAACCGATGACACAAAATGACACAAAATCACATATTGGATGCACAAGATTCGATAAAAACCCTAATTGGATTAGAATAAGCCTAGGGAGGACGAAAATGACCTAAATCTTCAACCAATGACACAAAATGATAGAAAATCACATATTGGATGCACAAGATTGGTTAAAAACCCTAAATGGATTAGAATAAGCCTAGGGAGGACGAAAATGACCTAAATGTTCAACCAATGACACAAAATCACATATTGGATGCACAAGATTGGTTAAAAACCCTAATTGGATTAGAATAAGCTTAGGGAGGACGAAAATGACCTAAATGTTCAACCAATCACAAAATCACATATTGGATGCACAAGATTGGTTAAAAACCCTAATTGGATTAGAATAAGCCTAGGGAGGACAAAACTGACCTAAATGTTCAACCAATGACACAAAATCACATATTGGATGCACAAGATTGGTTCAAAACCCTTATTGGATTAGAATAAGCCTCAGGAGGACGAAAATGACCTAAATGTTCAACCAATGACACAAAATCACATATTGGATGCACAAAATTGATTAAAAACCCTAATTGGATTAGAATAAGCCTACGGAAGACGAAAATGACCTAAATATTCAACCAAATTACACAAAATGATACAAAATCACATATTGGATGCACAAGATTGGTTAAAAACCCTAATTGGATTAGAATAAGCCTAGGGAGGAAGAAAATGACCTAAATGTTCAACCGATGACACAAAATCACATATTGGATGCACAAGATTCGTTAAAAACCCTAATTGGATTAGAATAAGCCTAGGGAGGACGAAAATGACCTAAATCTTCAACCAATGACACAAAATGACATATTGGATGCACAAGATTGGTTAAAAACCCTAATTGGATTAGAATAAGCCTATGGAGGACGAAAATGACCTATATGTTCAACCAATGACACAAAATGACACAAAATCACATATTGGATGCACAAGATTGGTTTAAAACCCTAATTGGATTAGAATAAGCCTAGGGAGGACGAAAATGACCTAAATGTTCAACCGATGACACAAAATGACACAAAATCACATATTGGATGCACAAGATTGGTTAAAAACCCTAATTGGATTAGAATAAGCCTAGGGAGGACGAAAATGACCTAAATGTTCAACCAATGACACAAATTCACATATTGGTTGCACAAGATTGGTTAAAAACCCTAATTGGATTAGAATAAGCCTAGGGAGGACGAAAATGAACTAAATGTTCAACCAATGACACAAAATGACACAAAATCACATATTGGATGCACAAGATTGGTTAAAAACCCGAATTGGATTAGAATAACCCTAGGGAGGACGAAAATGACCTAAATGTTCAACCAAATTACACAAAATGATACAAAATCACATATAGGATGCGAAAGATTGGTTAAAAACCCTAATTGGATTAGAATAAGCCTAGGGAGGACGAAACTGACCTAAATGTTCAACCAATGACACAAAATCACATATTGGATGCACAAGATTGGTTCAAAACCCTAATTGGATTAGAATAAGCCTCGGGAGGACGAAAATGACCTAAATGTTCAACCAATGACACAAAATGACACAAAATGACATATTGGATGCACAAGATTGGTTAAAAACCCTAATTGGATTAGAATAAGCCTAGGGAGGACGAAAATGACCTAAATGTTCAACCAATGACACAAAATCACATATTGGTTGCACAAGATTGGTTAAAAACCCTAATTGGATTAGAATAAGCCTAGGGAGTACGAAAATGACCTAAATGTTCAACCAATGACACAAAATCACATATTGGATGCACAAGATTGGTTAAAAACCCAAATTGGATTAGAATAAGCTTAGGGAGGACGATAATGACCTAAATATTCAACCAATCACAAAATCACATATTGGATGGACAAGATTGGTTAAAAACCCTAATTGGATTAGAATTAGCCTAGGGAGGACGAAACTGACCTAAATGTTCAACCAATGACACAAAATCACATATTGGTTGCACAAGATTGGTTAAAAACCCTAATTGGATTACAATAAGCCTAGGGAGGACGAAAATGACCTAAATGTTCAACCAAATTACACAAAATGATACAAAATCACATATTGGATGCACAAGATTGGTTAAAAACCCTAATTGGATTAGAATAAGCCTAGGGAGGACGAAAATGACCTAAATGTTCAACCAATGACACAAAATCACATATTGGATGCACAAGACTGGTTAAAAACCCTAATTGGATTAGAATAAGCCTAGGGAGGAAGAAAATGACCTAAATGTTCAACCGATGACACAAAATCACATATTGGATGCACAAGATTGGTTAAAAACCCTAATTGGATTAGAATAAGCCTAGGGAGGACGAAAATGACCTAAATGTTCAACCAATCAGAAAATCACATATTGGATGCACAAGATTGGTTAAAAACCCTAATTGGATTAGAATAAGCCTAGGGAGGACGAAAATGACCTAAATGTTCAACCAATGACACAAAATGACACAAAATCACATATTGGATGCACAAGATTGGTTAAAAACCTTAATTGGATTAGAATAAGCCTAGGGAGGACGAAAATGACCTAAATGTTCAACCAATGACACAAAAGGACACAAAATCACATATTCGATGCACAAGATTGGTTAAAAACCCTAATTGGATTAGAATAAGCCCAAGGAGGACGAAAATGACCTAAATGTTCAACCAATGATACAAAATGACACAAAATCACATATTGGATGCAAAAGATTGCTTAAAAACCCTAATTGGATTAGAATAAGCCTAGGGAGGACAAAAATGACCTAAATGTTCAACCAATGACACAAAATGACACAAAATCACATATTGGATGCACAAGATTGGTTAAAAACCCTAATTGGATTAGAATAAGCCTAGGGAGGACGAAAATGACCTAAATGTTTAAACAATGACACAAAATCACATATTGGATGCACAAGATTGGTTAAAAATCCTAATTGGATTAGAATAAGCCTAGGGAGGACGAAAATGACCTAAATGTTCAACCAATGACACAAAATGACACAAAATCACATATTGGATGCACAATATTGGTTAAAAACCCTAATTGGATTATAATAAGCCTAGGGAGGACGAAAATGACCTAAATGTTCAACC
Organism: Cicer yamashitae; assembly: GCA_037974755.1. Taxonomy (NCBI): domain Eukaryota; kingdom Viridiplantae; phylum Streptophyta; class Magnoliopsida; order Fabales; family Fabaceae; genus Cicer; species Cicer yamashitae. The sequence goes on from JBBPBQ010000003.1 coordinate 24,881,529, forward strand.
AATGACACAAAATCACATATTGGATGCACAAGATTGGTTAAAAACCCTAATTGGATTATAATAAGCCTAGGGAGGACGAAAATGACCTAAATGTTCAACCAATGACACAAAATGACAGAAAATCACATATTGGATGCACAAGATTGGTTAAAAACCCTAATTGGATTAGAATAAGCCTAGGGAGGACGAAAATGACCTAAATGTTCGACAAATGACACAAAATCACAATTTAGTTGCACAAGATTGGTTAAAAATCCTAATTGGATTATAATAAGCCTAGGGAGGACGAAAATGACCTGAATGTTCAACCAATGACACAAAATCACATATTGGATGCACAAGATTGGTTAAAAACCCTAATTGGATTAGAATAAGCCTAGGGAGGACGAAAATGACCTAAATGTTCAACCAATGACACAAAATCACATATTGGATGCACAAGATTGGTGAAATACCCTAATTGGATTAGAATAAGCCTAGGGAGGACGAAAATGACCTAAATATTCAACCAATGACACAAAATCACATATTGGTTGCACAAGATTGGTTAAAAACCCTAATTGGATTAGAATAAGCCTAGGGAGGACGAAAATGACCTAAATGTTCAACCAATGACACAAAATCACATATTGGATGCACAAGATTGGTTATAAACCCTAATTGGATTAGAATAAGCCTACGGAGGACGAAAATGATCTATATGTTCAACCAACGACACAAAATGACACAAAATCACATATTGGATGCACAAGATTGGTTAAAAACCCTAATTGGATTAGAATAAGCCTAGGGAGGACGAAAATGACCTAAATGTTCAACAAATGACACAAAATCACATATTGGATGCACAAGATTGGTTAAAAACCCTAATTGGATTATAATAAGCCTAGGGAGGACGAAAATGACCTAAATGTTCAACCAATGACACAAAATGACAGAAAATCACATATTGGATGCACAAGATTGGTTAAAAACCCTAATTGGATTAGAATAAGCCTAGGGAGGACAAAAATGACCTAAATGTTCAACCGATGACACAAAATCACATATTGGATGCACAAGATTGGTTAAAAACCCTAATTGGATTAGAATAAGCCTAGGGAGGACGAAAATGACCTAAATGTTCAACCAATGACACAAAATGATACGAAATCACATATTGGATGCACAAGATTGGTTAAAAACCCTAATTGGATTAGAATAAGCCTAAGGAGGACGAAAATGACCTAAATCTTCAACCAATCACAAAATCACATATTGGATGCACAAGATTGGTTAAAAACCCTAATTGGATTAGAATAAGCCTAGGGAGGACGAAAATGACCTAAATGTTCAACCAATGACACAAAATGACACAAAATCACATACTGGATGCACAAGATTGTTTAAAAACCCTAATTGGATTAGAGTAGCCTAGGGAGGACTAAAATGACCTAAATGTTCAACCAATGACACAAAATCACATATTGGATGCACAAGATTGGTTAAAAACCCTAATTGGATTAGAATAAGCCAAGGGAGGACGAAAATGACCCAAATGTTCAACCAATGACACAAAATGACACAAAATCACATATTGGATGCACAAGATTGGTTAAAAACCCTAAATGGATTAGAATAAGCCTAGGGAGGACGAAAATGACCTAAATGTTCAACCAATGACACAAAATGACACAAAATGACATATTGTATGCATAAGATTGGTTAAAAACCCTAATTGGATTAGAATAAGCCTAGGGAGGACGAAAATGACCTAAATGTTCAACCAATGACACAAAATGACAAAAAATCACATATTGGATGCACAAGATTGGTTAAAAACCCTAATTGGATTAGAATAAGCCTACGGAGGACGAAAATGACCTAAATGTTCAACCAATGACACAAAATCACATATTGGATGCACAAGATTGGTTAAAAACCCTAATTGGATTAGAATAAGCCTATGGAGGACGAAAATGATCTATATGTTCAACCAACGACACAAAATGACACAAAATCACATATTGGATGCACAAGATTGGTTAAAAACCCTAATTGGATTAGAATAAGCCTATGGAGGACGAAAATGATCTATATGTTCAACTAACGACACAAAATGACACAAAATCACATACTGGATGCACAAGATTGGTTAAAAACCCTAATTGGATTAGAATAAGCCTAGGGAGGACGAAAATGACCTAAATGTTCAACTAATGACACAAAATGATACAAAATCACATATTGGATGCACAAGATTGGTTAAAAACCCTAATTGGATTAGAATAAGCCCAGGGAGGACAAAAATGACCTAAATATTCAACCAATGACACAAAATCACATATTGGATGCACAAGATTGGTTAAAAACCCTAATTGGATTATAATAATCCTAGGGAGGACGAAAATGACCTAAATGTTCAACCAATGACACAAAATGTCAGAAAATCACATATTGGATGCACAAGATTGGTTAAAAACCCTAATTGGATTAGAATAAGCCTACGGAGACGAAAATGACCTAAATGTTCAACAAATGACACAAAAAAGACACAAAAGCACATAATGGATGCACAAGATTGGTTAAAAACCCTAATTGGATTAGAATAAGCCTAAGGAGGACAAAAATGACCTAAATATTCAACCAATGACAAAAAATCACATATTGGATGCACAAGATTGGTTAAAAACCCTAATTGGATTAGAATAAGCCTAGGGAGGACGAAAATGACCTAAATGTTCAACCAATGACACAAAATCACATATTGGATGCACAAGATTGGTTAAAAACCCTAATTGGATTAGAATAACCCTAGGGAGGACGAAAATGACCTAAATGTTCAACCAATGACACAAAATTACACAAAATCACATATTGGTTGCACAAGATTGGTTAAAAACCCTAATTGGATTAGAATAAGCCTAGGGAGGACGAAAATGACCTAAATGTTCAACCAATGACACAAAATCACATATTGGATGCACAAGATTGGTTAAAAACCCTAATTGGATTAGAATAAGCCTAGGGAGGACGAAAATGATCTATATGTTCAACCAACGACACAAAATGACACAAAATCACATATTGGATGCACAAGATTGGTTAAAAACCCTAATTGGATTAGAATAAGCCTAGGGAGGACGAAAATGACCTAAATGTTCAACAAATGACACAAAATCACATATTGGATGCACAAGATTGGTTAAAAACCCTAATTGGATTATAATAAGCCTAGGGAGGACGAAAATGACCTAAATGTTCAACCAATGACACAAAATGACAGAAAATCACATATTGGATGCACAAGATTGGTTAAAAACCCTAATTGGATTAGAATAAGCCTAGGGAGGACAAAAAAGACCTAAATGTTCAACCAATGACACAAAATGACACAAAATTACATATTGGATGCACAAGATTGATTAAAAATCCTCATTGGATTAGAATAAGCCTAGGGAGGACGAAAATGACCTAAATGTTCAACCAATGACACAAAATGTTACGAAATCACATATTGGATGCACAAGATTGGTTAAAAACCCTAATTGGATTAGAATAAGCCTAGGGAGGACGAAAATGACCTAAATCTTCAACCAATCACAAAATCACATATTGGATGCACAAGATTGGTTAAAATTCCTAATTGGATTAGAATAAGCCTAGGGAGGACGAAAATGACCTAAATGTTCAACCAATGACACAAAATGACACAAAATTACATATTGGATGCACAAGATTGATAAAAAAACCCTAATTGGATTAGAATAAGCCTAGGGAGGACAAAAATGACCTAAATGTTCAACCAATGAAACAAAATGATACAAAATCACATATTGGATGCACAAGATTGGTTAAAAACCCTAATTGGATTAGAATAAATCTAGGGAGGACGAAAATGACCTAAATGTTCAACCAATGACACAAAATCACATATTGGATGCACAAGATTGGTTAAAAACCCTAATTGGATTATAATAAGCCTAGAGAGGACGAAAATGACCTAAATGTTCAACCAATGACACAAAATGACAGAAAATCACATATTGGATGCACAAGATTTGTTAAAAACCCTAATTGGATTAGAATAAGCCTAGGGAGGACGAAAATGACCTAAATGTTCAACAAATGACACAAAATGACACAAAATTACATATTGGATGCACAAGATTGATAAAAAAACCCTAATTGGATTAGAATAAGCCTAGGGAGGACGAAAATGACCTAAATGTTCAACCAATGAAACAAAATGATACGAAATCACATATTGGATGCACAAGATTGGTTAAAAACCCTAATTGGATTAGAATAAGCCTAGGGAGGACGAAAATGACCTAAATGTTCAACCAATGACACAAAATCACATATTGGATGCACAAGATTGGTTAAAAACCCTAATTGGATTATAATAAGCCTAGGGAGGACGAAAATGACCTAAATGTTCAACCAATGACACAAAATGTTAGAAAATCACATATTGGATGCACAAGATTGGTTAAAAACCCTAATTGGATTAGAATAAGGCTAGGGAGGACAAAAATGACCTAAATGTTCAACCGATGACACAAAATCACATATTGTGTGCACAAGATTGGTTAAAAACCCTAATTGGATTACAATAAGCCTAGGGAGGACAAAAAAGACCTAAATGTTCAACCAATGACACAAAATGACACAAAATTACATATTGGATGCACAAGATTGATTAAAAACCCTTATTGGATTAGAATAAGCCTAGGGAGGACGAAAATGACCTAAATGTTCAACCAATGACACAAAATCACATATTGGTTGCACAAGATTGGTTAAAATCCCTAATTGGATTAGAATAAGCCTAGGGAGGACGAAAATGACTTAAATGTTCAACCATTTACACAAAATCACATATTGGATGCACAAGATTGGTTAAAAACCCTAATTGGATCAGAATAAGCCTAGGGAGGACAAAAATGACCTAAATGTTCAACCAATGACAAAATATGACACAAAATTACATATTGGATGCACAAGATTGATAAAAAAACCCTAATTGGATTAGAATAAGCCTAGGGAGGACGAAAATGACCTAAATGTTCAACCAATGAAACAAAATGATACAAAATCACATATTGGATGCACAAGATTGGTTAAAAACCCTAATTGGATTAGAATAAGCCTAGGGAGGACGAAAATCACCTAAATGTTCAACCAACGACACAAAATCACATACTGGATGCACAAGATTGGTTAAAAACCCTAATTGGATTAGAATAAGCCTAGGGAGGACGAAAATGACCTAAATGTTCAACCAATTACACAAAATCACATATTGGATGCACAAGATTGGTTAAAAACCCTAATTGGATTAGAATAAGCCTAGGGAGGACAAAAATGACCTAAATGTTCAACCAATGACAAAAAATGACACAAAATTACATATTGGATGCACAAGATTGATAAAAAAAACCCTAATTGGATTAGAATAAGCCTAGGGAGGACGAAAATGACCTAAATGTTCAACCAATGAAACAAAACGACACAAAATTACATATTGGATGCACAAGATTGATAAAAAAACCCTAATTGGATTAGAATAAGCCTAGGGAGGACGAAAATGACCTAAATGTTCAACCAATGAAACAAAATGATACAAAATCACATATTGGATGCACAAGATTGGTTAAAAACCCTAATTGGATTAGAATAAGCCTAGGGAGGACGAAAATGACCTAAATGTTCAACCAATGACACAAAATTACATATTGGATGCACAAGATTGGTTAAAAACCCTAATTGGATTATAATAAGCCTAGAGAGGACGAAAATGACCTAAATGTTCAACCAATGACACAAAATGAAAGAAAATCACATATTGGATGCACAAGATTTGTTAAAAACCCTAATTGGATTAGAATAAGCCTAGGGAGGACGAAAATGACCTAAATGTTCAACAAATGACACAAAATGACACAAAATTACATATTGGATGCACAAGATTGATAAAAAAACCCTAATTGGATTAGAATAAGCCTAGGGAGGACGAAAATGACCTAAATGTTCAACCAATGAAACAAAATGATACAAAATCACATATTGGATGCACAAGATTGGTTAAAAACCCTAATTGGATTAGAATAAGCCTAGGGATGACGAAAATGACCTAAATGTTCAACCAATGACACAAAATCACATATTGGATGCACAAGATTGGTGAAAAACCCTAATTGGATTATAATAAGCCTAGGGAGGACGAAAATGACCTAAATGTTCAACAAAGGACACAAAATGACACAAAATTACATATTGGATGCACAAGATTGATAAAAAAACCCTAATTGGATTAGAATAAGCCTAGGGAGGACGAAAATGACCTAAATGTTCAACCAATGAAACAAAATGATACAAAATCACATATTGGATGCACAAGATTGGTTAAAAACCCTAATTGGATTAGAATAAGCCTAGGGAGGATGAAAATGACCTAAATCTTCAACCAATCACAAAATCACATATTGGATGGATAAGATTGGTTAAAAACCCTAATTGGATTAGAATAAGCCTAGGGAGGACGAAAATGACCTAAATGTTCAACCAATGACACAAAATGACACAAAATCACATACTGGATGCACAAGATTGGTTAAAAACCCTAATTGGATTAGAATAAGCCTAGGGAGGACGAAAATGACCTAAATGTTCAACCAATTACACAAAATCACATATTGGATGCACAAGATTGGTTAAAAACCCTAATTGGATTAGAATAAGCCTAGGGAGGACAAAAATGACCTAAATGTTCAACCAATGACAAAAAATGACACAAAATTACATATTGGATGCACAAGATTGATAAAAAAAACCCTAACTGGATTAGAATAAGCCTAGGGAGGACGAAAATGACCTAAATGTTCAACAAATGACACAAAATGACATATTGGATGCACCAGATTGGTTAAAAACCCTAATAGGATTAGAATAAGCCTATGGAGGACGAAAATGACCTATATGTTCAACCAATGACACAAAATGACACAAAATCACATATTGGATGCACAAGATTGGTTTAAAACCCTAATTCGATTAGAATAAGCCTAGGGAGGACGAAAATGACCTAAATGTTCAATCGACGACACAAAATGACACAAAATCACATATTGGATGCACAAGAATGGTTAAAAACCCTAATTGGATTAGAATAAGCCTAGGGAGGACGAAAATGACCTAAATATTCAACCAATGACACAAAATCACATATTGGATGCACAAGATTGGTTAAAAACCCTTATTGGATTAGAATAAGCCTAGGGAGGACGAAAATGACCTAAATGTTCAACCAATGACATAAAATGATACAAAGTCACATATTGGATGCACAAGATTGGTTAAAAACCCTAATTGGATTAGAATAAGCCTAGGGAGGACGAAAATGACCTAAATGTTTAACCGACGACACAAAATGACACAAAATCACATATTGGATGCACAAGATTGGTTAAAAACCCTAATTGGATTAGAATAAGCCTAGGGAGGACAAAAATGACCTAAATGTTCAACCAATGACACAAAATCACATATTGGTTGCACAAGATTGGTTAATAATTGGATTAGAATAAGCCTAGGGAGGACGAAAATGACCTAAATGTTCAACCAATGCAACAAAATCACATATTGGATGCACAAGATTGGTTAAAAACCCTAATTGGATTAGAATAAGCCTAGGGAGGACGAAAATGACCTAAATGTTCAACCATTGACACAAAATCACATATTGGTTGCACAAGATTGGTTAAAAACCCTAATTGGATTATAATAAGCCTAGGGAGGACGAAAATGACCTAAATGTTCAACCAATGACACAAAATGACAGAAAATCACATATTGGATGCACAAGATTGGTTAAAAACCCTAATTGGATTAGAATAAGCCTAGGGAGGACAAAAAAGACCTAAATGTTCAACCAATGACACAAAATGACACAAAATTACATATTGGATGCACAAGATTGATTAAAAATCCTCATTGGATTAGAATAAGCCTAGGGAGGACGAAAATGACCTAAATGTTCAACCAATGACACAAAATGTTACGAAATCACATATTGGATGCACAAGATTGGTTAAAAACCCTAATTGGATTAGAATAAGCCTAGGGAGGACGAAAATGACCTAAATCTTCAACCAATCACAAAATCACATATTGGATGCACAAGATTGGTTAAAAACCCTAATTGGATTAGAATAAGCCTAGGGAGGACGAAAATGACATAAATGTTCAACCAATGACACAAAATGACAGAAAATCACATATTGGATGCACAAGATTGGTTAAAAACCCTAATTGGATTAGAATAAGCCTAGGGAGGACAAAAAAGACCTAAATGTTCAACCAATGACACAAAATGACACAAAATTACATATTGGATGCACAAGATTGATTAAAAATCCTCATTGGATTAGAATAAGCCTAGGGAGGACGAAAATGACCTAAATGTTCAACCAATGACACAAAATGTTACGAAATCACATATTGGATGCACAAGATTGGTTAAAAACCCTAATTGGATTAGAATAAGCCTAGGGAGGACGAAAATGACCTAAATCTTCAACCAATCACAAAATCACATATTGGATGCACAAGATTGGTTAAAATTCCTAATTGGATTAGAATAAGCCTAGGGAGGACGAAAATGACCTAAATGTTCAACCAATGACACAAAATGACACAAAATTACATATTGGATGCACAAGATTGATAAAAAAACCCTAATTGGATTAGAATAAGCCTAGGGAGGACAAAAATGACCTAAATGTTCAACCAATGAAACAAAATGATACAAAATCACATATTGGATGCACAAGATTGGTTAAAAACCCTAATTGGATTAGAATAAATCTAGGGAGGACGAAAATGACCTAAATGTTCAACCAATGACACAAAATCACATATTGGATGCACAAGATTGGTTAAAAACCCTAATTGGATTAGAATAAGCCTAGGGAGGACGAAAATGACATAAATGTTCAACCAATGACACAAAATGACAGAAAATCACATATTGGATGCACAAGATTGGTTAAAAACCCTAATTGGATTAGAATAAGCCTAGGGAGGACAAAAAAGACCTAAATGTTCAACCAATGACACAAAATGACACAAAATTACATATTGGATGCACAAGATTGATTAAAAATCCTCATTGGATTAGAATAAGCCTAGGGAGGACGAAAATGACCTAAATGTTCAACCAATGACACAAAATGTTACGAAATCACATATTGGATGCACAAGATTGGTTAAAAACCCTAATTGGATTAGAATAAGCCTAGGGAGGACGAAAATGACCTAAATCTTCAACCAATCACAAAATCACATATTGGATGCACAAGATTGGTTAAAAACCCTAATTGGATTAGAATAAGCCTAGGGAGGACGAAAATGACCTAAATGTTCAACCAATGACACAAAATGACACAAAATCACATACTGGATGCACAAGATTGTTTAAAAACCCTAATTGGATTAGAGTAGCCTAGGGAGGACTAAAATGACCTAAATGTTCAACCAATGACACAAAATCACATATTGGATGCACAAGATTGGTTAAAAACCCTAATTGGATTAGAATAAGCCAAGGGAGGACGAAAATGACCCAAATGTTCAACCAATGACACAAAATGACACAAAATCACATATTGGATGCACAAGATTGGTTAAAAACCCTAAATGGATTAGAATAAGCCTAGGGAGGACGAAAATGACCTAAATGTTCAACCAATGACACAAAATCACATATTGGATGCACAAGATTGGTTAAAAACCATAATTGGATTAGAATAAGCTTAGGGAGGACGAAAATGACCTAAATGTTCAATCAATGACCCAAAAATGACACAAAATCACATATTGGATGCACAAGATTGGTTAGAAACCCTAATTGGATTAGAATAAGCCTAGGGAGGACGAAAATGACATAAATGTTCAATCAATGACGCAAAAATGACACAAAATCACATATTGGATGAAAAAGATTGGTTAAAAACCCTAATTGGATTAGAATAAGCCTAGGGAGGACGAAAATGACCTAAATGTTCAACCAATGACACAAAATGACACAAAATCACATATTGGATGCACAAGATTGGTTAAAAATCCTAACTGGATTAGAATAAGCCTAGGGAGGACAAAAATGACCTAAATGTTCAACCAATGACACAAAATCACATATTCGATGCACAAGATTGGTTAAAAACCCTAATTGGATTAGAATAAGCCTAGGGAGGACGAAAATGACCTAAATGTTCAACCAATGACACAAAATGACACAAAATCACATATTGGATGCACAAGATTGGTTAACAACTTTAATTGGATTAGAATAAGCCTAGGGAGGACGAAAATGACCTAAATGTTCAACCAATGACACAAAATGACACAAAATCACATATTGGATGCACAAGATTGGTTAAAAACCCTAATTGGATTAGAATAAGCCTAGGGAGGACGAAAATGACCTAAATGTTCAACCGATGACACAAAATGACACAAAATCACATATTGGATGCACAAGAATGGTTAAAAACCCTAATTGGATTAGAATAAGCCTAGGGAGGACGAAAATGACCTAAATGTTCAACCAATGACACAAAATCACATATTGGATGCACAAGATTGGTTAAAAACCCTAATTGGATTAGAATAAGCTTAGGGAGGACGAAAATGACCTAAATATTCAACCAATCACAAAATCACATATTGGATGGACAAGATTGGTTAAAAACCCTAATTGGATTAGAATTAGCCTAGGGAGGACGAAACTGACCTAAATGTTCAACCAATGACAGAAAATTACATATTGGATGCACAAAATTGATTAAAAACCCTAATTGGATTAGAATAAGCCTAGGGAGGACGAAAATGACCTAAATGTTCAACCAATCACAAAATCACATATTGGATGCACAAGATTGGTTAAAAACCCTAATTGGATTAGAATAAGCTTAGGGAGGACGAAAATGACCTAAATGTTCAACCAATGACACAAAATCACATATTGGATGCACAAGATTGGTTAAAAACCCTAATTTGATTAGAATAAGCCTAGGGAGGACGAAAATGACCTAAATGTTCAACCAATGACACAAAATCACATGTTGGATGCACAAGATTGGTTAAAAACGCTAATTGGATTAGAATAAGCCTAGGGAGGACGAAAATGACCTAAATGTTCAACCAATGACACAAAATCACATATTGGATGCACAAGTTTGGTTAAAAACCCTAATTGGATTAGAATAAGCCTAGGGAGGACAAAAATGACCTAAATGTTCAACCAATGACACAAAATCACATATTGGATGCACAAGATTGGTTAAAAACCCTAATTGGATTAGAATAAGCTTAGGGAGGACGAAAATGACCTAAATATTCAACCAATCACAAAATCACATATTGGATGCACAAGATTGGTTAAAAACCCTAATTGGATTAGAATTAGCCTAGGGAGGACGAAAATGACCTAAATGTTCAACCAATGACACAAAATCACATATTGGATGCACAAGATTGGTTAAAAACCCTAATTGGATTAAAAAGAGCCTCGGGAGGACGAAAATGACCTAAATGTTCAACCAATGATACAAAATGACACAAAATCACATATTGGATGCACAAGATTGGTTAAAAACCCTAATTGGATTAGAATAAGCCTAGGGAGGACGAAAATGACCTAAATGTTCAACCAATGACACAAAATCATATATTGGATGCACAAGATTGGTTAAAAACCCTAATTGGATTACAATAAGCCTAGGGAGGACGAAAATGACCTAAATGTTCAACCAATGACACAAAATCACATATTGGATGCACAAGATTGGTTAAAAACCCTAATTGGATTATAATAAGCCTAGGGAGGACGAAAATGACCTAAATGTTCAACCAATGACTAAAAATGACAGAAAATCACATATTGGATGCACAAGATTGGTTAAAAACCCTAATTGGATTAGAATAAGCCTATGGAGGACGAAAATGACCTAAATGTTCAACAAATGACACAAAATGACATATTGGATGCACAAGATTGGTTAAAAACCCTAATCGGATTAGAATAAGCCTATGGAGGACAAAAATGACCTATATGTTCAACCAATGACACAAAATGACACAAAATCACATATTGGATGCACAAGATTGGTTTAAAACCCTAATTGGATTAGAATAAGCCTAGGGAGGACGAAAATGACCTAAATGTTCAATCGACGACACAAAATGACACAAAATCACATATTGGATGCACAAGAATGGTTAAAAACCCTAATTGGATTAGAATAAGCCTAGGGAGGACGAAAATGACCTAAATATTCAACCAATGACATAAAATGACATATTGGATGCACAAGATTGGTTAAAAACCCTAATTGGATTAGAATAAGCCTAGGGAGGACGAAAATGACCTAAATCTTCAACCAATAAAACAAAATGACACAAAATTACATATTGGATGCACAAGATTGATAAAAAAAACCCTAACTGGATTAGAATAAGCCTAGGGAGGACGAAAATGACCTAAATGTTCAACAAATGACACAAAATGACATATTGGATGCACCAGATTGGTTAAAAACCCTAATAGGATTAGAATAAGCCTATGGAGGACGAAAATGACCTATATGTTCAACCAATGACACAAAATGACACAAAATCACATATTGGATGCACAAGATTGGTTTAAAACCCTAATTCGATTAGAATAAGCCTAGGGAGGACGAAAATGACCTAAATGTTCAATCGACGACACAAAATGACACAAAATCACATATTGGATGCACAAGAATGGTTAAAAACCCTAATTGGATTAGAATAAGCCTAGGGAGGACGAAAATGACCTAAATATTCAACCAATGACACAAAATCACATATTGGATGCACAAGATTGGTTAAAAACCCTTATTGGATTAGAATAAGCCTAGGGAGGACGAAAATGACCTAAATGTTCAACCAATGACATAAAATGATACAAAGTCACATATTGGATGCACAAGATTGGTTAAAAACCCTAATTGGATTAGAATAAGCCTAGGGAGGACGAAAATGACCTAAATGTTTAACCGACGACACAAAATGACACAAAATCACATATTGGATGCACAAGATTGGTTAAAAACCCTAATTGGATTAGAATAAGCCTAGGGAGGACAAAAATGACCTAAATGTTCAACCAATGACACAAAATCACATATTGGTTGCACAAGATTGGTTAAAAACCCTAATTGGATTAGAATAAGCCTAGGGAGGACGAAAATGACCTAAATGTTCAACCAATGACACAAAAAAACATATTGGATGCACAAGATTGGTTAAAAACCCTAATTGGATTAGAATAAGCCTAGGGAGGACAAAAATGACCTAAATGTTGAACCAATGACACAAAATCACATATTGGTTGCACAAGATTGGTTAAAAACCCTAATTGGATTAGAATAAGCCTAGGGAGGACGAAAATGACCTAAATGTTCAACCAATGACACAAAATCACATATTGGATGCACAAGATTGGTTAAAAACCCTAATTGGATTAGAATAAGCCTAGGGAGGACAAAAATGACCTAAATGTTCAACCAATGACACAAAATGACATATTGGATGCACAAGATTGGTTAAAAACCCTAATTGGATTAGAATAAGCCTAGGGAGGACGAAAATGACCTAAATGTTCAACCAATGACACAAAATCACATATTGGTTGCACAAGATTGGTTAAAAACCCTAATTGGATTATAATAAGCCTAGGGAGGACGAAAATGACCTAAATGTTCAACCAATGACACAAAATGACAGAAAAACACATATTGGATGCACAAGATTTGTTAAAAACCCTAATTGGATTAGAATAAGCCTAGGGAGGACGAAAATGACCTAAATGTTCAACAAATGACACAAAATGACACAAAATTACATATTGGATGCACAAGATTGATAAAAAAACCCTAATTGGATTAGAATAAGCCTAGGGAGGACAAAAATGACCTAAATGTTCAACCAATGAAACAAAATGATACAAAATCACATATTGGATGCACAAGATTGGTTAAAAACCCTAACTGGATTAGAATAAATCTAGGGAGGACGAAAATGACCTAAATGTTCAACCAATGACACAAAATCACATATTGGATGCACAAGATTGGTTAAAAACCCTAATTGGATTATAATAAGCCTAGAGAGGACGAAAATGACCTAAATGTTCAACCAATGACACAAAATGACAGAAAATCACATATTGGATGCACAAGATTTGTTAAAAACCCTAATTGGATTAGAATAAGCCTAGGGAGGACGAAAATGACCTAAATGTTCAACAAATGACACAAAATGACACAAAATTACATATTGGATGCACAAGATTGATAAAAAAACCCTAATTGGATTAGAATAAGCCTAGGGAGGACGAAAATGACCTAAATGTTCAACCAATGAAACAAAATGATACGAAATCACATATTGGATGCACAAGATTGGTTAAAAACCCTAATTGGATTAGAATAAGCCTAGGGAGGACGAAAATGACCTAAATGTTCAACCAATGACACAAAATCACATATTGGATGCACAAGATTGGTTAAAAACCCTAATTGGATTATAATAAGCCTAGGGAGGACGAAAATGACCTAAATGTTCAACCAATGACACAAAATGACAGAAAATCACATATTGGATGCACAAGATTTGTTAAAAACCCTAATTGGATTAGAATAAGCCTAGGAAGGACGAATATGACCTAAATGTTCAACCAATGACACAAAATCACATATTGGATGCACAAGATTGGTTAAAAACCCTAATTGGATTATAATAAGCCTAGGGAGGACGAAAATGACCTAAATGTTCAACCAATGACTAAAAATGACAGAAAATCACATATTGGATGCACAAGATTGGTTAAAAACCCTAATTGGATTAGAATAAGCCTAGGGAGGACGAAAATGACCTAAATGTTCAACAAATGACACAAAATGACATATTGGATGCACAAGATTGGTTAAAAACCCTAATCGGATTAGAATAAGCCTATGGAGGACAAAAATGACCTATATGTTCAACCAATGACACAAAATGACACAAAATCACATATTGGATGCACAAGATTGGTTTAAAACCCTAATTGGATTAGAATAAGCCTAGGGAGGACGAAAATGACCTAAATGTTCAATCGACGACACAAAATGACACAAAATCACATATTGGATGCACAAGAATGGTTAAAAACCCTAATTGGATTAGAATAAGCCTAGGGAGGACGAAAATGACCTAAATATTCAACCAATGACATAAAATGACATATTGGATGCACAAGATTGGTTAAAAACCCTAATTGGATTAGAATAAGCCTAGGGAGGACGAAAATGACCTAAATCTTCAACCAATGACACAAAATGACACAAAATTACATATTGGATGCACAAGATTGTTTAAAAACCCTAATTTGATTAGAATAAGCCTATGGAGGACGAAAATGACCTATATGTTCAACCCATGACACAAAATGACACAATCACATACAAGATTGGTAAAAAACCCTAATTGGATTAGAATAAGCCTAGGGAGGACGAAACTGACCTAAATGTTCAACCAATGACACAAAATCACATATTGGATGCACAAGAGTGGTTAAAAACCTTAATTCGATTAGAATAAGCATAGGGATGACGAAAATCACCTAAATGTTCAACCAATGACACAAAATCACATATTGGATGCACATGATTGGTTAAAAACCCTAATTGGATTAGAATAAGCCTATGGAGGACGAAAATGACCTATATGTTCAACCAATGACACAAAATGACACAAAATCACATATTGGATGCACAAGATTGGTTAAAAACCCTAATTGGATTAGAATAAGCTTAGGGAGGACGAAAATGACCTAAATGTTCAACCAATCACAAAATCACATATTGGATGCACAAGATTGGTTAAAAACCCTAATTGGATTAGAATAAGCCTAGGGAGGACGAAACTGACCTAAATGTTCAACCAATGACACAAAATCACATATTGGATTGACAAGATTGGTTCAAAACCCTTATTGGATTAGAATAAGCCTCGGGAAGACGAAAATGACCTAAATGTTCAACCAATGACACAAAATGACACAAAATCACATATTGGATGCACAAGATTGGTTAAAAACCCTAATTGGATTAGAATAAGCCTAGGGAGGACGAAAATGACCTTAATGTTCAACCAATGACACAAACTCACATATTGGTTGCACAAGATTGGTTAAAAACCCTAATTGGATTAGAATAAGCCTAGGGAGGACGAAAATGATCTAAATGTTCAACCAATGACACAAAATCACATATTGGATGCACAAGATTGGTTAAAAACCCTAATTGGATTAGAATAAGCCTAGGGAGGACTAAAATGACCTAAATGTTCAACCAATGACACAAAATGACACAAAATCACATATTGGATGCACAAGATTGGTTAAAAACCCTAATATGATTAGAATAAGCCTAGGGAGGACGAAAATGACCTAAATGTTCAACCAATGACACAAAATCACATATTGGATGCACAAGATTGGTTAAAAACCCTAATTGGATTATAATAAGCCTAGGGAGGACGAAAATGACCTAAATGTTCAACCAATGACACAAAATCACATATTGGATGCACAAGATTGGTTAAAAATCCTAATTGGATTAGAATAAGCCTAGGGAGGACGAAAATGACCTAAATGTTCAACCAATGACACAAAATCACATATTGGTTGCACAAGATTGGTTAAAAACCCTAATTGGATTAGAATAAGCCTAGGGAGGACGAAAATGACCTAAATGTTCAACCAATGACACAAAATCACATATTGGATGCACAAGATTGGTTAAAAATCCTAATTGGATTAGAATAAGCCTATGGAGGACGAAAATGACCTAAATGTTCAACCAATGACACAAAATGACACAAAATCGCATATTGGATGCACAAGATTGGTTAAAAACCCTAATTGGATTAGAATAAGCCTAGGGAGGACGAAAATGACCTCAATGTTCAACCAATGACACAACATGACATATTGGATGCACAAATTGGTTAAAAACCCTAATTGGATTAGAATAAGCCTAGGGAGGACGAAAATGACCTAAATGTTCAACCAATGACACAAAATCACATATTGGATGCACAAGATTGGTTAAAAACCCTAATTGGATTAGAATAAGCTTAGGGAGGACGAAAATGACCTAAATATTCAACCAATCACAAAATCACATATTGGATGCACAAGATTGGTTAAAAACCCTAATTGGATTAGAATAAGCCTAGGGAGGACGAAAATGACCTAAATGTTCAACCAATGACACAAAATCACATATTGGATGCACAAGATTGGTTAAAAACCATAATTGGATTAGAATAAGCCTATGGAGGACGAAAATGATCTATATGTTCAACCAACGACACAAAATGACACAAAATCACATATTGGATGCACAAGATTGGTTAAAAACCCTAATTGGATTAGAATAAGCCTATGGAGGACGAAAATGACCTAAATGTTCAACCAATGACACAAAATCACATATTGGATGCACAAGATTGGTTAAAAACCCTAATTGGATTAGAATAAGCCTAGGGAGGAAAAAAATGACCTAAATGTTCAACCAATGACACAAAATGACACAAAATCACATATTGGATGCACAAGATTGGTTAAAAACCCTAATTTGATTAGAATAAGCCTAGGGAGGACGAAAATGACCTAAATGTTCAACCAATGACACAAACTCACATATTGGTTGCACAAGATTGGTTAAAAACCCTAATAGGATTAGAATAAGCCTAGGGAGGACGAAAATGACCTAAATGTTCAACCAATGACACAAAATCACATATTGGATGCACAAGATTGGTTAAAAACCCTAATTAGATTAGAATAAGCCTAGGGAGGACGAAAATGACCTAAATGTTCAACCAATGACACAAAATCACATATTGGTTGCACAAGATTGGTTAAAAACCCTAATTGGATTAGAATAAGCCTAGGGAGGACAAAAATGACCTAAATGTTCAACCAATGACACAAAATGACACAAAATTACATATTGGATGCACAAGATTGGTTAAAAACCCTAATTGGATTAGAATAAGCCTAGGGAGGACGAAAATGACCTAAATGTTCAACCAATGACACAAAATGACACAAAATTACATATTGGATGCACAAGATTGATAAAAAACCCTAATTGGATTAGAATAAGCCTAGGGAGGACGAAAATGACCTAAATGTTCAACCAATGACACAAAATCACATATTGGATGCACAATATTGGTTAAAAACCCTAATTGGATTATAATAAGCCTAGGGAGGACGAAAATGACCTAAATGTTCAACCAATGACACAAAATGACAGAAAATCACATATTGGATGCACAAGATTGGTTAAAAACCCTAATTGGATTAGAATAAGCCTAGGGAGGACGAAAATGACCTAAATGTTCAACAAATGACACAAAATGACATATTGGATGCACAAGATTGGTTAAAAACCCTAATAGGATTAGAATAAGCCTATGGAGGACAAAAATGACCTATATGTTCAACCAATGACACAAAATGACACAAAATCACATATTGGATGCACAAGATTGGTTTAAAACCCTAATTGGATTAGAATAAGCCTAGGGAGGACGAAAATGACCTAAATGTTCAATCGACGACACAAAATGACACAAAATCACATATTGGATGCACAAGAATGGTTAAAAACCCTAATTGGATTAGAATAAGCCTAGGGAGGACGAAAATGACCTAAATATTCAACCAATGACATAAAATGACATATTGGATGCACAAGATTGGTTAAAAACCCTAATTGGATTAGAATAAGCCTAGGGAGGACGAAAATGACCTAAATCTTCAACCAATGACACAAAATTACATATTGGATGCACAAGATTGGTTAAAAACCCTAATTGGATTAGAATAAGCCTATGGAGGACGAAAATGACCTATATGTTCAACCCATGACACAAAATGACACAAAATTACATATTGGATGCACAAGATTGATAAAAAAACCCTAATTGGATTAGAATAAGCCTAGGGAGGACAAAAATGACCTAAATGTTCAACCAATGAAACAAAATGATACAAAATCACATATTGGATGCACAAGATTGGTTAAAAACCCTAATTGGATTAGAATAAATCTAGGGAGGACGAAAATGACCTAAATGTTCAACCAATGACACAAAATCACATATTGGATGCACAAGATTGGTTAAAAACCCTAATTGGATTATAATAAGCCTAGAGAGGACGAAAATGACCTAAATGTTCAACCAATGACACAAAATGACAGAAAATCACATATTGGATGCACAAGATTTGTTAAAAACCCTAATTGGATTAGAATAAGCCTAGGGAGGACGAAAATGACCTAAATGTTCAACAAATGACACAAAATGACACAAAATTACATATTGGATGCACAAGATTGATAAAAAAACCCTAATTGGATTAGAATAAGCCTAGGGAGGACGAAAATGACCTAAATGTTCAACCAATGAAACAAAATGATACGAAATCACATATTGGATGCACAAGATTGGTTAAAAACCCTAATTGGATTAGAATAAGCCTAGGGAGGACGAAAATGACCTAAATGTTCAACCAATGACACAAAATCACATATTGGATGCACAAGATTGGTTAAAAACCCTAATTGGATTATAATAAGCCTAGGGAGGACGAAAATGACCTAAATGTTCAACCAATGACACAAAATGACAGAAAATCACATATTGGATGCACAAGATTTGTTAAAAACCCTAATTGGATTAGAATAAGCCTAGGAAGGACGAATATGACCTAAATGTTCAACCAATGACACAAAATCACATATTGGATGCACAAGATTGGTTAAAAACCCTAATTGGATTATAATAAGCCTAGGGAGGACGAAAATGACCTAAATGTTCAACCAATGACACAAAATGACAGAAAATCACATATTGGATGCACAAGATTGGTTAAAAACCCTAATTGGATTAGAATAAGCCTAGGGAGGACGAAAATGACCTAAATGTTCGACAAATGACACAAAATCACAATTTAGTTGCACAAGATTGGTTAAAAATCCTAATTGGATTATAATAAGCCTAGGGAGGACGAAAATGACCTGAATGTTCAACCAATGACACAAAATCACATATTGGATGCACAAGATTGGTTAAAAACCCTAATTGGATTAGAATAAGCCTAGGGAGGACGAAAATGACCTAAATGTTCAACCAATGACACAAAATCACATATTGGATGCACAAGATTGGTTAAAAACCCTAATTGGAATAGAATAACCCTAGGGAGGACGAAAATGACCTAAATGTTCAACCAATGACACAAAATGACACAAAATCACATATTGGATGCACAAGATTGGTTAAAAACCCTAATTGGATTAGAATAAGCCTAGGGAGGACGAAAATGACCTAAATCTTCAACCAATGACACAAAATGACATATTGGATGCACAAGATTGGTTAAAAACCCTAATTGGATTAGAATAAGCCTATGGAGGACGAAAATGACCTATATGTTCAACCAGTGACACAGAATGACACAAAATCACATATTGGATGCACAAGATTGGTTTAAAACCTTAATTGGATTAGAATAAGCCTAGGGAGGACGAAAATGACCTAAATGTTCAACCGATGACACAAAATGACACAAAATCACATATTGGATGCACAAAATTGATTAAAAACCCTAATTGGATTAGAATAAGCCTACGGAAGACGAAAATGACCTAAATATTCAACCAAATTACACAAAATGATACAAAATCACATATTGGATGCACAAGATTGGTTAAAAACCCTAATTGGATTAGAATAAGCCTAGGGAGGAAGAAAATGACCTAAATGTTCAACCGATGACACAAAATGACACAAAATCACATATTGGATGCACAAGATTGGTTAAAAACCCTAATTGGATTAGAATAAGCCTAGGGAGGACGAAAATGACCTAAATGTTCAACCAATGACACAAAATGACACAAAATCACATATAGGATGCACAAGATTGGTTAAAAACCTTAATTGGATTAGAATAAGCCTAGGGAGGACGAAAATGACCTAAATGTTCAACCAATGACACAAAATCACATATTGGATGCACAAGATTGGTTAAAAACCCTAATTGGATTAGAATAAGCTTAGGGAGGACGAAAATGACCTAAATGTTCAACCAATGACACAAAATCATATATTGGATGCACAAGATTGGTTAAAAACCCTAATTGGATTAGAATAAGCCTAGGGAGGACGAAAATGACCTAAATGTTCAACCAATGACACAAAATGACACAAAATCACATATTGGATGCACCAGATTGGTTAAAAACCCTAATTGGATTAGAATAAGCCTAGGGAGGACGAAAATGACCTAAATGTTCAACCAATGACACAAAATCACATATTGGATGCACAAGATTGGTTAAAAACCCTAATTGGATTAGAATAAGCTTAGGGAGGACGAAAATGACCTAAATATTCAACCAATCACAAAATCACATATTGGATGCACAAGATTGGTTAAAAACCCTAATTGGATTAGAATAAGCCTAGGGAGGACGAAAATGACCTAAATGTTCAACCAATGACACAAAATCACATATTGGATGCACAAGATTGGTTAAAAACCCTAATTGGATTAGAATAAGCCTAGGGAGGACGAAATTGACCTAAAAGTTCAACCAATGACACAAAATCACATATTGGATGCACAAGATTGGTTAAAAACCCTAATTGGATTAGAATAAGCCTAGGGAGGACGAAAATGACCTAAATGATCAACCAATAACACAAAATGACACAAAATCACATATTGGATGCACATGATTGGTTAAAAACCATAATTGGATTAGAATAAGTCTAGGGAGGACGAAAATGACCTAAATGTTCAACCAATGACACAAAATGACACAAAATCACATATTGGATGCACAAGATTGGTTAAAAACCCTAATTGGATTAGAATAAGCCTAGGGAGGACGAAAATGACCTAAATGTTCAACCAATGACACAAAATCACATATTGGATGCACAAGATTGGTTAAAAACCCTCATTGGATTAGAATAAGCCTAGGGAGGACGAAAATGACCTAAATGTTCAACCAATGACACAAAATCACATATTGGATGCACAAGATTGGTTAAAAACCCTAATTGGATTAGAATAAGCCTAGGGAGGACGAAAATGACCTAAATGTTCAACCAATGACACAAAATGACACAAAATCACATATTGGATGCACAAGATTGGTTAAAAACCCTAATTGGATTAGAATAAGCCTTGGGAGAACGAAAATGACAAAAATTTTCAACGAATGACACAAAATCACATATTGGATGCACAAGATTGGTTAAAAATCCTAATTGGATTAGAATAAGCCTAGGGAGGACGAAAATGACCTAAATGTTCAACCAATGACACAAAATGACAAAAAATCAGATATTGGATGCACAAGATTGTTTAAAAATCCTAATTGGATTAGAATAAGCCTAGGGAGGACGAAAATGACCTAAATGTTAAGCCAATGACACAAAATCACATATTGGATGCACAAGATTGGTTAAAAACCCTAATTGGATTAGAATAAGCCTAGGGAGGACGAAAATGACCTAAATGTTCAACCAATGACACAAAATGACACAAAATCACATATTGGATGCACAAGATTGGTTAAAAACCCTAATTGGATTAGAATAAGCCTTGGGAGAACGAAAATGACAAAAATTTTCAACGAATGACACAAAATCACATATTGGATGCACAAGATTGGTTAAAAATCCTAATTGGATTAGAATAAGCCTTGGGAGGACGAAAATGACCTAAATGTTCAACCAATGACACAAAATGACAAAAAATCACATATTGGATGCACAAGATTGGTTAAAAACCCTAACTGGATTAGAATAAGCCTAGGGAGGACGAAAATGACCTAAATGTTCAACCAATGACACAAAATGACACAAAATGACATATTGGATGCACAAGATTGGTTAAAAACCCTAATTGGATTAGAATAAGCCTAGGGAGGACGAAAATGACCTAAATGTTCAATCGACGACACAAAATGACACAAAATCACATATTGGATGCACAAGAATGGTTAAAAACCCTAATTGGATTAGAATAAGCCTAGGGAGGATGAAAATGACCTAAATATTCAACCAATGACATAAAATGACATATTGGATGCACAAGATTGGTTAAAAACCCTAATTGGATTAGAATAAGCCTAGGGAGGACGAAAATGACCTAAATCTTCAACCAATGACACAAAATGACACAAAATTACATATTGGATGCACAAGATTGGTTAAAAACCCTAATTGGATTAGAATAAGCCTATGGAGGACGAAAATGACCTATATGTTCAACCCATGACACAAAATGACACAATCACATACAAGATTGGTAAAAAACCCTAATTGGATTAGAATAAGCCTAGGGAGGACGAAACTGACCTAAATGTTCAACCAATGACACAAAATCACATATTGGATGCACAAGAGTGGTTAAAAACCCTAATTGGATTAGAATAAGCATAGGGAGGACGAAAATGACCTAAATGTTCAACCAATGACACAAAATCACATATTGGATGCACATGATTGGTTAAAAACCCTAATTGGATTAGAATAAGCCTATGGAGGACGAAAATGACCTATATGTTCAACCAATGACACAAAATGACACAAAATCACATATTGGATGCACAAGATTGGTTAAAAACCCTAATTGGATTAGAATAAGCCTAGGGAGGACGAAAGTGACCTAAATGTTCAACCAATCACAAAATCACATATTGGATGCACAAGATTGGTTAAAAACCCTAATTGGATTAGAATAAGCCTAGGGAGGACGAAACTGACCTAAATGTTCAACCAATGACACAAAATGACACAAAGTCACATATTAGATGCACAAGATTGGTTAAAAACCCTAATTGGATCAGAATAAGCCTAGGGAGGACGAAAATGACCTAAATGTTCAACTAATGACACAAAATCACATATTGGTTGCACAAGATTGGTTAAAAACCCTAATTGGATTAGAATAAGCCTAGGGAGGACGAAACTGACCTAAATGTTCAACTAATGACACAAAATCACATATTGGTTGCACAAGATTGGTTAAAAACCCTAATTGGATTAGAATAAGCCTAGGGAGGACGAAAATGACCTAAATGTTCAACCAATCACAAAATCACATATTGGATGCACAAGATTGGTTAAAAACCCTAATTGGATTAGAATAAGCCTTGCGAGGACGAAAATGACCTAAATGTTCAACCAATCACAAAATCACATATTGGATGCACAAGATTGGTTAAAAACCCTAATTGGATTAGAATAAGCCTAGGGAGGACGAAACTGACCTAAATGTTCAACCAATGACACAAAATGACACAAAATCACATATTAGATGCACAAGATTGGTTAAAAACCCTAATTGGATTAGAATAAGCCTAGGGAGGACAAAAAAGACCTAAATGTTCAACCAATGACACAAAATGACACAAAATCACATATTGGATGCACAAGATTGGTTAAAAACCCTAATTGGATTAGAATAAGACTAGGGAGGACGAAAATGACCTAAATGTTCAACCAATCACAAAATCACATATTGGATGCACAAGATTGGTTAAAAACCCTAATTGGATTAGAATAAGCCTAGGGAGGACGAAACTGACCTAAATGTTCAACCAATGACACAAAATCACATATTGGATTGACAAGATTGGTTCAAAACCCTTATTGGATTAGAATAAGCCTCGGGAAGACGAAAATGACCTAAATGTTCAACCAATGACACAAAATGACACAAAATCACATATTGGATGCACAAGATTGGTTAAAAACCCTAATTGGATTAGAATAAGCCTAGGGAGGACGAAAATGACCTTAATGTTCAACCAATGACACAAACTCACATATTGGTTGCACAAGATTGGTTAAAAACCCTAATTGGATTAGAATAAGCCTAGGGAGGACGAAAATGACCTAAATGTTCAACCAATGACACAAAATCACATATTGGATGCACAAGATTGGTTAAAAACCCTAATTGGACTAGAATAAGCTTAGGGAGGACGAAAATGACCTAAATGTTCAACCAATCACAAAATCACATATTGGATGCACAAGATTGGTTAAAAACCCTAATTGGATTAGAATAAGCCTAGGGAGGACGAAACTGACCTAAATGTTCAACCAATGACACAAAATCACATATTGGATGCACAAGATTGGTTCAAAACCCTAATTGGATTAGAATAAGCCTCGGGAGGACGAAAATGACCTAAATGTTCAACCAAATTACACAAAATGATACAAAATCACATATTGGATGCACAAGATTGGTTAAAAACCCTAATTGGATTAGAATAAGCCTAGGGAGGAAGAAAATGACTTAAATGTTCAACCGATGACACAAAATGACACAAAATCACATATTGGATGCACAAGATTGGTTAAAAACCCTAATTGGATTAGAATAAGCCTAGGGAGGACGAAAATGACCTAAATGTTCAACCAATCACAAAATCACATATTGGATGCACAAGATTGGTTAAAAACCCTAATTGGATTAGAATAAGCCTATGGAGGACGAAAATGACCTATATGTTCAACCAATGACACAAAATGACACAAAATCACATATTGGATGCACAAGATGGGTTCAAAACCCTAATTGGATTATAATAAGCCTAGGGAGGACAAAAATAACGTAAATGTTCAACCAATGACACAAAATGACAGAAAATCACATATTGGATGCACAAGATTGGTTAAAAACCCAAATTGGATTAGAATAAGCCTAGGGAGGACGAAAATGACCTAAATGTTCAACCAATGACACAAAATGACAGAAAATCACATATTGGATGCACAAGATTGGTTAAAAACCCTAATTGGATTAGAATAAGCCTAGGGAGGACGAAAATGACCTAAATGTTCAACTAATGACACAAAATGACACAAAATCACATATTGGATGCACAAGATTGGTTAAAAACCCTAATTGGATTAGAATAAGCCTACGGAGGACGAAAATGACCTAAATGTTGAACAAATGACACAAAATGACACAAAATCACTTATTGGATGCACAAGATTGGTTAAAAACCCTAATTGGATTAGAATAAGCCTAGGGAGGACGAAAATGACCTAAATGTTCAACCAATGACACAAAATCACATATTGGATGCACAAGATTGGTTAAAAACCCTAATTGGATTAGAATAAGCCTAGGGAGGACGAAAATGACCTAAATGTTCAATCGATGACACAAAATCACTTATTGGAAGCACAAGATTGGTTAAAAACCCTAATTGGATTAGAATAAGCCTAGGGAGGACGAAAATGACCTAAATGTTCAACCAATGACACAAAATCACATATTGGATGCACAAGATTGGTTAAAAACCCTAATTGGATTAGAATAAGCTTAGGGAGGACGAAAATGACCTAAATATTCAACCAATCACAAAATCACATATTGGATGCACAAGATTGGTTAAAAACCCTAATTGGATTAGAATAAGCCTAGGGAGGACGAAACTGACCTAAATGTTCAACCAATGACACAAAATCACATATTGGATGCACAAGATTGGTTCAAAACCCTAATTGGATTAGAATAAGCCTAGGGAGGACGAAACTGACCTAAATGTTCAACCAATGACACAAAATGACACAAAATCACATATTGGATGCACAAGATTGGTTAAAAACCCTAATTAGATTAGAATAAGCCTAGGGAGGACGAAAATGACCTAAATGTTCAACCAATGACACAAAATCACATATTGGTTGCACAAGATTGGTTAAAAACCCTAATTGAATTAGAATAAGGCTAGGGAGGACAAAAATGACCTAAATGTTCAACCAATGACACAAAATGACACAAAATTACATATTGGATGCACAAAATTGATTAAAAACCCTAATTGGATTAGAATAAGCCTAGGGAGGACGAAAATGACCTAAATGTTCAACCAAATTACACAAAATGATACAAAATCACATATAGGATGCACAAGATTGGTTAAAAACCCTAATTGGATTAGAATAAGCCTAGGGAGGACGAAACTGACCTAAATGTTCAACCAATGACACAAAATCACATATTGGATGCACAAGATTGGTTCAAAACCCTAATTGGATTAGAATAAGCCTAGGGAGGACGAAAATGACCTAAATGTTCAACCAATGACACAAAATCACATATTGGTTGCACAAGATTGGTTAAAAACCCTAATTGGATTAGAATAAGCCTAGGGAGGACGAAAATGACCTATATGTTCAACCAATGACACAAAATGACACAAAATCACATATTGGATGCACAAGATTGGTTAAAAACCCTAATTGGATTAGAATAAGCTTAGGGAGGACGAAAATGACCTAAATGTTCAACCAATCACAAAATCACATATTGGATGCACAAGATTGGTTAAAAACCCTAATTGGATTATAATAAGCCTAGGGAGGACGAAAATGACCTAAATGTTCAACCAATGACACAAAATGATACAAAATCACACATTGGATGCACAAGATTGGTTAAAAACCCTAATTGGATTAGAATAAGCCTAGGGAGGACGAAAATGACCTAAATGTTCAACCAATGACACAAAATCACATATTGGATGCACAAGATTGGTTAAAAACCCTAATTGGATTAGAATAAGCCTAGGGTGGACCAAAATGACCTAAATGTTCAACCAATGACACAAAATGACACAAAATCACATATTGGTTGCACAAGATTGGTTAAAAACCCTAATTGGATTAGAAAAAGCTTAGGGAGGACGAAAATGACCTAAATGTTCAACCAATGACACAAAATCACATATTGCATGCACAAGATTGGTTAAAAACCCAAATTGGATTAGAATAAGCCTAGGGAGGACGAAAATGACCTAAATGTTCAACCAATGACACAAAATCACATATTGGTTGCACAAGATTGGTTAAAAACCCTAATTGGATTAAATAAGCCTAGGGAGGACAAAATGACCTAAATGTTCAACCAATGACACAAAATCACATATTGGATGCACAAGATTGGTTAAAAACCCTAATTGGATTAGAATAAGCCTAGGGAGGACGAATATGACCTAAATGTTCAACCAATGACACAAAATCACATATTGGATGCACAAGATTCGTTAAAAACCCTAATTGGATTAGAATAAGCCTAGGGAGGACGAAAATGACCTAAATGTTCAACCAATGACACAAAATGACACAAAATCACATATTGGATGCACAAGATTGGTTAAAAACCCTAATTTGATTAGAATAAGCCTAGGGAGGACGAAAATGACCTAAATGTTCAACCAATGACACAAACTCACATATTGGTTGCACAAGATTGGTTAAAAACCCTAATAGGATTAGAATAAGCCTAGGGAGGACGAAAATGACCTAAATGTTCAACCAATGACACAAAATCACATATTGGATGCACAAGATTGGTTAAAAACCCTAATTAGATTAGAATAAGCCTAGGGAGGACGAAAATGACCTAAATGTTCAACCAATGACACAAAATCACATATTGGTTGCACAAGATTGGTTAAAAACCCTAATTGGATTAGAATAAGCCTAGGGAGGACAAAAATGACCTAAATGTTCAACCAATGACACAAAATTACATTTTGGATGCACAAAATTGATTAAAAACCCTAATTGGATTAGAATAAGCCTAGGGAGGACGAAAATGACCTAAATGTTCAACCAAATTACACAAAATGATACAAAATCACATATAGGATGCACAAGATTGGTTAAAACCCCTAATTGGATTAGAATAAGCCTAGGGAGGACGAAACTGACCTAAATGTTCAACCAATGACACAAAATCACATATTGGATGCACAAGATTGGTTCAAAACCCTAATTGGATTAGAATAAGCCTCGGGAGGACGAAAATGACCTAAATGTTCAACCAATGACACAAAATGACACAAAATTACATATTGGATGCAAAAGATTGGCTAAAAACCCTAATTGGATTAGAATAAGCCTAGGGAGGACGAAAATGACCTAAATGTTCAACCAATGACACAAAATGACACAATCACATATTGGATGCACAAGATTGGTTAAAAACCCTAATTGGATTAGAATAAGCCTAGGGAGGACGAAAATGACCTAAATGTTCAACCAATGACACAAAATGACACGAAATCACATATTGGATGCACAAGATTGGTTAAAAACCCTAATTGGAATAGAATAAGCCTAGGGAGGACGAAAATGACCTAAATGTTCAACCAATGACACAAAATCACATATTGGATGCACAAGATTGGTTAAAAACCCTAATTAGATTAGAATAAGCCTAGGGAGGACGAAAATGACCTAAATGTTCAACCAATGACACAAAATCAGATATTGGATGCACAAGATTGGGTAAAAACCCTAATTGGATTAGAATAAGCCTAGGGAGGACGAAAATGACCTAAATGTTCAACCAATGACACAAAATCACATATTGGATGCACAAGATTGGTTAAAAACCCTAATTGGATTAGAATAAGCCTTTGGAGGATGAAAATGACCTAAATCTTCAACCAATGACACAAAATCACATATTGGATGCACAAGATTGGTTAAAAACTCTAATTGGATTAGAATAAGCCTAGGGAGGACGAAAATGACCTAAATGTTCAACCAATGACACAAAATCACATATTGGATGCACAAGATTGGTTAAAAACCCTAATTGGATTATAATAAGCCTAGGGAGGACGAAAATGACCTAAATGTTCAACCAATGAAACAAAATGATACGAAATCACATATTGGATGCACAAGATTGGTTAAAAACCCTAATTGGATTAGAATAAGCCTAGGGAGGACGAAAATGACCTAAATGTTCAACCAATGACACAAAATCACATATTGGATGCACAAGATTGGTTAAAAACCCTAATTGGATTATAATAAGCCTAGGGAGGACGAAAATGACCTAAATGTTCAACCAATGACACAAAATGACAGAAAATCACATATTGGATGCACAAGATTTGTTAAAAACCCTAATTGGATTAGAATAAGCCTAGGAAGGACGAATATGACCTAAATGTTCAACCAATGACACAAAATCACATATTGGATGCACAAGATTGGTTAAAAACCCTAATTGGATTATAATAAGCCTAGGGAGGACGAAAATGACCTAAATGTTCAACCAATGACACAAAATGACAAAAATCACATATTGGATGCACAAGATTTGTTAAAAACCCTAATTGGATTAGAATAAGCCTAGGGAGGACGAAAATGACCTAAATGTTCAACAAATGACACAAAATGACACAAAATTACATATTGGATGCACAAGATTGATAAAAAAACCCTAATTGGATTAGAATAAGCCTAGGGAGGACGAAAATGACCTAAATGTTCAACCAATGAAACAAAATGATACAAAATCACATATTGAATGCACAAGATTGGTTAAAAACCCTAATTGGACTAGAATAAGCCTAGGGAGGACGAAAATGACCTAAATGTTCAACCAATGACACAAAATCACATATTGGATGCACAAGATTGGTTAAAAACCCTAATTGGATTATAATAAGCCTAGGGAGGACGAAAATGACCTAAATGTTCAACCAATTACACAAAATCACATATTGGATGCACAAGATTGGTTAAAAACCCTAATTGGATTAGAATAAGCCTAGGGAGGACGAAAATGACCTAAATGTTCAACCAATGACACAAAATCACATATTGGATGCACAAGATTGGTTAAAAACCCTAATTAGATTAGAATAAGCCTAGGGAGGACGAAAATGACCTAAATGTTCAACCAATGACACAAAATCACATGTTGGATGCACAAGATTGGTTAAAAACCCTAATTGGATTAGAATAAGCCTAGGGAGGACGAAAATGACCTAAATGTTCAACCAATAACACAAAATGACACAAAATCACATATTGGATGCACAAGATTGGTTAAAAATCCTAATTGGATTAGAATAAGCCTAGGGAGGACGAAAATGACCTAAATGTTCAACCAATGACACAAAATGACACAAAATCACATATTGGATGCACAATATTGGTTAAAAACCCTAATTGGATTATAATAAGCCTAGGGAGGACGAAAATGACCTAAATGTTCAACCAATGACACAAAATCACATATTGGATGCACAAGATTGGTTAAAAACCCTAATTGGATTATAATAAGCCTAGGGAGGACGAAAATGACCTAAATGTTCAACCAATGACACAAAATCACAAATTGGATGCCTAAGATTGCTTAAAAACCCTAATTGGATTAGAATAAGCCTAGGGAGGACGAAAATGACCTAAATGTTCAACCAATGACACAAAATCACATATTGGATGCACAAGATTGGTTAAAAACCCTAATTGGATTAGAATAAGTCTATGGAGGACGAAAATGACCTAAATGTTCAACCAATGACACAAAATGACACAAAATCACATATTGGATGCACAAGATTGGTTAAAAACCCTAATTGGATTAGAATAAGCCTAGGGAGGACGAAAATGACCTAAATGTTCAATCGACGACACAAAATGACACAAAATCACATATTGGATGCACAAGAATGGTTAAAAACCCTAATTGGATTAGAATAAGCCTAGGGAGGATGAAAATGACCTAAATATTCAACCAATGACATAAAATGACATATTGGATGCACAAGATTGGTTAAAAACCCTAATTGGATTAGAATAAGCCTAGGGAGGACGAAAATGACCTAAATCTTCAACCAATGACACAAAATGACACAAAATTACATATTGGATGCACAAGATTGGTTAAAAACCCTAATTGGATTAGAATAAGCCTATGGAGGACGAAAATGACCTATATGTTCAACCCATGACACAAAATGACACAATCACATACAAGATTGGTAAAAAACCCTAATTGGATTAGAATAAGCCTAGGGAGGACGAAACTGACCTAAATGTTCAACCAATGACACAAAATCACATATTGGATGCACAAGAGTGGTTAAAAACCCTAATTCGATTAGAATAAGCATAGGGATGACGAAAATCACCTAAATGTTCAACCAATGACACAAAATCACATATTGGATGCACAAGATTGGTTAAAAACCCTAATTGGATTAGAATAAGCCTAGGGAGGACAAAAATGACCTAAATGTTCAACCAATGAAACAAAATGATACAAAATCACATATTGGATGCACAAGATTGGTTAAAAACCCTAATTGGATTAGAATAAATCTAGGGAGGACGAAAATGACCTAAATGTTCAACCAATGACACAAAATCACATATTGGATGCACAAGATTGGTTAAAAACCCTAATTGGATTATAATAAGCCTAGAGAGGACGAAAATGACCTAAATGTTCAACCAATGACACAAAATGACAGAAAATCACATATTGGATGCACAAGATTTGTTAAAAACCCTAATTGGATTAGAATAAGCCTAGGGAGGACGAAAATGACCTAAATGTTCAACAAATGACACAAAATGACACAAAATCACATATTGGATGCACAAGATTGGTTAAAAACCCTAATTGGATTAGAATAAGCCTAGCGAGGACGAAAATGACCTAAATGTTCAACCAATGACACAAAATGACACAAAATCACATATTGGATGCACAAGATTGGTTAAAAACCCTAATTGGATTAGAATAAGTATAGGGAGGACAAAAATGACCTAAATGTTCAACCAATGACACATAATGACACAAAATCACATATTGGATGCACAAGATTGGTTAAAAACCCTAATTGGATTAGAATAAGCCTAGGGAGGACGAAAATGACCTAAATGTTCAACCAATGACACAAAATCACATATTGGATGCACAGGATTGGTTAAAAACCCTAATTGGATTAGAATAAGCCTAGGGAGGACGAAAATGACCTAAATGTTCAACCAATCACAAAATCACATATTGGATGCACAAGATTGGTTAAAAACCCTAATTGGATTAGAATAAGCCTAGGGAGGACGAAACTGACCTAAATGTTCAACCAATGACACAAAATCACATATTGGATGCACAAGATTGGTTCAAAACCCTAATTGGATTAGAATAAGCCTCGGGAGGACGAAAATGACCTAAATGTTCAACCAATGACACAAAATGACACAAAATCACATATTGGATGCAAAAGATTGGCTAAAAACCCTAATTGGATTAGAATAAGCCTAGGGAGGACGAAAATGACCTAAATGTTCAACCAATGACACAAAATGACACAATCACATATTGGATGCACAAGATTGGTTAAAAACCCTAATTGGATTAGAATAAGCCTATGGAGGACGAAAATGACCTATATGTTCAACCAATGACACAAAATGACACAAAATCACATATTGGATGCACAAGATTGGTTAAAAACCCTAATTGGATTAGAATAAGCCTAGGGAGGGCGAAAGTGACCTAAATGTTCAACCAATCACAAAATCACATATTGGATGCACAAGATTGGTTAAAAACCCTAATTGGATTAGAATAAGCCTAGGGAGGACGAAACAGACCTAAATGTTCAACCAATGACACAAAATCACATCTTGGATTGACAAGATTGGTTCAAAACCCTTATTTGATTAGAATAAGCCTCGGGAAGACGAAAATGACCTAAATGTTCAACCAATGACACAAAATGACACAAAATCACATATTGGATGCACAAGATTGGTTAAAAACCCTAATTGGATTAGAATAAGCCTAGGGAGGACGAAAATGACCTAAATGTTCCACCAATAACACAAAATGACACAAAATCACATATTGGATGGACAAGATTGGTTAAAAACCCTAATTGGATTAGAATAAGCCTAGGGAGGACGAAAATGACCTAAATGTGCAACCAATGACACAAAATCACATATTGGATGCACAAGATTGGTTAAAAACCCTAATTGGAGTAGAATAAGCCTAGGGAGGACGAAAATGACCTAAATGTTCAACCAATGACACAAAATGACACAAAATCACATATTGGATGCACAAGATTGGTTAAAAACCTTAATTGGATTAGAATAAGCCTAGGGAGGACGAAAATGACCTAAATGTTCAACCAATGACACAAAATGACACAAAATCACATATTGGATGCACAAGATTGGTTAAAAACCCTAATTTGATTAGAATAAGCCTAGGGAGGACGAAAATGACCTAAATGTTCAACCAATGACACAAACTCACATATTGGTTGCACAAGATTGGTTAAAAACCCTAATAGGATTAGAATAAGCCTAGGGAGGACGAAAATGACCTAAATGTTCAACCAATGACACAAAATCACATATTGGATGCACAAGATTGGTTAAAAACCCTAATTAGATTAGAATAAGCCTAGGGAGGACGAAAATGACCTAAATGTTCAACCAATGACACAAAATCACATATTGGTTGCACAAGATTGGTTAAAAACCCTAATTGGATTAGAATAAGCCTAGGGAGGACAAAAATGACCTAAATGTTCAACCAATGACACAAAATGACACAAAATTACATATTGGATGCACAAAATTGATTAAAAACCCTAATTGGATTAGAATAAACCTAGGGAGGACGAAAATGACCTAAATGTTCAACCAAATTACACAAAATGATACAAAATCACATATAGGATGCACAAGATTGGTTAAAACCCCTAATTGGATTAGAATAAGCCTAGGGAGGACGAAACTGACCTAAATGTTCAACCAATGACACAAAATCACATATTGGATGCACAAGATTGGTTAAAAACCCTAATTGGATTAGAATAAGCCTAGGGAGGACAAAAATGACCTAAATGTTCAACCAATGACACAAAATGACACAAAATTACATATTGGATGCACAAAATTGATTAAAAACCCTAATTGGATTAGAATAAGCCTAGGGAGGACGAAAATGACCTAAATGTTCAACCAAATTACACAAAATGATACAAAATCACATATAGGATGCACAAGATTGGTTAAAACCCCTAATTGGATTAGAATAAGCCTAGGGAGGACGAAACTGACCTAAATGTTCAACCAATGACACAAAATCACATATTGGATGCACAAGATTGGTTCAAAACCCTAATTGGATTAGAATAAGCCTCGGGAGGACGAAAATGACCTAAATGTTCAACCAATGACACAAAATCACATATTGGATGCACAAGATTGGTTAAAAACCCTAATTGGATTAGAATAAGCCTAGGGAGGACGAAAATGACCTAAATGTTCAACCAATGACACAAATTCACATATTGGTTGCACAAGATTGGTTAAAAACCCTAATTGGATTAGAATAAGCCTAGGGAGGACGAAAATGAACTAAATGTTCAACCAATGACACAAAATGACACAAAATCACATATTGGATGCACAAGATTGGTTAAAAACCCGAATTGGATTAGAATAACCCTAGGGAGGACGAAAATGACCTAAATGTTCAACCAAATTACACAAAATGATACAAAATCACATATAGGATGCGAAAGATTGGTTAAAAACCCTAATTGGATTAGAATAAGCCTAGGGAGGACGAAACTGACCTAAATGTTCAACCAATGACACAAAATCACATATTGGATGCACAAGATTGGTTCAAAACCCTAATTGGATTAGAATAAGCCTCGGGAGGACGAAAATGACCTAAATGTTCAACCAAATTACACAAAATGATACAAAATCACATATTGGATGCACAAGATTGGTTAAAAACCCTAATTGGATTAGAATAAGCCTAAGGAGGAAGAAAATGACCTAAATGTTGAACCGATGACACAAAATGACACAAAATCACATATTGGATGCACAAGATTGGTTAAAAATCCAAATTGGATTAGAATAAGCCTAGGGAGGACGAAAATGACCTAAATGTTCAACCAATCAGAAAATCACATATTGGATGCACAAGATTGGTTAAAAACCCTAATTGGATTAGAATAAGCCTAGAGAGGACGAAACTGACCTAAATGTTCAACCAATGACACAAAATGACACAAAATCACATATTAGATGCACAAGATTGGTTAAAAACCCTAATTTGATTAGAATAAGCCTAGGGAGGACGAAACTGACCTAAATGTTCAACCAATGACACAAAATCACATATTGGATGCACAAGATTGGTTCAAAACCCTAATTGGATTAGAATAAGCCTCGGGAGGACGAAAATGACCTAAATGTTCAACCAATGACACAAAATGACACAAAATCACATATTGGATGCACAAGATTGGTTAAAAACCCTAATTGGATTAGAATAAATCTAGGGAGGACGAAAATGACCTAAATGTTCAACCAATGACACAATCTCACATATTGGTTGCACAAGATTGGTTAAAAACCCTAATTGGATTAGAATAAGCCTAGGGAGGACGAAAATGACCTAAATGTTCAACCAATGACACAAAATCACATATTGGATGCACAAGATTGGTTAAAAACCCTAATTGGATTAGAATAAGCTTAGGGAGGACGAAAATGACCTAAATATTCAACCAATCACAAAATCACATATTGGATGCACAAGATTGGTTAAAAACCCTAATTGGATTAGAATAAGCCTAGGGAGGACGAAACTGACCTAAATGTTCAACCAATGACACAAAATCACATATTGGATGCACAAGATTGGTTCAAAACCCTAATTGGATTAGAATAAGCCTCGGGAGGACGAAAATGACCTAAATGTTCAACCAATGACACAAAATGACACAAAATCACATATTGGATGCAAAAGATTGGCTAAAAACCCTAATTGGATTAGAATAAGCCTAGGGAGGACGAAAATGACCTAAATGTTCAACCAATGACACAAAATGACACAATCACATATTGGATGCACAAGATTGGTTAAAAACCCTAATTGGATTAGAATAAGCCTATGGAGGACGAAAATGACCTATATGTTCAACCAATGACACAAAATGACACAAAATCACATATTGGATGCACAAGATTGGTTAAAAACCCTAATTGGATTAGAATAAGCCTAGGGAGGGCGAAAGTGACCTAAATGTTCAACCAATCACAAAATCACATATTGGATGCACAAGATTGGTTAAAAACCCTAATTGGATTAGAATAAGCCTAGGGAGGACGAAACAGACCTAAATGTTCAACCAATGACACAAAATCACATCTTGGATTGACAAGATTGGTTCAAAACCCTTATTGGATTAGAATAAGCCTCGGGAAGACGAAAATGACCTAAATGTTCAACCAATGACACAAAATGACACAAAATCACATATTGGATGCACAAGATTGGTTAAAAACCTTAATTGGATTAGAATAAGCCTAGGGAGGACGAAAATGACCTAAATGTTCAACCAATGACACAAACTCACATATTGGTTGCACAAGATTGGTTAAAAACCCTAATAGGATTAGAATAAGCCTAGGGAGGACGAAAATGACCTAAATGTTCAACCAATGACACAAAATCACATATTGGATGCACAAGATTGGTTAAAAACCCTAATTAGATTAGAATAAGCCTAGGGAGGACGAAAATGACCTAAATGTTCAACCAATGACACAAAATCACATATTGGTTGCACAAGATTGGTTAAAAACCCTAATTGGATTAGAATAAGCCTAGGGAGGACAAAAATGACCTAAATGTTCAACCAATGACACAAAATGACACAAAATTACATATTGGATGCACAAAATTGATTAAAAACCCTAATTGGATTAGAATAAGCCTAGGGAGGACGAAAATGACCTAAATGTTCAACCAAATTACACAAAATGATACAAAATCACATATAGGATGCACAAGATTGGTTAAAACCCCTAATTGGATTAGAAT
This sequence comes from Cicer yamashitae, assembly GCA_037974755.1. NCBI lineage: Eukaryota > Viridiplantae > Streptophyta > Magnoliopsida > Fabales > Fabaceae > Cicer > Cicer yamashitae. The sequence continues at coordinate 24,919,399 of JBBPBQ010000003.1, forward strand.
AAGCCTAGGGAGGACGAAACTGACCTAAATATTCAACAAATGACACAAAATCACATATTGGATGCACAAGATTGGTTCAAAACCCTAATTGGATTAGAATAAGCCTCGGGAGGACGAAAGTGACCTAAATGTTCAACCAATGACACAAAATGACACAAAATCACATATTGGATGCACAAGATTGGTTAAAAACCCTAATTGGATTAGAATAAGCCTAGGGAGGACGAAAATGACCTATATGTTCAACCAATGACACAAAATGACACAAAATCACATATTGGATGCACAAGATTGGTTAAAAATCCTAATTGGATTAGAATAAGCCTAGGGAGGACGAAAATGACCTAAATGTTCAACCAATGACACAAAATCACATATTGGATGCACAAGATTGGGTAAAAACCCTAATTGGATTAGAATAAGCCTAGGGAGGACGAAAATGACCTAAATGTTCAACCAATGACACAAAATCACATATTGGATGCACAAGATTGGTTAAAAACCCTAATTGGATTAGAATAAGCACAGGGAGGACGAAAATGACCTAAATGTTCAACCAATCACAAAATCACATATTGGATGCACAAGATTGGTTAAAAACCCTAATTGGATTAGAATAAGCCTAGGGAGGACGAAAATGACCTAAATGTTCAACCAATGACACAAAATGATACAAAATCACATATTGGATGCACAAGATTGGTTAAAATCCCTAATTGGATTAGAATAAGCATAGGGAGGACGAAAATGACCTAAATGTTCAACCAATCACAAAATCACATATTGGATGCACAAGATTGGTTAAAAACCCTAATTGGATTAGAATAAGCCTAGGGAGGACGAAAATGACCTAAATGTTCAACAAATGACACAAAATGACACAAAATCACATATTGGATGCACAAGATAGCTTAAAAACCCTAATTGGATTAGAATAAGCCTAGGGAGGACAAAAATGACCTAAATATTCAACCAATGACACAAAATCACATATTAGATGCACAAGATTGGTCAAAAACCCTAATTGGATTTGAATAAGCCTAGCGAGGACGAAAATGACCTAAATCTTCAACCAATGACACAAAATTACATATTGGATGCACAAGATTGGTTAAAAACCCTAATTGGATTAGAATAAGCCTATGGAGGACGAAAATGACCTATATGTTCAACCAATGACACAAAATGACACAAAATCACATATTGGATGCACAAGATTGGTTAAAAACCCTAATTGGATTAGAATAAGCCTAGGGAGGACGAAACTGACCTAAATGTTCAACCAATGACACAAAATCACATATTGGATGCACAAGATTGGTTCAAAACCCTAATTGGATTTGAATAAGCCTCGGGAGGACGAAAATGACCTAAATGTTCAACCAATGACACAAAATGACACAAAATCACATATTGGATGCACAAGATTGGTTAAAAACCCTAATTGGATTAGAATAAGCCTAGGGAGGACGAAAATGACCTAAATGTTCAACCAATGACACAAAATGACACAAAATTACATATTGGATGCACAAAATTGATTAAAAACCCTAATTGGATTAGAATAAGCCTAGGGAGGACGAAAATGACCTAAATGTTCAACCAAATTACACAAAATGATACAAAATCACATATAGGATGCACAAGATTGGTTAAAACCCCTAATTGGATTAGAATAAGCCTAGGGAGGACGAAACTGACCAAAATGTTCAACCAATGACACAAAATCACATATTGGATGCACAAGATTGGTTCAAAACCCTAATTGGATTAGAATAAGCCTTGGGAGGACGAAAATGACCTAAATGTTCAACCAATGACACAAAATGACACAAAATCACATATTGGATGCACAAGATTGGTTAAAAACCCTAATTGGATTAGAATAAGCCTAGGGAGGACGAAAATGTCCTAAATGTTCAACAAATGACACAAAATGACACAAAATCACATATTGGATGCACAAGATTGGTTAAAAACCCTAATTGGATTAGAATAAGCCTATGGAGGACGAAAATGACCTATATGTTCAACCAATGACACAAAATGACACAAAATCACATATTGGATGCACAAGATTGGTTAAAAACCCTAATTGGATTAGAATAAGCCTAGGGAGGACGAAAATGACCTAAATGTTCAACCGATGACACAAAATGATACAAAATCACATATTGGATGCACAAGATTGGTTAAAAACCCTAATTGGATTAGAATAAGCCTAGGGAGGACAAAAATGACCTAAATGTTCAACCAATGACACAAAATCACATATTGGATGCACAAGATTGGTTAAAAACCCTAATTGGATTAGAATAAGCCTACGGAGGACGAAAATGACCTAAATGTTCAACCAATGACACAAAATCACATATTGGATGCACAAGATTGGTTAAAAACCCTAATTAGATTAGAATAAGCCTAGGGAGGACGAAAATGACCTAAATGTTCAACCAATGACACAAAATCAGATATTGGATGCACAAGATTGGGTAAAAACCCTAATTGGATTAGAATAAGCCTAGGGAGGACGAAAATGACCTAAATGTTCAACCAATGACACAAAATCACATATTGGATGCACAAGATTGGTTAAAAACCCTAATTGGATTAGAATAAGCCTAGGGAGGACGAAAATGACCTAAATATTCAACCAATCACAAAATCACATATTGGATGCACAAGATTGGTTAAAAACCCTAATTGGATTAGAATTAGCCTAGGGAGGACGAAACTGACCTAAATGTTCAACCAATGACACAAAATTACATATTGGATGCACAAAATTGATTAAAAACCCTAATTGGATTAGAATAAGCCTAGGGAGGACGAAAATGACCTAAATGTTCAACCAAATTACACAAAATGATACAAAATCACATATTGGAAGCACAAGATTGGTTAAAAACCCTAATTGGATTAGAATAAGCCTAGGGAGGACGAAAATGACCTAAATGTTCAACCAATGACACAAAATCACATATTGGATGCACAAGATTGGTTAAAAACCCTAATTGGATTAGAATAAGCTTAGGGAGGACGAAAATGACCTAAATATTCAACCAATCACAAAATCACATATTGGATGCACAAGATTGGTTAAAAACCCTAATTGGATTAGAATAAGCCTAGGGAGGACGAAAATGACCTAAATGTTCAACCAATGACACAAAATCACATATTGGATGCACAAGATTGGTTAAAAACCCTAATTGGATTAGAATATGCCTATCGAGGACGAAAATGACCTAAATGTTCAACCAATGACACAAAATGACACAAAATCACATATTGGATGCACAAGATTGGTTAAAAACCCTAATTGGATTAGAATAAGCCTAGGGAGGACGAAAATGACCTAAATCTTCAACCAATGACACAAAATGACACAAAATTACATATTGGATGCACAAGATTGGTTAAAAACCCTAATTGGATTAGAATAAGCCTATGGAGGACGAAAATGACCTATATGTTCAACCCATGACACAAAATGACACAATCACATACAAGATTGGTAAAAAACCCTAATTGGATTAGAATAAGCCTAGGGAGGACGAAACTGACCTAAATGTTCAACCAATGACACAAAATCACATATTGGATGCACAAGAGTGGTTAAAAACCTTAATTCGATTAGAATAAGCATAGGGATGACGAAAATCACCTAAATGTTCAACCAATGACACAAAATCACATATTGGATGCACATGATTGGTTAAAAACCCTAATTGGATTAGAATAAGCCTATGGAGGACGAAAATGACCTATATGTTCAACCAATGACACAAAATGACACAAAATCACATATTGGATGCACAAGATTGGTTAAAAACCCTAATTGGATTAGAATAAGCTTAGGGAGGACGAAAATGACCTAAATGTTCAACCAATCACAAAATCACATATTGGATGCACAAGATTGGTTAAAAACCCTAATTGGATTATAATAAGCCTAGGGAGGACGAAAATGACCTAAATGTTCAACCAATGACACAAAATGATACAAAATCACACATTGGATGCACAAGATTGGTTAAAAACCCTAATTGGATTAGAATAAGCCTAGGGAGGACGAAAATGACCTAAATGTTCAACCAATGACACAAAATCACATATTGGATGCACAAGATTGGTTAAAAACCCTAATTGGACTAGAATAAGCTTAGGGAGGACGAAAATGACCTAAATGTTCAACCAATCACAAAATCACATATTGGATGCACAAGATTGGTTAAAAACCCTAATTGGATTAGAATAAGCCTAGGGAGGACGAAACTGACCTAAATGTTCAACCAATGACACAAAATCACATATTGGATTGACAAGATTGGTTCAAAACCCTTATTGGATTAGAATAAGCCTCGGGAAGACGAAAATGACCTAAATGTTCAACCAATGACACAAAATGACACAAAATCACATATTGGATGCACAAGATTGGTTAAAAACCCTAATTGGATTAGAATAAGCCTAGGGAGGACGAAAATGACCTTAATGTTCAACCAATGACACAAACTCACATATTGGTTGCACAAGATTGGTTAAAAACCCTAATTGGATTAGAATAAGCCTAGGGAGGACGAAAATGACCTAAATGTACAACCAATGACACAAAATCACATATTGGATGCACAAGATTGGTTCAAAACCCTAATTGGATTAGAATAAGCCTCGGGAGGACGAAAATGACCTAAATGTTCAACCAAATTACACAAAATGATACAAAATCACATATTGGATGCACAAGATTGGTTAAAAACCCTAATTGGATTAGAATAAGCCTAAGGAGGAAGAAAATGACCTAAATGTTCAACCGATGACACAAAATGACACAAAATCACATATTGGAGGCACAAGATTGGTTAAAAATCCAAATTGGATTAGAATAAGCCTAGGGAGGACGAAAATGACCTAAATGTTCAACCAATCAGAAAATCACATATTGGATGCACAAGATTGGTTAAAAACCCTAATTGGATTAGAATAAGCCTAGGGAGGACGAAACTGACCTAAATGTTCAACCAATGACACAAAATGACACAAAATCACATATTGGATGCACAAGATTGGTTAAAAACCCTAATTAGATTAGAATAAGCCTAGGGAGGACGAAGATGACCTAAATGTTCAACCAATGACACAAAATCACATATTGGTTGCACAAGATTGGTTAAAAACCCTAATTGGATTAGAATAAGCCTAGGGAGGACAAAAATGACCTAAATGTTCAACCAATGACACAAAATGACACAAAATTACATATTGGATGCACAGAATTGATTAAAAACCCTAATCGGATTAGAATAAGCCTAGGGAGGACGAAAATGACCTAAATGTTCAACCGATGACACAAAATGACACAAAATCACATATTGGATGCACAAGATTGGTTAAAAACCCTAATTGGATTAGAGTAAGCCTAGGGAGGACGAAAATGACCTAAATGTTCAACCAATCACAAAATCACATATTGGATGCACAAGATTGGTTAAAAACCCTAATTGGATTAGAATAAGCCTAGGGAGGACGAAAATGACCTTAATGTTCAACCAATGACACAAACTCACATATTGGTTGCACAAGATTGGTTAAAAACCCTAATTGGAATAGAATAAGCCTAGGGAGGACGAAAATGACCTAAATGTTCAACCAATGACACAAAATCACATATTGGATGCACAAGATTGGTTAAAAACCCTAATTGGACTAG
>JBBPBQ010000003.1:24925611-24989795 GCA_037974755.1 Cicer yamashitae
AACCAATCTTGTGCATCCAATATGTGATTTTGTGTCATTTTGTGTCATTGGTTGAACATATAGGTCATTTTCGTCCTCCATAGGCTTATTCTAATCCAATTAGGGTTTTTAACCAATCTTGTGCATCCAATATGTGATTTTGTGTCATTGGTTGAAGATTTAGGTCATTTTCGTCCTCCCTAGGCTTATTCTAATCCAATTAGGGTTTTTAACGAATCTTGTGCATCCAATATGTGATTTTGTGTCATTTTGTGTCATCAGTTGAACATTTAGGTCATTTTCGTCCTCCCTAGGCTTATTCTAATCCAAGTAGGGTTTTTAACCAATCTTGTGCATCCAATATGTGATTTTTTTTCATTTTGTGTCATTGGTTGAACATTTAGGTCATTTTCGTCCTCCCTAGGCTTATTATAATCCAATTAGGCTTTTTAACCAATCTTGTGCATCCAATATGTGATTTTGTGTCATTGGTTGAACATTTAGGTCATTTTCGTCCTCCCTAGGCTTATTCTAATCCAATTAGGGTTTTTAACCAATCTTGTGCAACCAATATGTGATTTTGTGTCATTGGTTGAACATTTAGGTCGTTTTCGTCCTCCCTAGGCTTATTCTAATCCAATTAGGGTTTTTAACCAATCTTGTGCATCCAATATGTGATTTTGTGTCATTTTGTTTCATTGGTTGAACATTTAGGTCAGTTTCGTCCTCATTAGATTTATTCTAATCCAATTAGGGTTTTTAACCAATCTTGTGCATCCAATATGTGATTTTCTGATTGGTTGAACATTTAGGTCATTTTCGTCCTCCCTAGGCTTATTCTAATCCAATTAGGGTTTTTAACCAATCTTGTGCATCCAATATGTGATTTTGTGTCATTTTGTGTCATCGGTTGAACATTTAGGTCATTTTCTTCCTCTCTAGGCTTATTCTAATCCAATTAGGGTTTTTAACCAATCTTGTGCATCCAATATGTGATTTTGTGTCATTGGTTGAACATTTAGGTCATTTTCGTCCTCCCTAGGCTTATTCTAATCCAATTAGGGTTTTTAACCAATCTTGTGCATCCAATATGTGATTTTGTGTCATTTTGTTTCATTGGTTGAACATTTAGGTCATTTTCGTCCTCCCTAGGCTTATTCTAATGCAATTAGGGTTTTTAACCAATCTTGTGCATCCGATATGTGATTTTGTGTCATTGGTTGAACATTTAGGTCATTTTCGTCCTACCTAGGCTTATTCTAATCCAATTAGGGTTTTGAACCAATCTTGTGCATCCAATATGTGATTTTGTGTCATTGGTTGAACATTTAGGTCATTTTCGTCCTCCCTAGGCTTATTCTAATCCAATTAGGGTTTTTAACCAATCTTGTGCATCCAATATGTGATTTTGTGTCATTTGTTGCACATTTAGTTCATTTTCGTACTCCCTAGGCTTATTCTAATCCAATTAAGGTTTTTAACCAATCTTGTGCATCCAATAAGTGATTTTGTGTCATTGGTTGCACATTTAGGTAATTTTCGTCCTCCCAAGGCTTATTCTAATGCAATTAGGGTTTTTAACCAATCTTGTGCATCCGATATGTGATTTTGTGTCATTGGTTGAACATTTAGGTCATTTTCGTCCTCCCTAGGCTTATTCTAATCCAATTAGGGTTTTTAACCAATCTTGTGCATCCAATATGTGATTTTGTGTCATTTTGTGTCATTGGTTGAACATTTAGGTCATTTTCGTTCTCCCTAGGCTTATTCTAATCCAATTAGCGTTTTTAACCAATCTTGTGCATCCAATATGTGATTTTGTGTCATTTTCTGTCATTGGTTGAACATTTAGGTCATTTTCGTCCTCCCTAGGCTTATTCTAATCCAATTAGGGTTTTTAACCAATCTTGTGCATCCAATATGTGATTTTGTGTCATTTTGTGTCATTGGTTGAACATTTAGGTCATTTTCGTCCTCCCTAGGCTTATTCTAATCCAATTAGAGTTTTTAACCAATCTTGTGCATCCAATACGTGATTTTGTGTCATTTGTTGAACATTTAGGTCATTTTCGTCATCGCTATGCTTATTCTAATCCAATTAGGGTTTTTAACCAATCTTGTGCATCCAATATGTGATTTTGTGTCATTTTGTGTCATTGGTTGAACATTTAGGTCATTTTCGTCCTCCCTAGGCTTATTCTAATCCAATTAGGGTTTTTAACCAATCTTGTGCATCCAATATGTGATTTTGTGTCATTTTGTGTCATTGGTTGAACATTTAGGTCACTTTCATCCTCCCTAGGCTTATTCTAATCCAATTAGGGTTTTTAACCAATCTTGTGCATCCAATATGTGATTTTGTGTCATTGGTTGAACATTTAGGTCATTTTCGTCCTCCCTAGGCTTATTCTAATCCAATTAGGGTTTTTAACCAATCTTGTGCATCTAATATGTGATTTTGTATCATTTTGTTTCATTGGTTGAACATTTAGGTCATTTTCGTCCTCCCTAGGCTTATTCTAATCCAATTAGGGTTTTTTTATCAATCTTGTGCATCCAATATGTAATTTTGTGTCATTTTGTGTCATTTGTTGAACATTTAGGTCATTTTCGTCCTCCCTAGGCTTATTCTAATCCAATTAGGGTTTTTAACAAATCTTGTGCATCCAATATGTGATTTTCTTTCATTTTGTGTCATTGGTTGAACATTTAGGTCATTTTCGTCCTCTCTAGGCTTATTATAATCCAATTAGGGTTTTTAACCAATCTTGTGCATCCAATATGTAATTTTGTGTCATTGGTTGAACATTTAGGTCATTTTCGTCCTCCCTAGGCTTATTCTAATCCAATTAGGGTTTTTAACCAATCTTGTGCATCCAATATGTGATTTTGTATCATTTTGTTTCATTGGTTGAACATTTAGGTCATTTTCGTCCTCCCTAGGCTTATTCTAATCCAATTAGGGTTTTTTTATCAATCTTGTGCATCCAATATGTAATTTTGTGTCATTTTGTGTCATTGGTTGAACATTTAGGTCATTTTCGTCCTTCCTAGGTTTATTATAATCCAATTAGGGTTTTTAACCAATCTTGTGCATCCAATATGTGATTTGGTGTCATTGGTTGAACATTTAGGTCATTTTCGTCCTCCCTAGGCTTATTCTAATCCAATTAGGGTTTTTAACCAATCTTGTGCATCCAATATGTGATTTTGTATCATTTTGTGTCATTGGTTGAACATTTAGGTCATTTTCGTCCTCCCTAGGATTATTATAATCCAATTAGGGTTTTTAACCAATCTTGTGCATCCAATATGTGATTTTGTGTCATTGGTTGAACATTTAGGTCATTTTCGTCCTCCCTAGGCTTATTCTAATCCAATTAGGGTTTTTAACCAATCTTGTGCATCCAATATGTGATTTTCTGTCATTTTGTGTCATTGGTTGAACATTTAGGTCATTTTCGTCCTCCCTATGCTTATTCTAATCGAATTAGGGTTTTTAACCAATCTTGTGCATCGAATACGTGATTTTGTGTCATTTTGTGTCATTGGTTGAACATTTAGGTCATTTTCGTCCTCCCTAGGCTTATTCTAATCCAATTAGGGTTTTTAAAAAATCTTGTGCATCCAATATGTGATTTTGTGTCATTTTGTGTCGTTGGTTGAACATATAGATCATTTTCGTCCTCCATAGCCTTATTCTAATCCAATTAGGGTTTTTAACCAATCTTGTGCACCAACATGTGATTTTGTGTCATTGGTTGAACATTTAGGTCATTTTCGCCCTCCCTAGGCTTATTCTAATCCAATTAGGGTTTTTAACCAATCTTGTGCATCCAATATGTGATTTTGTGTCATTTTGTGTCATTTGTTGAACATTTAGGTCATTTTCGTCCTCCGTAGGCTTATTCTAATCCAACTAGGGTTTTTAACCAATCTTGTGCATCCAATATGTGATTTTCTGTATTTGGTTGAACATTTAGGTCATTTTCGTCCTCCCTAGGCTTATTTTCATCCAATTAGGGTTTTAAACCAATCTTGTGCATCCAATATGTGATTTTGTGTCATTTTGTGTCATTGGTTGAACATTTAGGTCATTTTCGTCCTCCCTAGGCTTATTCTAATCCAATTAGGGTTTTTAACCAATCTTGTGCATCCAATATGTGATTTTGTGTCATTTTGTGTCATTTGTTGAATATTTAGGTCATTTTCGTCCTCCGTAGGCTTATTCTAATCCAATTAGGGTTTTTAACCAATCTTGTGCATCCAATATGTGATTTTCTGTCATATTGTGTCATTGGTTGAACATTTAGGTCATTTTCGTCCTCCCTAGGCTTATTCTAATCCAATTAGGGTTTTTAACCAATCTTGTGCATCCAACATGTGATTTTGTGTCATTGGTTGAACATTTAGGTCTTTTTCGTCCTCCCTAGGCTTATTCTAATCCAATTAGGGTTTTTAACCAATCTTGTGCATCCAATACGTGATTTTGTGGCATTGGTTGAACATTTAGGTCATTTTCGTCCTCCCTAGACTTATTCTAATCCAAATAGGGTTTTTAACCAATCTTGTGCATCTAATATGTAATTTTGTGTCATTTTGTGTCGTTGGTTGAACATATAGATCATTTTCGTCCTCCATAGGCTTATTCTAATCCAATTAGGGTTTTTAACCAATCTTGTGCATCCAATATGTGATTTTGTGTCATTGGTTAAACATTTAGGTCATTTTCGTCCTCCCTAGGCTTATTCTAATCCAATTAGGGTTTTTAACCAATCTTGTGCATCCAATATGTTATTTTGTGTCATTGGTTGAATATTTAGGTCATTTTTGTCCTCCCTAGGCTTATTCTAATCCAATTAGGGTTTTTAACCAATCTTGTGCATCCAATATGTGATTTTGTGTCATTTTGTGTCATTTGTTGAACATTTAGATCATTTTCGTCCACCCTAGGCTTATTCTAATCCAATTAGGGTTTTTAACCAATCTTGTGCATCCAATATGTGATTTTCTGTCATTTTGTGTCATTGATTAAACATTTAGGTCATTTTCGTCCTCCCTAGGCTTATTATATTCCAATTAGGGTTTTTAACCAATCTTGTGCATCCAATATGTGATTTTGTGTCATTGGTTGAACATTTAGGTCATTTTCGTCCTCCCTAGGCTTATTCTAATCCAATTAGGATTTTTAACAAATCTTGTGCATCCAATATGTGATTTTGTATCATTTTGTGTCATTGGTTGAACATTTAGGTCATTTTCATCCTCCCTAGGCTTATTCTAATCCAATTAGGGTTTTTAACCAATCTTGTGCATCCAATATGTGATTTTGTGTCATTGGTTGAACATTTAGGTCATTTTCGTTCTCCCTAGGCTTATTCTAATCCAATTAGCGTTTTTAATCAATCTTGTGCATCCAATATGTGATTTTGTGTCATTGGTTGAACATTTAGGTCATTTTCGTCCTCCCTAGGCTTATTCTAATCCAATTAGGGTTTTTAACCAATCTTGTGCATCCAATATGTGATTTTGTGTCATTTTGTTTCATTGGTTGAACATTTAGGTCATTTTCGTCCTCCCTAGGCTTATTCTAATCCAATTAGGGTTTTTTTATCAATCTTGTGCATCCAATATGTAATTTTGTGTCATTTTGTGTCATTGGTTGAACATTTAGGTCATTTTTGTCCTCCCTAGGCTTATTCTAATCCAATTAGGGTTTTTTAACCAATCTTGTGCATCCAATATGTGATTTTGTGTCATTGGTTGAACATTTAGGTCATTTTCGTCCTCCCTAGGCTTATTCTAATCCAATTAGGGTTTTTAACCAATCTTGTGCATCCAACATGTCATTTTGTGTCATTGGTTGAATATTTAGGTCAATTTTGTCCTCCCTAGGCTTATTCTAATCCAATTAGGGTTTTTAACCACTCTTGTGCATCCAATATGTGATTTTGTGTCATTTTGTGTCATTGGTTGAACATTTAGGTCAGTTTCGTCCTCCCTAGGCTTATTCTAATCCAATTAGGGTTTTTTACCAATCTTGTATGTGATTGTGTCATTTTGTGTCATGGGTTGAACATATAGGTCATTTTCGTCCTCCATAGGCTTATTCTAATCCAATTAGGGTTTTTAACCAATCTTGTGCATCCAATATGTAATTTTGTGTCATTTTGTGTCATTGGTTGAAGATTTAGGTCATTTTCGTCCTCCCTAGGCTTATTCTAATCCAATTAGGGTTTTTAACCAATCTTGTGCATCCAATATGTGATTTTGTGTCATTGGTTGAATATTTAGGTCATTTTTGTCCTCCCTAGGCTTATTCTAATCCAATTAGGGTTTTTAACCAATCTTGTGCATCCAATATGTGATTTTGTGTCATTTTGTGTCATTTGTTGTACATTTAGGTCATTTTCGTCCTCCGTAGGCTTATTCTAATCCAATTAGGGTTTTTAACCAATCTTGTGCATCCAATATGTGATTTTCTGTCATTTTGTGTCATTGGTTGAACATTTAGGTCATTTTCGTCCTCCCTAGGATTATTATAATCCAATTAGGGTTTTTAACCAATCTTGTGCATCCAATATGTGATTTTGTGTCATTGGTTGAACATTTAGGTCATTTTCGTCCTCCCTAGGCTTATTCTAATCCAATTAGGGTTTTTAACCAATCTAGTGCATCCAATATGTGATTTTGTATCATTTTGTGTCATCGGTTGAACATTTAGGTCATTTTCAACGTCCCTAGGCTTATTCTAATCCAATTAGGGTTTTTAACCAATCTTGTGCATCCAGTATGTCATTTTGAGTCATTTTGTGTCATCGATTGAAGATTTAGGTCATTTTCGTCCTCCCTAGGATTATTCTAATCCAATTAGGGTTTTTAAAAAATCTTGTGCATCCAATATGTGATTTTGTGTCATTTTGTGTCGTTGGTTGAACATATAGATCATTTTCGTCCTCCATAGGCTTATTCTAATCCAATTAGGGTTTTTAACCAATCTTGTGCATCCAATATGTGATTTTGTGTCATTGGTTGAACATTTAGGTCATTTTCGTCCTCCCTAGGCTTATTCTAATCCAATTAGGGTTTTTAACCAATCTTGTGCATCCAATATGTGATTTTGTGTCATTGGTTGAACATTTAGGTCATTTTCGTCCTCCCTAGGCTTATTCTAATCCAATTATGGTTTTTAACCAATCTTGTGCATCCAATATGTGATTTTTTGTCATTGGTTGAATATTTAGGTCATTTTTGTTCTCCTTAGGCTTATTCTAATCCAATTAGGGTTTTTAACCAATCTTGTGCATCCAATATGTGATTTTGTGTCTTTTTTGTGTCATTTGTTGAACATTTAGGTCATTTTCGTCCTCTGTAGGCTTATTCTAATCCAATTAGGGTTTTTAACCAATCTTGTGCATCCAATATGTGATTTTCTGTCATTTTGTGTCATTGGTTGAACATTTAGGTCAATTTCGTCCTCCCTAGGATTATTATAATCCAATTAGGGTTTTTAACCAATCTTGTGCATCCAATATGTGATTTTGTGTCATTGGTTGAATATTTAGGTCATTTTTGTCCTCCCTGGGCTTATTCTAATCCAATTAGGGTTTTTAACCAATCTTGTGCATCCAATATGTGATTTTGTGTCATTGGTTGAACATTTAGGTCATTTTCGTCCTCCCTAGGCTTATTCTAATCCAATTAGGGTTTTTAACCAATCTTGTGCATCCAATATGTGATTTTGTGTCATTTTGTGTCATTGCTTGAACATTTAGGTCATTTTCGCCCTCCCTAAGCTTATTCTAATCCAATTAGGGTTTTTAACCAATCTTGTGCATCCAATATGTGATTTTGTGTCATTGGTTGAACATTTAGGTCATTTTCGTCCTCCCTAGGCTTATTCTAATCCAATTAGGGTTTTTAACCAATCTTGTGCATCCAATATGTGATTTTGTGTCATTTTGTGTCATTGGTTGAACATTTAAGTCATTTTCGTCTTCCCTAGGCTTATTCTAATCCAATTAGGGTTTTTAACCAATCTTGTGCATCCAATATGTGAGTTTGTGTCATTGGTTGAACATTTAGGTCATTTTCGTCCTCCCTAGGCTTATTCTAATCCAATTAGGGATTTTGACCAATCTTGTGCATCCAATATGTGATTTTGTGTCATTGGTTGAACATTTAGGTCATTTTCGTCCTCCCTAGGCTTATTCTAATCCAATTAGGGTTTTTAACCAATCTTGTGCATCCAATATGTGATTTTGTGTCACTTTGTGTCATTGGTTGAACATTTAGGTCATTTTCGTCCTCCCTAGGATTATTCTAATCCAATCAGGGTTTTTAACCAATCTTGTGCATCCAATATGTGATTTTGTGATTGGTTGAACATTTAGGTCATTTTCGTCCTCCCTAGGCTTATTCTAATCCAATTAGGGTTTTTAACCAATCTTGTGCATCCAATATGTGATTTTGTGTCATCGGTTGAACATTTAGGTCATTTTCGTCCTCCCTAGGCTTATTCTAATCCAATTAGGGTTTTTAACCAATCTTGTGCATCCAATATGTGATTTTGTGTCATTTTGTGTCGTTGGTTGAACATATAGATCATTTTCGTTCTCCATAGGCTCATTCTAATCCAATTAGGGTTTTTAACCAATCTTGTTCATCCAATATGTGATTTTGTGTCATTGGTTGAACATTTAGGTCATTTTCGTCCTCCCTAGGCTTATTCTAATCCAATTAGGGTTTTTAACCAATCTTGTCCATCCAATATGTGATTTTGTATCATTTTGTGTCATTGGTTGAACATTTAGGTCATTTTCGTCCTCCCTAGGCTTATTCTAATCCAATTAGGGTTTTTAACCAATCTTGTGCATCCAGTATGTGATTTTGTGTCATTTTGTGTCGTTGGTTGAACATTTAGGTCATTTTCGTCCTCCCTAGGGTTATTCTAATCCAATTAGGGTTTTTAACCAATCTTGTGCATCCAATATGTGATTTTGTGTCATTGGTAGAACATTTAGGTCATTTTCGTCCTCCCTAGGCTTATTCTAATCCAATTAGGGTTTTTAACCAATCTTGTGCATCTAATATGTGATTTTGTATCATTTTGTTTCATTGGTTGAACATTTAGGTCATTTTCGTCCTCCCTAGGCTTATTCTAATCCAATTAGGGTTTTTTTATCAATCTTGTGCATCCAATATGTAATTTTGTGTCATTTTGTGTCATTTGTTGAACATTTAGGTCATTTTCGTCCTCCCTAGGCTTATTCTAATCCAATTAGGGTTTTTAACAAATCTTGTGCATCCAATATGTGATTTTCTTTCATTTTGTGTCATTGGTTGAACATTTAGGTCATTTTCGTCCTCTCTAGGCTTATTATAATCCAATTAGGGTTTTTAACCAATCTTGTGCATCCAATATGTAATTTTGTGTCATTGGTTGAACATTTAGGTCATTTTCGTCCTCCCTAGGCTTATTCTAATCCAATTAGGGTTTTTAACCAATCTTGTGCATCCAATATGTGATTTTGTATCATTTTGTTTCATTGGTTGAACATTTAGGTCATTTTCGTCCTCCCTAGGCTTATTCTAATCCAATTAGGGTTTTTTTATCAATCTTGTGCATCCAATATGTAATTTTGTGTCATTTTGTGTCATTGGTTGAACATTTAGGTCATTTTTGTCCTACCTAGGCTTATTCTAATCCAATTAGGGTTTTTAACTAATCTTGTGCATCCAATATGTGATTTTGTGTCATTGGTTGAACATTTAGGTCATTTTCGTCCTCCCTAGGCTTATTCTAATCCAATTAGGGTTTTTAACCAATCTTGTGCAACCAATATGTGATTTTGTGTCATTAGTTG
This sequence comes from Cicer yamashitae, assembly GCA_037974755.1. Lineage (NCBI taxonomy): Eukaryota > Viridiplantae > Streptophyta > Magnoliopsida > Fabales > Fabaceae > Cicer > Cicer yamashitae. The sequence continues at coordinate 24,935,457 of JBBPBQ010000003.1, forward strand.
AACATTTAAGTCATTTTCGTCCTCCCTAGGCTTATTTTGATCCAATTAGGGTTTTTAACCAATCTTGTGCATCTAATATGTGATTTTGTGTCATTTTGTGTCATTGGTTGAACATTTAGGTCAGTTTCGTCCTCCCTAGGCTTATTCTAATCCAATTAGGGTTTTTAACCAATCTTGTGCATCCAATATGTGATTTTGTGTCATTTTGTGTCATTGGTTGAACATTTAGGTCACTTTCATCCTCCCTAGGCTTATTCTAATCCAATTAGGGTTTTTAACCAATCTTGTGCATCCAATATGTGATTTTGTGTCATTTTGTGTCATTGGTTGAACATATAGGTCATTTTCGTCCTCCATAGGCTCATTCTAATCCAATTAGGCTTTTTAACCAATCTTGTGCATCGAATATGTAATTTTGTGTCATTTTGTGTCATTCGTTGAAGATTTAGGTCATTTTCGTCCTCCCTAGGCTTATTCTAATCCAATTAGGGTTTTTAACCAATCTTGTGCATCCAATATGTCATTTTGTGTCATTGGTTGAATATTTAGGTCACTTTCGTCCTCCCTAGGCTTATTCTAATCCAATTAGGGTTTTTAACCACTCTTGTGCATCCAATATGTGATTTTGTGTCATTTTGTGTCATTGGTTGAACATTTAGGTCAGTTTCGTCCTCCCTAGGCTTATTCTAATCCAATTAGGGTTTTTTACCAATCTTGTATGTGATTGTGTCATTTTGTGTCATGGGTTGAACATATAGGTCATTTTCGTCCTCCATAGGCTTATTCTAATCCAATTAGGGTTTTTAACCAATCTTGTGCATCCAATATGTAATTTTGTGTCATTTTGTGTCGTCGGTTGAACATTTAGGTCATTTTCGTCTTCCCTAGGCTTATTCTAATCCAATTAGGGTTTTAAACCAATCTTGTGCATCCAATATGTGATTTTGTGTCATTTTGTGTCATTGGTTGAACATATAGGTCATTTTCGTCCTCCATAGGCTTATTCTAATCCAATTAGGGTTTTTAACCAATCTTGTGCATCCAATATGTGATTTTGTGTCATTGGTTGAAGATTTAGGTCATTTTCGTCCTCCCTAGGCTTATTCTAATCCAATTAGGGTTTTTAACGAATCTTGTGCATCCAATATGTGATTTTGTGTCATTTTGTGTCATCGGTTGAACATTTAGGTCATTTTCGTCCTCCCTAGGCTTATTCTAATCCAAGTAGGGTTTTTAACCAATCTTGTGCATCCAATATGTGATTTTTTTTAATTTTGTGTCATTGGTTGAACATTTACGTCATTTTTGTCCTCCCTAGGCTTATTATAATCCAATTAGGGTTTTTAACCAATCTTGTGCATCCAATATGTGATTTTGTGTCATTGGTTGAACATTTAGGTCATTTTCGTCCTCCCTAGGCTTATTCTAATCCAATCAGGGTTTTTAACCAATCTTGTGCATCCAATATGTGATTTTGTGTCATTTTGTTTCATTGGTTGAACATTTAGGTCATGTTCGTCCTCCCTAGGCTTATTCTAATCCAATTAGGGTTTTTTTATCAATCTTGTGCATCCAATATGTAATTTTGTGTCATTTTGTGTCATTGGTTGAACATTTAGGTCATTTTTGTCCTCCCTAGGCTTATTCTAATCCAATTAGGGTTTTTAACCAATCTTGTGCATCCAATATGTGATTTTGTGTCATTGGTTGAACATTTAGGTCATTTTCGTCCTCCCTAGGCTTATTCTAATCCAATTAGGGTTTTTAACCAATCTTGTGCAACCAATATGTGATTTTGTGTCATTGGTTCAACATTTAGGTCATTTTTGTCCTCCCTAGGCTTATTCTAATCCAATTAGGGTTTTTAACCAATCTTGTGCATCCAATATGTTTTTTTGTGTCATTGGTTGAACATTTAGGTCATTTTCGTCCTCCCTAGGCTTATTCTAATCCAATTAGGGTTTTTAACCAATCTTGTGCAACCAATATGTGATTTTGTGTCATTGGTTGAACATTTAGGTCATTTTTGTCCTCCCTAGGCTTATTCTAATCCAATTAGGGTTTTTAACCAATCTTGTGCATCCAATATGTGATTTTGTGTCATTTTGTGTCGTCGGTTAAACATTTAGGTCATTTTCGTCCTCCCTAGGCTTATTCTAATCCAATTAGGGTTTTTAACCAATCTTGTGCATCCAATATGTGACTTTGTATCATTTTATGTCATTGGTTGAACATTTAGGTCATTTTCGTCCTCCCTAGGCTTATTCTAATCCAATAAGGGTTTTTAACCAATCTTGTGCATCCAATATGTGATTTTGTGTCATTGGTTGAATATTTAGGTCATTTTCGTCCTCCCTAGGCTTATTCTAATCCAATTAGGGTTTTTAACCATTCTTGTGCATCCAATATGTGATTTTGTGTCATTTTGTGTCGTCGATTGGACATTTAGGTCATTTTCGTCCTCCCTAGGCTTATTCTAATCCAATTAGGGTTTTTAACCAATCTTGTGCATCCAATATGTGATTTTGTATCATTTTGTTTCATTGGTTGAACATTTAGGTCATTTTCGTCCTCCCTAGGCTTATTCTAATCCAATTAGGGTTTTTTTATCAATCTTGTGCATCCAATATGTAATTTTGTGTCATTTTGTGTCATTTGTTGAACATTTAGGTCATTTTCGTCCTCCCTAGGCTTATTCTAATCCAATTAGGGTTTTTAACAAATCTTGTGCATCCAATATGTGATTTTCTTTCATTTTGTGTCATTGGTTGAACATTTAGGTCATTTTCGTCCTCTCTAGGCTTATTATAATCCAATTAGGGTTTTTAACCAATCTTGTGCATCCAATATGTAATTTTGTGTCATTGGTTGAACATTTAGGTCATTTTCGTCCTCCCTAGGCTTATTCTAATCCAATTAGGGTTTTTAACCAATCTTGTGCATCCAATATGTGATTTTGTATCATTTTGTTTCATTGGTTGAACATTTAGGTCATTTTCGTCCTCCCTAGGCTTATTCTAATCCAATTAGGGTTTTTTTATCAATCTTGTGCATCCAATATGTAATTTTGTGTCGTTTTGTTTCATTGGTTGAACATTTAGGTCATTTTCGTCCTCCCTAGGCTTATTCTAATCCAATTAGGGTTTTTTTTATCAATCTTGTGCATCCAATATGTAATTTTGTGTCATTTTTTGTCATTGGTTGAACATTTAGGTCATTTTTGTCCTCCCTAGGCTTATTCTAATCCAATTAGGGTTTTTAACCAATCTTGTGCATCCAATATGTGATTTTGTGTAATTGGTTGAACATTTAGGTCATTTTCGTCCTCCCTAGGCTTATTCTAATCCAATTAGGGTTTTTAACCAATCTTGTGCATCCAGTATGTGATTTTGTGTCATTTTGTGTCGTTGGTTGAACATTTAGGTCATTTTCGTCCTCCCTAGGCTTATTCTAATCCAATTAGGGTTTTTAACCAATCTTGTGCATCCAATATGTGATTTTGTGTCATTTTGTGTCATTGGTTGAACATTTAGGTCACTTTCATCCTCCCTAGGCTTATTCTAATCCAATTAGGGTTTTTAACCAATCTTGTGCATCCAATATGTGATTTTGTGTCATTGGTTGAACATTTAGGTCATTTTCGTCCTCCCTAGGCTTATTCTAATCCAATTAGGGTTTTTAACCAATCTTGTGCATCCAATATGTGATTTTGTGTCAATGGTTAAACATTTAGGTCATTTTCGTCCTCCAAAGGCTTATTCTAATCCAATCAGGGTTTTTAACCAATCTTGTGCATCCAATATGTGATTTTGTGTCATTGGTTGAACATATAGGTCATTTTCGTCCTCCCTAGGCTTATTCTAATCCAATTAGGGTTTTTAACCAATCTTGTGCATTCAATATGTGATTTTGTGTCATTGGTTGAACATTTAGGTCATATTCGTCCTCCCTAGGCTTATTCTAATCCAATTAGGGTTTTTAACCAATCTTGTGCATCCAATATGTGATTTTGTGTCATTGGTTGAACATTTAGGTCATTTTCGTCCTCCCTAGGGTTATTCTAATCCAATTAGTGTTTTTAACCAATCTTGTGCATCCAATATGTGATTTTGTGTCATTGGTTGAACATTTAGGTCATTTTCGTCCTCCCTAGGCTTATTCTAATCCAATTAGGGTTTTTAACCAATCTTGTGCATCCAATATGTGATTTTGTGTCATTTTGTGTCATTGGTTGAACATTTAGGATATTTTCGTCCACTTTAGGCTTATTCTAATCCAATTAGGGTTTTTAACCAATCTTGTGCATCCAATATGTGATTTTGTGTCATTGGTTGAACATTTAGGTCATTTTCGTCCTCCCTAGGCTTATTCTAATCCAATTAGGGTTTTTAACAAAACTTGTGCATCCAATATGTGATTTTGTGTCATTGGTTGAACATTTAGGTCATTTTCGTCCTCCCTAGGCTTATTCTAATCCAATTAGGGTTTTTAACCAATCTTGTGCATCCAATATGTGATTTTGTGTCATTGGTTGAACATTTAGGTCATTTTCGTCCTCGCTATGCTTATTCTAATCCAATTCGGGTTTTTAACCAATCTTGTGCATCCAATATGTGATTTTGTGTCATTGGTCGAACATTTAGGTCATTTTCGTCCCCCCTAGGCTTATTCTAATCCAATTAGGGTTTTTAACCAATCTTGTGCATCCAATATGTGAATTTGTGTCATTTTGTGTCATTGGTTGAACATTTAGGTCATTTTCGTCCTCCCTAGGCTTATTCTAATCCAATTAGGGTTTTTAACCAATCTTGTGCATCCAATATGTGATTTTGTGTCATTGGTTGAACATTTAGGTCATTTTCGTCCTCGCTAGGCTTTTTCTAATCCAAGTAGGGTTTTTAACCAATCTTGTGCATCCAATATGTGATTTTGTGTCATTGGTTGAACATTTAGGTCATTTTCGTCCTCCCTAGGCTTATCCTAATCCAATTAGGGTTTTTAACCAATCTTGTGCATCCAATATGTGATTTTGTGTCATTTTGTGTCATTGCTTGAACATTTAGGTCATTTTCGCCCTCCCTAAGCTTATTCTAATCCAATTAGGGTTTTTAACCAATCTTGTGCATCCAATATGTGATTTTGTGTCATTGGTTGAACATTTAGGTCATTTTCGTCCTCCCTAGGCTTATTCTAATCCAATTAGGGTTTTTAACCAATCTTGTGCATCCAATATGTGATTTTGTGTCATGGGTTGAACTTTTAGGTCATTTTCCTCTTCCCTAGGCATATTCTAATCCAATTAGGGTTTTTAACCAATCTTGTGCATCCAATATGTGATTTTGTGTCATTGGTTGAACATTTAGGTCATTTTCGTCCTCCCTAGGCTTATTCTAATCCAATTAGTGATTTTATCCAATCTTGTGCATCCAATATGTGATTTTGTGTCATTGGTTGAACATTTAGGTCATTTTCGTCCTCCCTAGGCTTATTCTAATCCAATTAGGGTTCTTAACCAATCTTGTGCATCCAATATGTGATTTGGTGTCATTTTGTGTAATTGGTTGAGCATTTAGGTCATTTTCGTCCTCCCTTGGCTTATTCTAATCCAATTAGGGTTTTTAACCAATCTTGTGCATCCAATATGTGATTTTGTGTCATGGGTTAAACATTTAGGTCATTTTCCTCTTCCCTAGGCATATTCTAATCCAATTAAGGTTTTTAACCAATCTTGTGCATCCAATATGTGATTTTGTGTCATTGGTTGAACATTTAGGTCATTTTCGTCCTCCCTAGGCTTATTCTAATCCAATTAGGGTTTTTAACCAATCTTGTGCATCCAATATGTGATTTTGTGTCATGGGTTGAACATTTAGGTCATTTTCCTCTTCCCTAGGCATATTCTAATCCAATTAGGGTTTTTAACAAATCTTGTGCATCCAATATGTGATTTTGTGTCATTGGTTGAACATTTAGGTCATTTTCGTCCTCCCTAGGCTTATTCTAATCCAATTAGGGTTCTTAACCAATCTTGTGCATCCAATATGTGATTTTGTGTCATTTTATGTCATTGGTTGAACATTTACGTCATTTTCGTCCACCCTAGGCTTATTCTAATCCAATTAGGGTTTTTAACCAATCTTGTGCATCCAATATGTGATTTTGTGTCATTGGTTGAATATTTAGGTCATTTTCGTCCTCCCTAGGCTTATTCTAATCCAATTAGGGTTTTTAACCATTCTTGTGCATCCAATATGTGATTTTGTGTCATTTTGTGTCGTCGATTGAACATTTAGGTCATTTTCGTCCTCCCTAGGCTTATTCTAATCCAATTAGGGTTTTAAACCAATCATGTGCATCCAATATGTGATTTTGTGTCATTTTGTGTCATTGGTTGAACATATAGGTCATTTTCGTCCTCCATAGGCTTATTCTAATCCTATTAGGGTTTTTAACCAATCTTGTGCATCCAATATGTCATTTTGTGTCATTTGTTGAACATTTAGGTCATTTTCGTCCTCCCTAGGCTTATTCTAATCCAATTAGGGTTTTTAACCAATCTTGTGCATCCAATATGTGATTTTCTGTCATTTTGTGTCATTGGTTGAACATTTAGGTCATTTTCGTCCTCCCTAGGCTTATTATAATCCAATTAGGGTTTTTAACCAATATTGTGCATCCAATATGTGATTTTGTGTCATTGGTTGAACATTTAGGTCATTTTCGTCCTCCCTAGGCTTATTCTAATCCAATTAGGGTTTTTTATCAATCTTGTGCATCCAATATGTAATTTTGTGTCATTTTGTGTCATTGGTTGAACATTTAGGTCATTTTCGTCCTCCCTAGGCTTATTCTAATCCAATTAGGGTTTTTATCAAATCTTGTGCATCCAATATGTGATTTTGTGTCATTGGTTGAACATTTAGGTCATTTTCGTCCTCCCTAGGCTTATTCTAATCCAATTAGGGTTTTTAACCAATCTTGTGCATCCAATATGTGATTTTGTGTCATTGGTTGAACATTTAGGTCATTTTCGTCCTCCCTAGGCTTATTCTAATCCAATTAGGGTTTTTAACCAATCTTGTGCATCCAATATGTGATTTTGTGTCATTGGTTGAATATTTAGGTCATTTTCGTCCTCCCTAGGCTTATTCTAATCCAATTAGGGTTTTTAACCAATCTTGTGCACCCAATATGTGATTTTGTGTCATTTTGTGTCATTGGTTGAACATTTAGTTCATTTTTGTCCTCCCTAGGCTTATTCTAATCCAATTAGGGTTTTTAACCAATCTTGTGCATATAATAAGTGATTTTGTGTCATTGGTAATCCAATTAGGTCATTTTCATCCTCGCTAGGCTTATTCTAATCCAATTAGGATTTTTAACCAATCTTGTGCATCCAATATGTGATTTTGTGTCATTTTGTGTCATTGGTTGAACATTTAGGTCATTTTCGTCCTCCCTAGGCTTATTCTAATCCAATTACGGTTTTTAACCAATCTTGTGCATCCAATATGTGAGTTTGTGTCAATGGTTGAACATTTAGGTCATTTTCGTCCTCCCTAGGCTTATTCTAATCCAATTAGGGTTTTTAACCATCTTGTGCATCCAATATGTGATTTTGTGTCATTTTGTGTCATTGGTTAAACATTTAGGTCATTTTCGTCCTCCTTAGGCTTATTCTAATCCAATTACGGTTTTTAACCATTCTTGTGCATCCAATATGTGATTTTGTGTCATTGGTTGAACATTTAGGTCATTTTCGTCCTCCCTAGGCTTATTCTAATCCAATTAGGGTTTTTAACCAATCTTGTGCATCCAATATGTGATTTTGTGTCATTTTGTGTCATTGGTTGAACATTTAGGTCATTTTCGTCCTCCCTAGGGTTATTCTATTCCAATTAGGGTTTTTAACCAATCTTGTGCATCCAATATGTGATTTTGTGTCATTGGTTGAACATTTAGGTCATTTTCGTCCTCCCTAGGCTTATTCTAATCCAATTAGGGTTTTTAACCAATCTTGTGCATCCAATATGTGATTTTGTGTCATTGGTTGAACATTTAGGTCATTTTCGTCCTCCCTAGGCTTATTCTAATCCAATTAGGGTTTTTAACCAATCTTGTGCATCCAATATGTGAATTTGTGTCATTTTGTGTCATTGGTTGAACATTTAGGTCATTTTCGTCCTCCGAAGGCTTATTCTCATCCAATTAGGGTTTTTAAACAATTTTGTGCATCCAATATGTGATTTTGTGTCATTGGTTGAACATTTAGGTCATTTTCGTCCTCTCTAGGGTTTTTCTATTCCATTTAGGGTTTTTAACCAATCTTGTGCATCCAATATGTGATTTTGTGTCATTGGTTGAACATTTAGGTCATTTTCGTCCTCCCTAGGCTTATTCTAATCCAATTAGGGTTTTTAACCAATCTTGTGCATCCAATATGTGATTTTGTGTCATTGGTTAAACATTTAAGTTATTTTCGTCCTCCCTAGGTTTATTCTAATCCAATTAGGGTTTTTAACCAATCTTGTGCATCCAATATGTGATTTTGTGTCATTGGTTGAACATTTAGGTCATTTTCGTCCTCCCTAGGCTTATTCTAATCCAATTAGGGTTTTTAACCAATCTTGTGCATCCAATATGTGATTTTGTGTCATTTTGTGTCATTGGTTGAACATTTAGTTCATTTTCGTCCTTCCTAGGCTTATTCTAATCCAATTAGGGTTTTTAACCAATCTTGTGCATCCAATATGTGATTTTGTGTCATTTTGTGTCATTGGTTGAACATTTAGGTCATTTTCGTCCTTCCTAGGCTTATTCTAATCCAATTAGGGTTTTTAACCATACTTGTGCATCCAATTTGTGATTTTGTGTCATTGGTTGAACATTTAGGTCATTTTCGTCCTCCCTAGGCTTATTCTAATCCAATTAGAGTTTGTAACCAATCTTGTGCATCCAATATGTGATTTTGTGTCATTGGTTGAACATTTAGGTCATTTTCGTCCTCCCTAGGCTTATTCTAATCCAATTAGGGTTTTTAACCAATCTTGTGCATCCAATATGTGATTTTGTGTCATTTTGTGTCATTGGTTGAACATTTAGGTCATTTTCGCCCTCCCTAGGCTTATTCCAATGCAATTAGGGTTTTTAACCAATCTTGTGCATCCAATATGTGATTTTGTGTCATTGGTTGAACATTTAGGTCATTTTCGTCCTCCCTAGGCTTATTCTAATCCAATTAGGGTTTTTAACCAATCTTGTGCATCCAATATGTGATTTTGTGTCATTGGTTGAACATTTAGGTCATTTTCTTCCTCCCTCGGCTTATTCTAATCCAATTTGGGCTTTTAACCAATCTTGTGCATCCAATATGTGATTTTGTGTCATTGGTTGAACATTTAGGTCATTTTCGTCCTCCCTAGGCTTATTCTAATCCAATTAGGGTTTTTAACCAATCTTGTGCATCCAATATGTGACTTTGTGTCATTGGTTGAATATTTAGGTCATTTTTGTCCTCCCTAGGCTTATTCTAATCCAATTAGGGTTTTTAACCAATCTTGTGCATCCAATATGTGATTTTCTGTCATTTTGTGTCATTAGTTGAACATTTAGGTCATTTTCGTCCTTCCTAGGCTTATTATATTCCAATAAGGGTTTTTAACCAATCTTGTGCATCCAATATGTGATTTTGTGTCATTGGTTGAACATTTAGGTCATTTTCGTCCTCCCTAGGCTTATTCTAATCCAATTAGGGTTTTTAACCAATCTTGTGCATCCAATATGTGATTTTGTATCATTTTGTGTCATTGGTTGAACATTTAGGTCATTTTCGTCCTCCCTAGGCTTATTCTAATCCAATTAGCGTTTTTAACCAATCTTGTGCGTCCAATATGTGATTCTGTGTCATTGGTTGAATATTTAGGTCATTTTTGTCCTCCCTAGGCTTATTCTAATCCAATTAGGGTTTTTAACCAATCTTGTGCATCCAATATGTGATTTTGTGTCATTCTGTGTCATTTGTTAATCATTTAGATCATTTTCGTCCTCCCTAGGCTTATTCTAATCCAATTAGGGTTTTTAACCAATCTTGTGCATCCAATATGTGATTTTGTGTCATTGGTTGAACATTTAGGTCATTTTCGTCCTCCCTAGGCTTATTCTAATCCAATTAGGGTTTTTAACCAATCTTGTGCATCCAATATGTGATTTTGTATCATTTTGTGTCATTGGTTGAACATTTAGGTCATTTTCGTCGTCCCTAGGCTTATTCTAATCCAATTAGGGTTTTTAACCAATCTTGTGCATCCAATATGTGATTTTGTGTCATTGGTTGAACATTTAGGTCATTTTCGTCCTACCTAGGCTTATTCCAATCCAATTAGGGGTTTTAACCAATCTTGTGCATCCAATATGTGATTTTGTGTCATTGGTTGAACATTTAGGTCATTTTCGTCCTCCCTAGGCTTATTCTAATCCAATTAGGGTTTTTAACCAATCTTGTGCATCCAATATGTGATTTTGTGTCATTGGTTGATCATTTAGGTCATTTTCGTCGTCCCTACACTTATTCTAATCCAATTAGGGATTTTAACCAATCTTGTACATCCAATATGTGATTTTGTGTCATTTTGTGTCATTGGTTGAACATTTAGGTCATTTTCGTCCTCCCTAGGCTTATTCTAATCCAATTAGGGTTTTTAACCAATCTTGTGCATCCAATATGTGATTTTGTGTCATTGGTTGAACATTCAGGTCATTTTCGTCCTCCCTAGGCTTATTATAATCCAATTAGGATTTTTAACCAATCTTGTGCAACTAAATTGTGATTTTGTGTCATTTGTCGAACATTTAGGTCATTTTCGTCCTCCCTAGGCTTATTCTAATCCAATTAGGGTTTTTAACCAATCTTGTGCATCCAATATGTGATTTTCTGTCATTTTGTGTCATTGGTTGAACATTTAGGTCATTTTCGTCCTCCCTAGGCTTATTATAATCCAATTAGGGTTTTTAACCAATCTTGTGCATCCAATATGTGATTTTGTGTCATTGGTTGAACATTTAGGTCATTTTCGTCCTTCCTAGGCTTATTCTAATCCAATTAGGGTTTTTAACAAATCTTGTGCATGCAATATGTGATTTTCTGTCATTTTGTGTCATTGGTTGAACATTTAGGTCATTTTCGTCCTCCCTAGGCTTATTATAATCCAATTAGGGTTTTTAACCAATCTTGTGCATCCAATATGTGATTTTGTGTCATTGGTTGAACATTTAGGTCATTTTCGTCCTCCTTAGGCTTATTCTAATCCAATTAGGGTTTTTAACCAATCTTGTGCATCCAATATGTGATTTTGTATCATTTTGTTTCATTGGTTGAACATTTAGGTCATTTTCGTCCTCCCTAGGCTTATTCTAATCCAATTAGGGTTTTTTTATCAATCTTGTGCATCCAATAGGTAATTTTGTGTCATTTTTTGTCATTGGTTGAACATTTAGGTCATTTTTGTCCTCCCTAGGCTTATTCTAATCCAATTAGGGTTTTTAACCAATCTTGTGCATCCAATATGTGATTTTGTGTAATTGGTTGAACATTTAGGTCATTTTCGTCCTCCCTAGGCTTATTCTAATCCAATTAGGGTTATTAACAAATCTTGTGCATCCAATATGTGATTTTCTGTCATTTTGTGTCATTGGTTGACCATTTAGGTCATTTTCGTCCTCTCTAGGCTTATTATAATCCAATTAGGGTTTTTAACCAATCTTGTGCATCCAATATGTAATTTTGTGTCATTGGTTGAACATTTAGGTCATTTTCGTCCTCCCTAGGCTTATTCTAATCCAATTAGGGTTTTTAACCAATCTTGTGCATCCATTATGTGATTTTGTGTCATTTTGTGTCATTGGTTGAACATTTAGGTCATTTTCGTCCTCCCTAGGCTTATTATAATCCAATTAGGGTTTTTAACCAATCTTGTGCATCCAATATGTGATTTTGTGTCATTGGTTGAACATTTAGGTCATTTTCGTCCTCCCAAGGCTTATTCTAATCCAATTAGGGTATTTAACCAATCTTGTGCATCCAATATGTGATTTTGTGTCATTTTGTGTCATTGGTTGAACATTTAGGTCATTTGCGTCCTCCCTAGGCTTATTCTAATCCAATTAGGGTTTTTAACCAATCTTGTGCATCCAATATGTGATTTTGTGTCATTTTGTGTCATTGGTTGAACATTTAGGTCATTTTCGTCCTCCCTAGGCTTATTCTATTCCAATAAGGGTTTTTAACCAATCTTGTGCATCCAATATGTGATTTTGTGTCATTGGTTGAACATTTAGGTCATTTTCGTCCTCCCTAGGCTTATTCTAATCCAATTAGGGTTTTTAACCAATCTTGTGCATCCAATATGTGATTTTGTGTCATTGGTTGAACATTTAGGTCATTTTCGTCCTCCCTAGGCTTATTCTAATCCAATTAGGGTTTTTAACCAATCTTGTGCATCCAATATGTGATTTTGTGTCATTGGTTGAATATTTAGGTCATTTTCGTCCTCCCTAGGCTTATTCTAATCCAATTAGGGTTTTTAACCAATCTTGTGCACCCAATATGTGATTTTGTGTCATTTTGTGTCATTGGTTGAACATTTAGTTCATTTTTGTCCTCCCTAGGCTTATTCTAATCCAATTAGGGTTTTTAACCAATCTTGTGCATATAATAAGTGATTTTGTGTCATTGGTAATCCAATTAGGTCATTTTCGTCCTCGCTAGGCTTATTCTAATCCAATTAGGGTTTTTAACCAATCTTGTGCATCCAATATGTCATTTTGTGTCATTGGTTGAACATTTAGGTCATATTCGTCCTCCCTAGGCTTATTCTAATCCAATTAGGGTTTTTAACCAATCTTGTGCATCCAATATGTGATTTTGTGTCATTGGTTGAACATTTAGGTCATTTTCGTCGTCCCTAGGCTTATTATAATCCAATTAGGGTTTTTAACCAATCTTGTGCATCCAATATGTGATTTTGTGTCATTGGTTGAACATTTAGGTCATTTTCGTCCTCCCTAGGCTTATTCTAATCCAATTAGGGTTTTTAACCAATCTTGTGCATCCAATATGTGATTTTGTGTCATTGGTTGAACATTTAGGTCATTTTGGTCCTCCCTAGGCTTATTCTAATCCAATTACGGTTTTTAACCAATCTTGTGCATCCAATATGTGATTTTGTGTCATTGGTTGAACATTTAGGTCATTTTCGTCCTCCCTAGGCTTATTCTAATCCAATTAGGGTTTTTAACCAATCTTGTGGATCCAATATGTGATTTTGTGTCATTGGTTGAACATTTAGTTCATTTTTGTCCTCCCTAGGCTTATTCTACTCCAATTAGGGTTTTTAACCAATCTTGTGCATCCAATATGTGATTTTGTGTCATTGGTTGAACATTTAGGTCATTTTCGTCCTCCCTAGGCTTATTCTAATCCAATTAGGGTTTTTAACCAATCTTGTGCATCCAATATGTGATTTTGTGTCATTTTGTGTCATTGCTTGAACATTTAGGTCATTTTCGCCCTCCCTAAGCTTATTCTAATCCAATTAGGGTTTTTAACCAATCTTGTGCATCCAATATGTGATTTTGTGTCATTGGTTGAACATTTAGGTCATTTTCGTCCTCCCTAGGCTTATTCTAATCCAATTAGGGTTTTTAACCAATCTTGTGCATCCAATATGTGATTTTGTGTCATCGGTTGAACATTTAGGTCATTTTTGTCCTCCCTAGGCTTATTCTAATCCAATTAGGGTTTTTAACCAATCTTGTGCATCCAATATGTGATTTTCTGTCATTTTGTGTCATTGGTTGAACATTTAGGTCATTTTCGTCCTCCCTAGGCTTATTATAATCCAATTAGGGTTTTTAACCAATCTTGTGCATCCAATATGTGATTTTGTGTCATTTGTTGAACATTTAGGTCATTTTCGTCCTCCCTAGGCTTATTCTAATCCAATTAGGGTTTTTAACCAATCTTGTGCATCCAATATGTGATTTTTTGTCATTTTGTGTCATTTGTTGAACATTTAGGTCATTTTCGTCCTCCGTAGGCTTATTCTAATCCAATTAGGGTTTTTAACCAATCTTGTGCATCCAATATGTGATTTTCTGATTGGTTGAACATTTAGGTCATTTTCGTCCTCCGTAGGCTTATTCTAATCCAATTAGGGTTTTTAACCAATCTTGTGCATCCAATATCTGATTTTGTGTCATTTTGTGTCATCGGTTGAACATTTAGGTCATTTTCGTCCTCCCTAGGCTTATTCTAATCCAATTAGGGTTTTTAACCAATCTTGTGCATCCAATATGTGATTTTGTGTCATTGGTTGAACATTTAGGTCATTTTCGTCCTCCCTAGGCTTATTCTAATCCAATTAGGGTTTTTAACCAATCTTGTGCATCCAATATGTGATTTTGTGTCATTTGTTGAACATTTAGGTCATTTTCGTCCTCCGTAGGCTTATTCTAATCCAATTAGGGTTTTTAACTAATCTTGTGCATCCAATATGTGATTTTCTGTCATTTTGTGTCATTGGTTGAACATTTAGGTCATTTTCGTCCTCCCTAGGCTTATTATAATCCAATTAGGGTTTTTAACCAATCTTGTGCATCCAATATGTGATTTTGTGTCATTGGTTGAACATTTAGGTCATTTTCGTCCTCCCTAGGCTTATTCTAATCCAATTAGAGTTTTTAACCAATCTTGTGCATCCAATATGTGATTTTGTGTCATTGGTTGAAGATTTAGGTCATTTTCATCCTCCAAAGGCTTATTCTAATCCAATTAGGGTTTTTAACCAATCTTGTGCATCCAATATGTGATTTTGTGTCATTGGTTGAACATTTAGGTCATTTTCGTCCTCCCTAGGCTTATTCTAATCCAATTAGGGTTTTTATCAAATCTTGTGCATCCAATATGTGATTTTGTGTCATTTTGTGTCATTGGTTGAACATTTAGGTCATTTTCGTCCTCCTTAGGCTTATTCTAATCCAATTTGGGTTTTTAACCAATCTTGTGCATCCAATATGTGATTTTGTGTCATTGGTTGAACATTTAGGTCATTTTCGTCCACCCTAGGCTTATTCTAATCCAATTAGGGTTTTTAACCAATCTTGTGCATCCATTATGTGATTTTGTGTCATTTTGTGTCATTGGTTGAACATTTAGGTCATTTTCGTCCTCCCTAGGATTATTCTAATCCAATCAGGGTTTTTAACCAATCTTGTGCATCCAATATGTGATTTTGTGATTGGTTGAACATTTAGGTCATTTTCGTCCTCCCTAGGCTTATTATAATCCAATTACGGTTTTTAACCAATCTTGTGCATCGAATATGTGATTTGGTGTCATTGGTTGAACATTTAGGTCATTTTCGTCCTCCATAGGCTTATTCTAATCCAATTAGGGTTTTTAACCAATCTTGTGCATCCAGTATGTGATTTTGTGTCATTTTTTGTCATTGGTTGAACATTTAGGTCATTTTCGTCCTTCCTAGGCTTATTCTAATCCAATTAGGGTTTTTAACCAATCTTGTCCATCCAATATGTGATTTTGTGATTGGTTGAAGATTTAGGTCATTTTCGTCCTCCCTAGGCTTATTCTAATCCAATTAGGGTTTTTAACCAATCTTGTGTATCCAATATGTGATTTCGTATCATTTTGTGTCATTGGTTGAACATTTAGGTCATTTTCGTCCTCCCTAGGCTTATTCTAATCCAATAAGGGTTTTTAATCAATCTTGTGCATCCAATATGTAATTTTGTGTCATTTTGTGTCATTGGTTGAACATTTAGGTCTTTTTTGTCCTCCTTAGGCTTATTCTAATCCAATTAGGGTTTTTAACCAATCTTGTGCATCCAATATGTGATTTTGTGTCATCGGTTGAACATTTAGGTCATTTTTGTCCTCCCTAGGCATATTCTAATCCAATTAGGGTTTTTAACCAATCTTGTGCATCCAATATGTGATTTCGTATCATTTTGTGTCATTGGTTGAACATTTAGGTCATTTTCGTCCTCCCTAGGCTTATTCTAATCCAATAAGGGTTTTTAATCAATCTTGTGCATCCAATATGTAATTTTGTGTCATTTTGTGTCATTGGTTGAACATTTAGGTCATTTTTGTCCTCCCTAGGCTTATTCTAATCCAATTAGGGTTTTTAACCAATCTTGTGCATCCAATATGTGATTTTGTGTAATTGGTTGAACATTTAGGTCATTTTCGTCCTCCCTAGGCTTATTCTAATCCAATTAGGGTTTTTAACCAATCTTGTGCATCCAGTATCTGATTTTGTGTCATTTTGTGTCGTTGGTTGAAAATTTAGGTCATTTTCGTCCTCCCTAGGCTTATTCTAATCCAATTAGGGTTTTTAACCAATCTTGTGCATCCAATATGTGATTTTGTGATTGGTTGAAGATTTAGGTCATTTTCGTCCTCCCGAGGCTTATTCTAATCCAATTAGGGTTTTTAACCAATCTTGTGCATCCAATATGTGATTTCGTAACATTTTGTGTCATTGGTTGAACATTTAGGTCATTTTCGTCCTCCCTAGGCTTATTCTAATCCAATGAGGATTTTTAATCAATCTTGTGCATCCAATATGTAATTTTGTGTCATTTTGTGTCATTGGTTGAACATTTAGGTCTTTTTTGTCCTCCCTAGGCTTATTCTAATCCAATTAGGGTTTTTAACCAATCTTGTGCATCCAATATGTGATTTTCTGTCATTTTGTGTCATTGGTTGAACATTTAGGTCATTTTCGTCCTCCCTAGGCTTATTATTTTCCAATTAGGGTTTTTAACCAATCTTGTGCATCCAATATGTGATTTTGTGTCATTGGTTGAACATTTAGGTCATTTTCGTCCTCCCTAGGCTTATTCTAATCCAATTAGGGTTTTTAACCAATCTTGTGCATCCAATATGTGATTTTGTGTCATTTTGTGTCATTGCTTGAACATTTAGGTCATTTTCGCCCTCCCTAAGCTTATTCTAATCCAATTAGGGTTTTTAACCAATCTTGTGCATCCAATATGTGATTTTGTGTCATTGGTTGAACATTTAGGTCATTTTCGTCCTCCCTAGGCTTATTCTAATCCAATTAGGGTTTTTAACCAATCTTGTGCATCCAATATGTGATTTTGTGTCATTGGTTGAACATTTAGGTCATTTTCGTCCTCCCTAGGCTTATTCTAATCCAATTAGGGTTTTTAACCAATCTTGTGCATCCAATATGTGATTTTGTGTCATTGGTTGAATATTTAGGTCATTTTCGTCCTCCCTAGGCTTATTCTAATCCAATTAGGGTTTTTAACCAATCTTGTGCACCCAATATGTGATTTTGTGTCATTTTGTGTCATTGGTTGAACATTTAGTTCATTTTTGTCCTCCCTAGGCTTATTCTAATCCAATTAGGGTTTTTAACCAATCTTGTGCATATAATAAGTGATTTTGTGTCATTGGTAATCCAATTAGGTCATTTTCGTCCTCGCTAGGCTTATTCTAATCCAATTAGGGTTTTTAACCAATCTTGTGCATCTAATATGTGATTTTGTGTCATTTTGTGTCATTGGTTGAAAATTTAGGTTATTTTCGTCCTCCCTAGGCTTATTCTAATCCAATTAGGGTTTTTAACCAATCTTGTGCATCCAATATGTGATTTTGTGTCATTGGTTGCACATTTAGGTCATTTTCGTCCTCCCTAGGCTTATTCTAATCCAATTAGGGTTTTTAACCAATCTTGTGCATCCAATATGTGATTTTGTGTCATTTTGTTTCATTGGTTGAACATTTAGGTCATTTTCGTCCTCCCTAGGCTTATTCTAATCCAATTAGGGTTTTTAACCAATCTTGTGCATCCAATATGTGATTTTGTGTCATTTTGTGTGATTGGTTGAACATTTAGGTCATTTTTGTCCTCCCTAGGCTTATTCTAATCCAATTAGGGTTTTTAACCAATCTTGTGCATCCAATATGTGATTTTGTGTCATTGGTTGAACATTTAGTTCATTTTCATCCTCCATAGGCTTATTCTAATCCAATTAGGGTTTTTAACCAATCTTGTGCATCCAATATGTGATTTTGTGTCATTGGTTGAACATTTAGGTCATTTTCGTCCTCCCTAGGCTTATTCTAATCCAATTAGGGTTTTTAACCAATCTTGTGCATCCAATATGTGATTTTGTGTCATTGGTTGAACATTTAGGTCATTTTCGTCCTCCCTAGGCTTATTCTAATCCAATTAGGGTTTTTAACCAATCTTGTGCATCCAATATGTGATTTTGTGTCATTTTTTGTCATTATTTGAACATTTAGGTCATTTTCGTCCTCCCTAGGCTAATTCTAATCCAATTAGGGTTTTTAACCAATCTTGTGCATCCAATATGTGATTTTGTGTCATTTTTTGTCATTGGTTGAACATTTAGGTCATTTTCGTCCTCCCTAGGCTTATTATAATCCAATTAGGGTTTTTAACCAATCTTGTGCATCCAATATGTGATTTTGTGTCATTGGTTGAACATTTAGGTCATTTTCGTCCTCCCTAGGCTTATTCTAATCCAATTAGAGTTTTTAACCAATCTTGTGCATCCAATATGTGATTTTGTGTCATTGGTTGAAGATTTAGGTCATTTTCATCCTCCAAAGGCTTATTCTAATCCAATTAGGGTTTTTAACCAATCTTGTGCATCCAATATGTGATTTTGTGTCATTGGTTGAACATTTAGGTCATTTTCGTCCTCCCTAGGCTTATTCTAATCCAATTAGGGTTTTTAACCAATCTTGTGCATCCAATATGTGATTTTGTGTCATTGGTTAAAAATTTAGGTCATTTTTGTCCTCCCTAGGCTAATTCTAATCCAATTAGGGTTTTTAACCAATCTTGTGCATGCAATATGTGATTTTGTGTCATTGGTTGAGCATTTAGGTCATTTTCGTCATCCCTAGGCTTATTCTAATCCAATTAGGGTTTTTAACCAATCTTGTGCATCCAATATGTGATTTTGTGTCATTGGTTGAACATTTAGGTCATTTTTGTCCTCCCTAGGCTTATTCTAATCCAATTAGGGTTTTTAATCAATCTTGTGCATCCAATATGTGATTTTGTGTCATTGGTTGAACATTTAGGTCATTTTCGTTCTACCTAGGCTTATTCTAATCCAATTAGGGTTTTTAACCAATCTTGTGCATCCAATATGTGATTTTGTGTCATTGGTTGAACATTTAGGTCATTTTCGTCCTCCCTAGGCTTATTCTAATCCAATTAGGGTTTTTAACCAATCTTGTGCATCCAATATGTGATTTTGTGTCATCGGTTGAATATTTAGGTCATTTTTGTCCTCCCTAGGCTTATTCTAATCCAATTAGGGTTTTTAACCAATCTTGTGCATCCAATATGTGATTTTGTGTCATTGGTTGAACATTTAGGTCATTTTCGTCCTCCCTAGGCTTATTCTAATCCAATTAGGGTTTTTAACCAATCTTGTGCATCCAATATGTGATTTTGTGTCATTGGTTGAACATTTAGGTCATTTTCGTCCTCCCTAGGCTTATTCTAATCCAATTAGGGTTTTTAACCAATCTTGTGCATCCAATATGTGATTTCGTATCATTTTGTGTCATTGGTTGAACATTTAGGTCATTTTCGTCCTCCCTAGGCTTATTCTAATCCAATGAGGATTTTTAATCAATCTTGTGCATCCAATATGTAATTTTGTGTCATTTTGTGTCATTGGTTGAACATTTAGGTCATTTTCGTCCTCCCTAGGCTTATTATAATCCAATTAGGGTTTTTAACCAATCTTGTGCATCCAATATGTGATTTTGTGTCATTGGTTGAACATTTAGGTCATTTTCGTCCTCCCTAGGCTTATTCTAATCCAATTAGGGTTTTTAACCAATCTTGTGCATCCAATATGTGATTTCGTATCATTTTGTTTCATTGGTTGAACATTTAGGTCATTTTCGTCCTCCCTAGGCTTATTATAATCCAATTAGGGTTTTTAACCAATCTTGTGCATCCAATATGTGATTTTGTGTCATTGGTTGAACATTTAGGTCATTTTCGTCCACCCTAGGCTTATTCTAATCCAATTAGGGTTTTTAACCAATCTTGTGCATCCATTATGTGATTTTGTGTCATTTTGTGTCATTGGTTGAACATTTAGGTCATTTTCGTCCTCCCTAGGATTATTCTAATCCAATCAGGGTTTTTAACCAATCTTGTGCATCCAATATGTGATTTTGTGATTGGTTGAACATTTAGGTCATTTTCGTCCTCCCTAGGCTTATTATAATCCAATTACGGTTTTTAACCAATCTTGTGCATCGAATATGTGATTTGGTGTCATTGGTTGAACATTTAGGTCATTTTCGTCCTCCATAGGCTTATTCTAATCCAATTAGGGTTTTTAACCAATCTTGTGCATCCAGTATGTGATTTTGTGTCATTTTTTGTCATTGGTTGAACATTTAGGTCATTTTCGTCCTTCCTAGGCTTATTCTAATCCAATTAGGGTTTTTAACCAATCTTGTCCATCCAATATGTGATTTTGTGATTGGTTGAAGATTTAGGTCATTTTCGTCCTCCCTAGGCTTATTCTAATCCAATTAGGGTTTTTAACCAATCTTGTGTATCCAATATGTGATTTCGTATCATTTTGTGTCATTGGTTGAACATTTAGGTCATTTTCGTCCTCCCTAGGCTTATTCTAATCCAATAAGGGTTTTTAATCAATCTTGTGCATCCAATATGTAATTTTGTGTCATTTTGTGTCATTGGTTGAACATTTAGGTCTTTTTTGTCCTCCTTAGGCTTATTCTAATCCAATTAGGGTTTTTAACCAATCTTGTGCATCCAATATGTGATTTTGTGTCATCGGTTGAACATTTAGGTCATTTTTGTCCTCCCTAGGCATATTCTAATCCAATTAGGGTTTTTAACCAATCTTGTGCATCCAATATGTGATTTCGTATCATTTTGTGTCATTGGTTGAACATTTAGGTCATTTTCGTCCTCCCTAGGCTTATTCTAATCCAATAAGGGTTTTTAATCAATCTTGTGCATCCAATATGTAATTTTGTGTCATTTTGTGTCATTGGTTGAACATTTAGGTCATTTTTGTCCTCCCTAGGCTTATTCTAATCCAATTAGGGTTTTTAACCAATCTTGTGCATCCAATATGTGATTTTGTGTAATTGGTTGAACATTTAGGTCATTTTCGTCCTCCCTAGGCTTATTCTAATCCAATTAGGGTTTTTAACCAATCTTGTGCATCCAATATGTGATTTTGTGTCATTTGTTGAACATTTAGGTCATTTGCGTCCTCCCTAGGTCTATTCTAATCCAATTAGGATTTTTAACCAATCTTGTGCATCCAATATGTGATTTTGTGTCATTGGTTGAACATTTAGGTCATTTTCGTCCTCCCTAGGCTTATTCTAATCCAATTAGGGTTTTTAACCAATCTTGTGCATCCAATATGTGATTTTGTGTCATTTTGTGTCATTGGTTGAACATTTAGGTCATTTTCGTCCTCCCTAGGCTTATTCTAATCCAATTAGGGTTTTTAACCAATCTTGTGCATCCAATATGTGATTTTGTGTCATTATGTGTCATTGGTTGAACATTTAGGTCATTTTGGTCCTCCCTAGGCATATTCTAATCCAATTAGGGTTTTTAACCAATCTTGTGCATCCAATATGTGATTTTGTGTCATTTTGTGTCATTGGTTGAACATTTAGGTCATTTTCGTCCTCCCTAGGCTTATTCTAATCCAATTAGGGTTTTTAACCAATCTTGTGCATCCAATATGTGATTTTGTATCATTTTGTGTCATCGGTTGAACATTTAGGTCATTTTCGTCCTCCCTAGGATTATTATAATCCAATTAGGGTTTTTAACCAATCTTGTGCATCCAATATGTGATTTTGTGTCATTGGTTGAACATTTAGGTCATTTTCGTCCTCCCTAGGCTTATTCTAATCCAATTAGGGTTTTTAACCAATCTTGTGCATCCAATATGTGATTTTGTATCATTTTGTGTCATCGGTTGAACATTTAGGTCATTTTCGTCCTCCCTAGGCTTATTCTAATCCAATTAGGGTTTTTAACCAATCGTTTGCATCCAGTATGTGATTTTGAGTCATTTTCTGTCATCGATTGAACATTTAGGTCATTTTCGTCCTCCCTAGGCTTATTCTAATCCAATTAGGGTTTTTAACCAATCTTGTGCATCCAGTATGTGATTTTGAGTCATTTTGTGTCATCGATTGAACATTTAGGTCATTTTCGTCCTCCCTAGGCTTATTCTAATCCAATTAGGATTTTTAAAAAATCTTGTGCATCTATTATGTGATTTTGTGTCATTTTGTGTCGTTGGTTGAACATATAGATCATTTTCGTCCTCCATAGGCTTATTCTAATCCAATTAGGGTTTTTAACCAATCTTGTGCACCAATATGTGATTTTGTGTCATTGGTTGAACATTTAGGTCATTTTCGCCCTCCCTAGGCTTATTCTAATCCAATCAGGGTTTTTAACCAATCTTGTGCATCCAATATGTGATTTTGTGTCATTGGTTGAATATTTAGGTCATTTTTGTCCTCCCTAGGCTTATTCTAATCCAATTAGGGTTTTTAACCAATCTTGTGCATCCAATATTTTATTTTGTATCATTTTGTTTCATTGGTTGAACATTTAGGTCATTTTCGTCCTCCCTAGGCTTATTCTAATCCAATTAGGGTTTTTTTATCAATCTTGTGCATCCAATATGTAATTTTGTGTCATTTTGTGTCATTTGTTGAACATTTAGGTCATTTTCGTCCTCCCTAGGCTTATTCTAATCCAATTAGGGTTATTAACAAATCTTGTGCATCCAATATGTGATTTTCTGTCATTTTGTGTCATTGGTTGACCATTTAGGTCATTTTCGTCCTCTCTAGGCTTATTATAATCCAATTAGGGTTTTTAACCAATCTTGTGCATCCAATATGTAATTTTGTGTCATTGGTTGAACATTTAGGTCATTTTCGTCCTCCCTAGGCTTATTCTAATCCAATTAGGGTTTTTAACCAATCTTGTGCATCCATTATGTGATTTTGTGTCATTTTGTGTCATTGGTTGAACATTTAGGTCATTTTCGTCCTCCCTAGGCTTATTATAATCCAATTAGGGTTTTTAACCAATCTTGTGCATCCAATATGTGATTTTGTGTCATTGGTTGAACATTTAGGTCATTTTCGTCCTCCCAAGGCTTATTCTAATCCAATTAGGGTATTTAACCAATCTTGTGCATCCAATATGTGATTTTGTGTCATTTTGTGTCATTGGTTGAACATTTAGGTCATTTGCGTCCTCCCTAGGCTTATTCTAATCCAATTAGGGTTTTTAACCAATCTTGTGCATCCAATATGTGATTTTGTGTCATTTTGTGTCATTGGTTGAACATTTAGGTCATTTTCGTCCTCCCTAGGCTTATTCTAATCCAATTAGGGTTTTTAACCAATCTTGTGCATCCTATATGTGATTTTGTATCATTGGTTGAACATTTAGGTCATTTTTGTCCTCCATAGGCTTATTCTAATCCAATTAGGGTTTTTAACCAATCTTGTGCATCCAATATGTGATTTTGTGTCATTGGTTGAACATTTAGGTCATTTTCGTCCTCCCTAGGCTTATTCTAATCCAATTAGGGTTTTTAACCAATCTTGTGCATCCAATATGTGATTTTGTGTCATTGGTTGAACATTTAGGTCATTTTCGTCCTCCGTAGGCTTATTCTAATCCAATTAGGGTTTTTAACCAATCTTGTGCATCCAATATGTGATTTTTTGTCATTGGTTGAATATTTAGGTCATTTTTGTCCTCCCTAGACTTATTCTAATCCAATTAGGGTTTTTAACCAATCTTGTGCATCCAATATGTGATTTTGTGTCATTTTGTGTCATTTGTTGAACATTTAGGTCATTTTCGTCCTCCGTAGGCTTATTCTAATCCAATTAGGGTTTTTAACCAATCTTGTGCATCCAATATGTGATTTTCTCTCATTTTGTGTCATTGGTTGAACATTTAGGTCATTTTCGTCCTCCCTAGGCTGTTTCTAATCCAATTAGGGTTTTTAACCAATCTTGTGCATCCAATATGTGATTTTGTGTCATTGGTTGAACATTTAGGTCATTTTCGTCCTCCCTAGGCTTATTCTAATCCAATTAGGGTTTTTAACCAATCTTGTGCATCCAATATGTGATTTTGTGTCATTTTGTGTCATTTGTTGAACATTTAGGTCATTTTCGTCCTCCGTAGGCTTATTCTAATCCAATTAGGGTTTTTAACCAATCTTATGCATCCAATATGTGATTTTGTGTCATTCGTTGAACATTTAGGTCATTTTCGTCCTCCCTAGGCTTATTCTAATCCAATTAGGGTTTTTAACCAATCTTGTGCATCCAATATGTGATTTTGTGTCATTTTGTGTCATTTGTTGAACATTTAGGTCATTTTCGTCCTTCGTAGGCTTATTCTAATCCAATTAGGATTTTTAACCAATCTTGAGCATCCAATATGTGATTTTCTGTCATTTTGTGTCATTGGTTGAACATTTAGGTCATTTTCGTCCTCCCTAGGATTATTATAATCCAATTAGGGTTTTTAACCAATCTTGTGCATCCAATATGTGATTTTGTGTCATTTTGTGTCATTGGATGAACATTTAGGTCATTTTCGTCCTCCCAAGGATTATTCTAATCCAATTAGGGTTTTTAACCAATCTTGTGCATCCAATATGTGATTTTGTGTCATTGGTTGAACATTTAGGTCATTTTCGTCCTCCCTAGGCTTATTCTAATCCAATTAGGGTTTTTAACCAATCTTGTGCATCCAATATGTGATTTTGTGTCATTTTGTGTCATTGCTTGAACATTTAGGTCATTTTCGCCCTCCCTAAGCTTATTCTAATCCAATTAGGGTTTTTAACCAATCTTGTGCATCCAATATGTGATTTTGTGTCATTGGTTGAACATTTAGGTCATTTTCGTCCTCCCTAGGCTTATTCTAATCCAATTAGGGTTTTTAACCAATCTTGTGCATCCAATATGTGATTTTGTGTCATCGGTTGAACATTTAGGTCATTTTTGTCCTCCCTAGGCTTATTCTAATCCAATTAGGGTTTTTAACCAATCTTGTGCATCCAATATGTGATTTTGTGTCATTTTGTGTCATTGGTTGAACATTTAGGTCATATTCGTCCTCCCTAGGCTTATTCTAATCCGATTAGGGTTTTTAACCAATCTTGTGCTTCCAATATGTGATTTTGTGTCATTGGTTGAACATTTAGGTCATTTTTGTCCTCCCTAGGCTTATTCTAATCCAATTAGGGTTTTTAAGCAATCTTGTGCATCCAATATGTGATTTTGTGTCATTGGTTGAACATTTAGGGCATTTTCGTCCTCCCAAAGCTTATTCTAATCCAATTAGGGTTTTTAACCAATCTTGTGCATCCAATATGTGATTTTGTGTCATTGGTTGAACATTTAGGTCATTTTCGTCCTCCCTAGGCTTATTCTAATCCAATTAGGGTTTTTAACCAATCTTGTGCATCCAATATGTGATTTTGTGTCATTTTGTGTCATTGCTTGAACATTTAGGTCATTTTCGCCCTCCCTAAGCTTATTCTAATCCAATTAGGGTTTTTAACCAATCTTGTGCATCCAATATGTGATTTTGTGTCATTGGTTGAACATTTAGGTCATTTTCGTCCTCCCTAGGCTTATTCTAATCCAATTAGGGTTTTTAACCAATCTTGTGCATCCAATATGTGATTTTGTGTCATTGGTTGAACATTTAGGTCATTTTCGTCCTCCCTAGGCTTATTCTAATCCAATTAGGGTTTTTAACCAATCTTGTGCATCCAATATGTGATTTTGTGTCATTGGTTGAATATTTAGGTCATTTTCGTCCTCCCTAGGCTTATTCTAATCCAATTAGGGTTTTTAACCAATCTTGTGCACCCAATATGTGATTTTGTGTCATTTTGTGTCATTGGTTGAACATTTAGTTCATTTTTGTCCTCCCTAGGCTTATTCTAATCCAATTAGGGTTTTTAACCAATCTTGTGCATATAATAAGTGATTTTGTGTCATTGGTAATCCAATTAGGTCATTTTCGTCCTCGCTAGGCTTATTCTAATCCAATTAGGATTTTTAACTAATCTTGTGCATCCAATATGTGATTTTGTGTCATTTTGTGTCATTGGTTGAACATTTAGGTCATTTTCGTCCTCCCTAGGCTTATTCTAATCCAATTAGGGTTGTTAACCAATCTTGTGCATCCAATATGTGATTTTGTGTCATTTTGTGTCATTGGTTGAACATTTAGGTCATTTTCGTCCTCCCTAGGCTTATTCTAATCCAATTAGGGTTTTTAACCAATCTTGTGCATCCAATATGTGATTTTGTGTCATTGGTTGAACATTTAGGTCATTTTTGTCCTCCCTAGGCTTATTCTAATCCAATTAGGGTTTTTAACCAATCTTGTGCATCCAATATGTGATTTTGTGTCATTTTGTGTCATTGGTTGAACATTTAGGTCATTTTCGTCCTTGCTAGGCTTATTCTAATCCAATTAGGGTTTTTAACCAATCTTGTGCATCCAATATGTGATTTTGTGTCATTGGTTGAACATTTAGGTCATTTTCGTCCTCCCTAGGCTTATTCTAATCCAATTAGGGTTTTTAACCAATCTTGTGCATCCAATATGTGATTTTGTGTCATTTTGTGTCATTGGTTGAACATTTAGTTCATTTTTGTCCTCCCTAGGCTTATTCTAATCCAATTAGGGTTTTTAACTAATCTTGTGCATCCAATATGTGATTTTGTGTCATTGGTTGAACATTTAGGTCATTTTCGTCCTCCCTAGGCTTATTCTAATCCAATTAGGGTTTTTAACCAATCTTGTGCATCCAATATGTGATTTTGTGTCATTGGTTGAACATTTAAGTTATTTTCGTCCTCCCTAGGCTTATTCTAATCCAATTAGGGTTTTTAACCAATCTTGTGCATCCAATATGTGATTTTGTGTCATTTTGTGTCATTGGTTGAACATTTAGGTCATTTTCGTCCTCCCTAGGCTTATTCTAATCCAATTAGGGTTTTTAACCACTAGTGCATCCAATATGTGATTTTGTGTCATTGGTTGAACATTTAGGTCATTTTCGTCCTCCCTAGGCTTATTCTAATCCAATTAGGGTTTTTAACCAATCTTGTGCATCCAATATATGATTTTGTGTCATTTTATGTCATTGGTTGAACATTTAGGTCATTTTCGTCCTCCCTAGGCTTATTTTAATACAATTAAGGTTTTTAACCAATCTTGTGCATCCAATATGTGATTTTGTGTCATTGGTTGAACATTTAGGTCATTTTCGTCCTCCCTAGGGTTATTCTAATCCAATTAGGGTTTTTAACCAAGCTTGTGCATTCAATATGTGATTTTGTGTCATTTTGTGTCATTGGTTGAACATTTAGGTCATTTTCGTCCTCCCTAGGCTTATTCTAATCCAATTAGGGTTTTTAACCAATCTTGTGCATCCAATATGTGATTTTGTGTCATTGGTTGAACATTTAGGTCATTTTCGTCCTCCCTAGGATTATTCTAATCCAATCAGGGTTTTTAACCAATCTTGTGCATCCAATATGTGATTTTGTGATTGGTTGAACATTTAGGTCATTTTCGTCCTCCCTAGGCTTATTATAATCCAATTACGGTTTTTAACCAATCTTGTGCATCGAATATGTGATTTGGTGTCATTGGTTGAACATTTAGGTCATTTTCGTCCTCCATAGGCTTATTCTAATCCAATTAGGGTTTTTAACCAATCTTGTGCATCCAGTATGTGATTTTGTGTCATTTTTTGTCATTGGTTGAACATTTAGGTCATTTTCGTCCTTCCTAGGCTTATTCTAATCCAATTAGGGTTTTTAACCAATCTTGTCCATCCAATATGTGATTTTGTGATTGGTTGAAGATTTAGGTCATTTTCGTCCTCCCTAGGCTTATTCTAATCCAATTAGGGTTTTTAACCAATCTTGTGTATCCAATATGTGATTTCGTATCATTTTGTGTCATTGGTTGAACATTTAGGTCATTTTCGTCCTCCCTAGGCTTATTCTAATCCAATAAGGGTTTTTAATCAATCTTGTGCATCCAATATGTAATTTTGTGTCATTTTGTGTCATTGGTTGAACATTTAGGTCTTTTTTGTCCTCCTTAGGCTTATTCTAATCCAATTAGGGTTTTTAACCAATCTTGTGCATCCAATATGTGATTTTGTGTCATCGGTTGAACATTTAGGTCATTTTTGTCCTCCCTAGGCATATTCTAATCCAATTAGGGTTTTTAACCAATCTTGTGCATCCAATATGTGATTTCGTATCATTTTGTGTCATTGGTTGAACATTTAGGTCATTTTCGTCCTCCCTAGGCTTATTCTAATCCAATAAGGGTTTTTAATCAATCTTGTGCATCCAATATGTAATTTTGTGTCATTTTGTGTCATTGGTTGAACATTTAGGTCATTTTTGTCCTCCCTAGGCTTATTCTAATCCAATTAGGGTTTTTAACCAATCTTGTGCATCCAATATGTGATTTTGTGTAATTGGTTGAACATTTAGGTCATTTTCGTCCTCCCTAGGCTTATTCTAATCCAATTAGGGTTTTTAACCAATCTTGTGCATCCAATATGTGATTTTGTGTAATTGGTTGAACATTTAGGTCATTTTCGTCCTCCCTAGGCTTATTCTAATCCAATAAGGGTTTTGAACCAATCTTGTGCATCCAATATGTGATTTTGTGTCATTTTTTGTCATTGGTTGAACATTTAGGTCATTTTTGTCCTCCCTAGGCTTATTCTAATCCAATTAGGGTTTTTAACCAATCTTGTGCATCCAATATGTGATTTTGTGTAATTGGTTGAACATTTAGGTCATTTTCGTCCTCCCTAGGCTTATTCTAATCCAATTAGGGTTTTTAACCACTCTTGTGCATCCAATATGTGATTTTGTATCATTTTGTTTCATTGGTTGAACATTTAGGTCATTTTCGTCCTCCCTAGGCTTATTCTAATCCAATTAGGGTTTTTTTATCAATCTTGTGCATCCAATATGTAATTTTGTGTCATTTTGTTTCATTGGTTGAACATTTAGGTCATTTTCGTCCTCCCTAGGCTTATTCTAATCCAATTAGGGTTTTTTTTATCAATCTTGTGCATCCAATATGTAATTTTGTGTCATTTTTTGTCATTGGTTGAACATTTAGGTGATTTTTGTCCTCCCTAGGCTTATTCTAATCCAATTAGGGTTTTTAACCAATCTTGTGCATCCAATATGTGATTTTGTGTAATTGGTTGAACATTTAGGTCATTTTCGTCCTCCCTAGGCTTATTCTAATCCAATTAGGGTTTTTAACCAATCTTGTGCATCCAGTATGTGATTTTGTGTCATTTTGTGTCGTTGGTTGAACATTTAGGTGATTTTCGTCCTCCTTAGGCTTATTCTAATCCAATTAGGGTTTTTAACCAATCTTGTGCATCCAATATGTGATTTTGTGTCATTGGTTGAACATTTAGGTCATTTTCGTCCTCCCTAGGCTTATTCTAATCCAATTAGGGTTTTTAACCAATCTTGTGCATCCAGTATGTGATTTTGTGTCATTTTGTGTCGTTGGTTGAACATTTAGGTCATTTTCGTCCTCCCTAGGCTTATTCTAATCCAATTAGGGTTCTTAACCAATCTTGTGCATCCAATATGTGATTTCGAATCATTTTGTGTCATTGGTTGAACATTTAGGTCATTTTCGTCCTCCCTAGGCTTATTCTAATCCAATGAGGATTTTTAATCAATCTTGTGCATCCAATATGTAATTTTGTGTCATTTTGTGTCATTGGTTGAACATTTAGGTCTTTTTTGTCTTCCCTAGGCTTATTCTAATCCAATTAGGGTTTTTAACCAATCTTGTGCATCCAATATGTGATTTTGTGTCATTGGTTGAACATTTAGGTCATTTTCGTCCTCCCTAGGCTTATTCTAATCCAATTAGGGTTTTTAACCAATCTTGTGCATCCAGTATGTGATTTTGTGTCATTTTGTGTCGTTGGTTGAACATTTAGGTCATTTTCGTCCTCCCTATGCTTATTCTAATCCAATTAGGGTTCTTAACCAATCTTGTGCATCCAATATGTGATTTTGTGTCATTGGTTGAACATTTAGGTCATTTTCGTCCTCCCTAGGCTTATTCTAATCCAATTAGGGTTTTTAACCAATCTTGTGCATCCAATATGTGATTTTGTGTCATTCGTTGAACATTTAGGTCATTTTCGTCCTCCCTAAGCTTATTCTAATCCAATTAGGTTTTTAACCAATCTTGTGCATCCAATATGTGATTTTGTATCATTTTGTGTCATTGGTTGAACATTTAGGTCATTTTCGTCCTCCCTAAGCTTATTCTAATCCAATTAGGGTTTTTAACCAATCTTGTGCATCCAATATGTGATTTTGTGTCCTTTTGTGTCATTGGTTGAACATTTAGGTCATTTTCGTCCTCCCTAAGCTTATTCTAATCCAATTAGGGTTTTTAACCAATCTTGTGCATCCAATATGTGATTTTGTGTCATTTTGTGTCATTGGTTGAACATTTAGGTCATTTTCGTCCTCCCAAGGCTTATTCTAATCCAATTAGGGTTTTTAACCAATCTTGTGCATCCAATATGTGATTTTGTGTCATTGGTTGAACATTTAGGTCATTTTCGTCCTCCCTAGGCTTATTCTAATCCAATTAGGGTTTTTAACCAATCTTGTGCATCCAATATGTGATTTTGTATCATTTTGTTTCATTGGTTGAACATTTAGGTCATTTTCGTTCTCCCTAGGCTTATTCTAATCCAATTAGGGTTTTTTTATCAATCTTGTGCATCCAATATGTAATTTTGTGTCATTTTGTGTCATTTGTTGAACATTTAGGTCATTTTCGTCCTCAATAGGCTTATTCTAATCCAATTAGGGTTTTTAACCAATCTTGTGCATCCAATATGTGATTTGGTGTCATTGGTTGAACATTTAGGTCATTTTCGTCCTCCCTAGGCTTATTCTAATCCAATAAGGGTTTTGAACCAATCTTGTGCATCCAATATGTGATTTTGTGTCATTTTTTGTCATTGGTTGAACATTTAGGTCATTTTTGTCCTCCCTAGGCTTATTCTAATCCAATTAGGGTTTTTAACCAATCTTGTGCATCCAATATGTGATTTTGTGTAATTGGTTGAACATTTAGGTCATTTTCGTCCTCCCTAGGCTTATTCTAATCCAATTAGGGTTTTTAACAAATCTTGTGCATCCAATATGTGATTTTGTGCTATTTTGTGTCATTGGTTGAACTTTATTTCATTTTCGTCCTCCCTAAGCTTATTCTAATCCAATTAGGGTTTTTAACCAATCTTGTGCATCCAATATGTGATTTTGTGTCATTTTGTGTCATTGGTTGAACGTTTAGGTCATCTTCGTCCTCCCTAGGCTTATTCTAATCCAATTAGGGTTTTTAACCAATCTTGTGCATCCAATATGTGATTTTGTGTCATTGGTTGAACATTTAGGTCATTTTCGTCCTCCCTAGGCTTATTCTAATCCAATTAGGGTTTTTAACCAATCTTGTGCATCCAATATGTGAATTTGTGTCATTTTGTGTCATTTGTTGAACATTTAGGTCATTTTCGTCCTCCGTAGGCTTATTCTAATCCAATTAGGGTTTTTAACCAATCTTGTGCATCCAATATGTGATTTTGTGTCATTGGTTGAACATTTAGGTCATTTTCGTCCTCCCTAGGCTTATTATAATCCAATTAGGGTTTTTAACCAATCTTGTGCATCCAATATGTGATTTTGTGTAATTGGTTGAACATTTAGGTCATTTTCGTCCTCCCTAGGCTTATTCTAATCCAATTAGGGTTTTTAACCAATCTTGTGCATCCAGTATGTGATTTTGTGTCATTTTGTGTCGTTGGTTGAACATTTAGGTGATTTTCGTCCTCCCTAGGCTTATTCTAATCCAATTAGGGTTTTTAACCAATCTTGTGCATCCAATATGTGATTTTGTGTCATTGGTTGAACATTTAGGTCATTTTTGTCCTCCCTAGGCTTATTCTAATCCAATTAGGGTTTTTAACCAATCTTGTGCATCCAATATGTGATTTTGTGTCATTGGTTGAACATTTAGGTCATTTTTGTCCACCCTAGGCTTATTCTAATCCAATTAGGGTTTTTAACCAATCTTGTGCATCCAATATGTGATTTTGTGTCATTGGTTGAACATTTAGGTCATTTTCGTCCTCCCTAGGCTTATTCTAATCCAATTAGGGTTTTTAACCAATCTTGTGCATCCAATATGTGATTTTGTGTCATTGGTTGAACATTTAGGTCATTTTCGTCCTCCCTAGCCTTATTCCAATCCAATTAGGGTTTTTAACCAATCTTGTGCATATAATAATTGATTTTGTGTCATTGGTAATCCAATTAGGTCATTTTCGTCCTCGCTAGGCTTATTCTAATCCAATTAGGGTTTTTAACCAATCTTGTGCATCCAATATGTGATTTTGTGTCATTTTGTGTCATTGGTTGAACATTTAGATCATTTTCGTCCTCGCTAGGCTTATTCTAATCCAATTAGGGTTTTTAACCAATCTTGTGCATCCAATATGTGATTTTGTGTCATTGGTTGAACATTTAGGTCATTTTCGTCCTCCCTAGGCTTATTCTAATCCAATTAGGGTTTTTAACCAATCTTGTGCATCCAATATGTGATTTTGTGTCATTGGTTGAACATTTAGGTCATTTTCGTCCTCCGTAGGCTTATTCTAATCCACTTAGGGTTTTTAACCAATCTTGTGCATCCAATATGTGATTTTGTGTCATTGGTTGAACATTTAGGTCATTTTCGTCCTCCCTAGGCTTATTCTAATCCAATTAGGGTTTTTAACCAATCTTGTGCATCCAATATGTGATTTTGTGTCATTTTGTGTCATTGGTTGAACATTTAGGTCATTTTCGTCCTCCCTAGGATTATTCTAATCCAATCAGGGTTTTTAACCAATCTTGTGCATCCAATATGTGATTTTGTGATTGGTTGAACATTTAGGTCATTTTCGTCCTCCCTAGGCTTATTATAATCCAATTACGGTTTTTAACCAATCTTGTGCATCGAATATGTGATTTGGTGTCATTGGTT
This sequence comes from Cicer yamashitae, assembly GCA_037974755.1. Classification (NCBI taxonomy): domain Eukaryota; kingdom Viridiplantae; phylum Streptophyta; class Magnoliopsida; order Fabales; family Fabaceae; genus Cicer; species Cicer yamashitae. Next base: position 24,968,762 of record JBBPBQ010000003.1, read on the forward strand.
GAACATTTAGGTCATTTTCGTCCTCCATAGGCTTATTCTAATCCAATTAGGGTTTTTAACCAATCTTGTGCATCCAGTATGTGATTTTGTGTCATTTTTTGTCATTGGTTGAACATTTAGGTCATTTTCGTCCTTCCTAGGCTTATTCTAATCCAATTAGGGTTTTTAACCAATCTTGTCCATCCAATATGTGATTTTGTGATTGGTTGAAGATTTAGGTCATTTTCGTCCTCCCTAGGCTTATTCTAATCCAATTAGGGTTTTTAACCAATCTTGTGTATCCAATATGTGATTTCGTATCATTTTGTGTCATTGGTTGAACATTTAGGTCATTTTCGTCCTCCCTAGGCTTATTCTAATCCAATAAGGGTTTTTAATCAATCTTGTGCATCCAATATGTAATTTTGTGTCATTTTGTGTCATTGGTTGAACATTTAGGTCTTTTTTGTCCTCCTTAGGCTTATTCTAATCCAATTAGGGTTTTTAACCAATCTTGTGCATCCAATATGTGATTTTGTGTCATCGGTTGAACATTTAGGTCATTTTTGTCCTCCCTAGGCATATTCTAATCCAATTAGGGTTTTTAACCAATCTTGTGCATCCAATATGTGATTTCGTATCATTTTGTGTCATTGGTTGAACATTTAGGTCATTTTCGTCCTCCCTAGGCTTATTCTAATCCAATAAGGGTTTTTAATCAATCTTGTGCATCCAATATGTAATTTTGTGTCATTTTGTGTCATTGGTTGAACATTTAGGTCATTTTTGTCCTCCCTAGGCTTATTCTAATCCAATTAGGGTTTTTAACCAATCTTGTGCATCCAATATGTGATTTTGTGTAATTGGTTGAACATTTAGGTCATTTTCGTCCTCCCTAGGCTTATTCTAATCCAATTAGGGTTTTTAACCAATCTTGTGCATCCAGTATGTGATTTTGTGTCATTTTGTGTCGTTGGTTGAACATTTAGTTCATTTTCGTCCTCCCTAGGCTTATTCTAATCCAATTTGGGTTTTTAACCAATCTTGTGCATCCAATATGTGATTTTGTGATTGGTTGAAGATTTAGGTCATTTTCGTCCTCCCTAGGCTTATTCTAATCCAATTAGGGTTTTTAACCAATCTTGTGCATCCAATATGTGATTTCGTATCATTTTGTGTCATTGGTTGAACATTTAGGTCATTTTCGTCCTCCCTAGGCTTATTCTAATCCAATAAGGGTTTTTAATCGATCTTGTGCATCCAATATGTAATTTTGTGTCATTTTGGGTCATTGGTTGAACATTTAGGTCTTTTTTGTCCTCCCTAGGCTTATTCTAATCCAATTAGGGTTTTTAACCAATCTTGTGCATCCAATATGTGATTTTGTGTAATTGGTTGAACATTTAGGTCATTTTCGTCCTCCCTAGGCTTATTCTAATCCAATTAGGGTTTTTAACCAATCTTGTGCATCCAGTATGTGATTTTGTGTCATTTTGTGTCGTTGGTTGAACATTTAGGTGATTTTCGTCCTCCCTAGGCTTATTCTAATCCAATTAGGGTTTTTAACCAATCTTGTGCATCCAATATGTGATTTCGTATCATTTTGTGTCATTGGTTGAACATTTAGGTCATTTTCGTCCTCCCTAGGCTTATTCTAATCCAATAAGGGTTTTTAATCAATCTTGTGCATCCAATATGTAATTTTGTGTCATTTTGTGTCATTGGTTGAACATTTAGGTCATTTTTGTCCTCCCTAGGCTTATTCTAATCCAATTAGGGTTTTTAACCAATCTTGTGCATCCAATATGTGATTTTGTGTAATTGGTTGAACATTTAGGTCATTTTCGTCCTCCCTAGGCTTATTCTAATCCAATTAGGGTTTTTAACCAATCTTGTGCATCCAGTATGTGATTTTGTGTCGTTGGTTGAACATTTAGGTGATTTTCGTCCTCCCTAGGCTTATTCTAATCCAATTAGGGTTTTTAACCAATCTTGTGCATCCAATATGTGATTTTGTATCATTTTGTTTCATTGGTTGAACATTTAGGTCATTTTCGTCCTCCCTAGGCTTATTCTAATCCAATTAGGGTTTTTTTTATCAATCTTGTGCATCCAATATGTAATTTTGTGTCATTTTTTATCATTGGTTGAACATTTAGGTCATTTTTGTCCTCCCTAGGCTTATTCTAATCCAATTAGGGTTTTTAACCAATCTTGTGCATCCAATATGTGATTTTGTGTAATTGGTTGAACATTTAGGTCATTTTCGTCCTCCCTAGGCTTATTCTAATCCAATTAGGGTTTTTAACCAATCTTGTGCAACCAATATGTGATTTTGTGTCATTGGTTGAACATTTAGGTCATTTTCGTCCTCCCTAGGCTTATTCTAATCCAATTTGGGGTTTTAACCAATCTTGTGCATCCAATATGTGATTTTGTGTCATTGGTTGAACATTTAGGTCATTTTCGTCCTCCCTAGGCTTATTCTAATCCAATTAGGGTTTTTAACCAATCTTGTGCATCCAATATGTGATTTTGTGTCATTGGTTGAACATTTAGGTCATTTTCGTCCTCCCTAGGCTTATTCTAATCCAATTAGGGTTTTTAACCAATCTTGTGCATCCAATATGTGATTTTCTGTCATTGGTTGAACATTTAGGTCATTTTCGTCCTCCCTAGGCATATTCTAATCCAATTAGGGTTTTTAACCAATCTTGTGCATCCAATATGTGATTTTGTGTCATTGGTTGAACATTTAGGTCATTTTCGTCCTCCCTAGGCTTATTCTAATCCAATTAGGGTTTTTAACCAATCTTGTGCATCCAATATGTGATTTTGTGTCATTTTGTGTCATGGGTTGTACATTTAGGTCATTTTCCTCTTCCCTAGGCATATTCTAATCCAATTTGGGTTTTTAACCAATCTTGTGAATCCAATATGTGATTTTGTGTAATTGGTTGAACATTTAGGTCATTTTCGTCCTCCCTAGGCTTATTCTAATCCAATTAGTGTTTTTAACCAATCTTGTGCATCCAATATGTGATTTTGTGTCATGGGTTGAACATTTATGTCATTTTCCTCTTCCCTAGGCATATTCTAATCCAATTAGGGTTTTTAACCAATCTTGTGCATCCAATATGTGATTTTGTGTCATTGGTTGAACATTTAGGTCATTTTCGTCCTCCCTAGGCTTATTCTAATCCAATTAGGGTTTTTAACCAATCTTGTGCATCCAATATGTGATTTTGTATCATTTTGTTTCATTGGTTGAACATTTAGGTCATTTTCGTTCTCCCTAGGCTTATTCTAATCCAATTAGGGTTTTTTTATCAATCTTGTGCATCCAATATGTAATTTTGTGTCATTTTGTGTCATTTGTTGAACATTTAGGTCATTTTCGTCCTCAATAGGCTTATTCTAATCCAATTAGGGTTTTTAACCAATCTTGTGCATCCAATATGTGATTTTGTGTCATTGGTTGAACATTTAGGTCATTTTCGTCCTCCCTAGGCTTATTCTAATCCAATTAGGGTTTTTAACCAATCTTGTGCATCCAGTATGTGATTTTGTGTCATTTTGTGTCGTTGGTTGAACATTTAGGTCATTTTCGTCCTCCCTATGCTTATTCTAATCCAATTAGGGTTCTTAACCAATCTTGTGCATCCAATATGTGATTTTGTGTCATTGGTTGAACATTTAGGTCATTTTCGTCCTCCCTAGGCTTATTCTAATCCAATTAGGGTTTTTAACCAATCTTGTGCATCCAATATGTGATTTTGTGTCATTCGTTGAACATTTAGGTCATTTTCGTCCTCCCTAAGCTTATTCTAATCCAATTAGGTTTTTAACCAATCTTGTGCATCCAATATGTGATTTTGTATCATTTTGTGTCATTGGTTGAACATTTAGGTCATTTTCGTCCTCCCTAAGCTTATTCTAATCCAATTAGGGTTTTTAACCAATCTTGTGCATCCAATATGTGATTTTGTGTCCTTTTGTGTCATTGGTTGAACATTTAGGTCATTTTCGTCCTCCCTAAGCTTATTCTAATCCAATTAGGGTTTTTAACCAATCTTGTGCATCCAATATGTGATTTTGTGTCATTTTGTGTCATTGGTTGAACATTTAGGTCATTTTCGTCCTCCCAAGGCTTATTCTAATCCAATTAGGGTTTTTAACCAATCTTGTGCATCCAATATGTGATTTTGTGTCATTGGTTGAACATTTAGGTCATTTTCGTCCTCCCTAGGCTTATTCTAATCCAATTAGGGTTTTTAACCAATCTTGTGCATCTAATATGTGATTTTGTATCATTTTGTTTCATTGGTTGAACATTTAGGTCATTTTCGTCCTCCCTAGGCTTATTCTAATCCAATTAGGGTTTTTTTATCAATCTTGTGCATCCAATATGTAATTTCTTGTCATTTTGTGTCATTTGTTGAACATTTAGGTCATTTTCGTCCTCCCTAGGCTTATTCTAATCCAATTAGGGTTTTTAACAAATCTTGTGCATCCAATATGTGATTTTTGTCATTTTGTGTCATTGGTTGAACATTTAGGTCATTTTCGTCCTCCCTAGGCTTATTATAATCCAATTAGGGTTTTTAACCAATCTTGTGCATCCAATATGTGATTTTGTGTCATTGGTTGAATATTTAGGTCATTTTCGTCCTCCCTAGGCTTATTCTAGTCCAATTGGGGTTTTTAACCAATCTTGTGCATCCAATATGTGATTTTGTATCATTTTGTTTCATTGGTTGAACATTTAGGTCATTTTCGTCCTCCCTAGGCTTATTCTAATCCAATTAGGGTTTTTTTATCAATCTTGTGCATCCAATATGTAATTTTGTGTCATTTTTTGTCATTGGTTGAACATTTAGGTCATTTTTGTCCTCCCTAGGCTTATTCTGATCCAATTAGGGTTTTTAACCAATCTTGTGCATCCAATATGTGATTTTGTGTCATTGGTTGAACATTTAGGTCATTTTCGTCCTCCCTAGGCTTATTCTAATCCAATTAGGGTTTTTAACCAATCTTGTGCATCCAGTATGTGATTTTGAGTCATTTTTTGTCATCGATTGAACATTTAGGTCATTTTCGTCCTCCCTAGGCTTATTCTAATCCAATTAGGGTTTTTAACCAATCTTGTGCATCCAATATGTGATTTTGTGTCATTTTGTGTCGTTGGTTGAACATATAGATCATTTTCGTCCTCTATAGGCTTATTCTAATCCAATTAGGGTTTTTAACCAATCTTGTGCATCCAATATGTGATTTTGTGTCATTGGTTGAACATTTAGGTCATTTTCGTCCTCCCTAGGCTTATTCTAATCCAATTAGGGTTTTTAACCAATCTTGTGCATCCAGTATGTGATTTTGTGTCATTTTGTGTCATTGGTTGAACATTTAGGTCATTTTCGTCCTCCATAGGCTTATTCTAATCCAATTAGGGTTTTTAACCAATCTTGTGCATCCAATATGTGATTTTGTGTCATTTTGTGTCATTGGTTGAACATTTAGGTCATTTTCGTCCTCCCTAGGCTTATTCTAATCCAATTAGTGATTTTAACCAATCTTGTGCATCCAATATGTGATTTTGTGTCATTGGTTGAACATTTAGGTCATTTTCGTCCTCCCTAGGCTTATTCAAATCCTATTAGGGTTCTTAACAATTCTTGTGCATCCAATATGTGATTTGGTGTCATTTTGTGTCATTGGTTGAACATTTAGGTCATTTTCGTCCTCCCTAGGCTTATTCTAATCCAATTAGTGATATTAACCAATCTTGTGCATCCAATATGTGATTTTGTGTCATTGGTTGAACATTTAGGTCATTTTCGTCCTCCCTAGGCTTATTCTAATCCAATTAGGGTTTTTAACCAATCTTGTGCATCCAATATGTGATTTTGTGTCATTTTGTGTCATGGGTTGAACATTTAGGTCATTTTCCTCTTCCCTAGGCATATTCTAATCCAATTAGGGTTTTTAACCAATCTTGTGCATCCAATATGTGATTTTGTGTCATTTTGTGTCATGGGTTGTACATTTAGGTCATTTTCCTCTTCCCTAGGCATATTCTAATCCAATTTGGGTTTTTAACCAATCTTGTGAATTCAATATGTGATTTTGTGTAATTGGTTGAACATTTAGGTCATTTTCGTCCTCCCTAGGCTTATTCTAATCCAATTAGTGTTTTTAACCAATCTTGTGCATCCAATATGTGATTTTGTGTCATGGGTTGAACATTTATGTCATTTTCCTCTTCCCTAGGCATATTCTAATCCAATTAGGGTTTTTAACCAATCTTGTGCATCCAATATGTGATTTTGTGTCATTGGTTGAACATTTAGGTCATTTTCGTCCTCCCTAGGCTTATTCTAATCCAATTAGGGTTTTTAACCAAGCTTGTGCATCCAACATGTGATTTTGTGTCATTTGTTGAAAATTTTGGTCATTTTCGTCCTCCCTAGGCTTATTCTAATCCAATTAGGGTTTTTAATCAATCTTGTGCATCCAATATGTGATTTTGTGTCATTTTCTGTCATTGGTTGAACATTTAGGTCATCTTCGTCCTCCCTAGACTTATTCTAATCCAATTAGGGTTTTAACCAATCTTGTGCATCCAATATGTAATTTTGTGTAATTGGTTGAACATTTAGGTCATTTTCGTCCTCCCTAGGCTTATTCTAATCCAATTAGGGTTTTTAACCAATCTTGTGCATCCAATATGTGATTTTGTGTCATGGGTTGAACATTTAAGTCATTTTCCTCTTCCCTAGGCATATTCTAATCCAATTTGGGTTTTTAACCAATCTTGTGAATCCAATATGTGATTTTGTGTAATTGGTTGAACATTTAGGTCATTTTCGTCCTCCCTAGGCTTATTCTAATCCAATTAGTGTTTTTAACCAATCTTGTGCATCCAATATGTGATTTTGTGTCATGGGTTGAACATTTATGTCATTTTCCTCTTCCCTAGGCATATTCTAATCCAATTAGGGTTTTTAACCAATCTTGTGCATCCAATATGTGATTTTGTGTCATTGGTTGAACATTTAGGTCATTTTCGTCCTCCCTAGGCTTATTCTAATCCAATTAGGGTTTTTAACCAATCTTGTGCATCCAACATGTGATTTTGTGTCATTGGTTGAACATTTAGGTCATTTTTGTCCTCCCTAGGCTTATTCTAATCCAATTAGGGTTTTTAACCAATCTTGTGCATCCAATATGTGATTTTGTGTCATTGGTTGAACATTTAGGTCATTTTCGTCCTCCCTAGGCTTATTCTAATCCAATTAGGGTTTTTAACCAATCTTGTGCATCCAATATGTGATTTTGTGTCATTGGTTGAACATTTAGGTCATTTTCGTCCTCCCTAGGCTTATTCTAATCCAATTAGGGTTTTTAACCAATCTTGTGCATCCAATATGTGATTTTTTGTCATTTTGTGTCATTTGTTGAACATTTAGGTCATTTTCGTCCTCCCTAGGATTATTCTAATCCAATTAGGGTTTTTAACCAATCTTGTGCATCCAATATGTGATTTTGTGTCATTGGTTGAACATTTAGGTCATTTTCGTCCTCCCTAGGCTTATTCTAATCCAATTAGGGTTTTTAACCAATCTTGTGCATCCAATATGTGATTTTGTATCATTTTGTGTCATTTGTTGAACATTTAGGTCATTTTCGTCCTCCGTAGGCTTATTCTAATCCAATTAGGGTTTTTAACCAATCTTGTGCATCCAATATGTGATTTTCTGTCATTTTGTGTCATTGGTTGAACATTTAGGTTATTTTCGTCCTCCCAAGGATTATTATAATCCAATTAGGGTTTTTAACCAATCTTGTGCATCCAATATGTGATTTTGTGTCATTGGTTGAACATTTAGGTCATTTTCGTCCTCCCTAGGCTTATTCTAATCCAATTAGGGTTTTTAACCAATCTTGTGCATCCAATATGTGATTTTGTATCATTTTGTGTCATCGGTTGAACATTTAGGTCATTTTCGTCCTCCCTAGGCTTATTCTAATCCAATTAGGGTTTTTAACCAATCTTGTGCATCCAGTATGTGATTTTGTGTCATTTTGTGTCGTTGGTTGAACATTTAGGTCATTTTCGTCCTCCCTAGGCTTATTCTAATCCAATTAGGGTTCTTAACCAATCTTGTGCATCCAATATGTGATTTCGAATCATTTTGTGTCATTGGTTGAACATTTAGGTCATTTTCGTCCTCCCTAGGCTTATTCTAATCCAATGAGGATTTTTAATCAATCTTGTGCATCCAATATGTAATTTTGTGTCATTTTGTGTCATTGGTTGAACATTTAGGTCTTTTTTGTCTTCCCTAGGCTTATTCTAATCCAATTAGGGTTTTTAACCAATCTTGTGCATCCAATATGTGATTTTGTGTCATCGGTTGAACATTTAGGTCATTTTTGTCCTCCCTAGGCTTATTCTAATCCAATTAGGGTTTTTAACCAATCTTGTGCATCCAATATGTGATTTTCTGTCATTTTGTGTCATTGGTTGAACATTTAGGTCATTTTCGTCCTCCCTAGGCTTATTCTAATCCAATTAGGGTTCTTAACCAATCTTGTGCATCCAATATGTGATTTCGAATCATTTTGTGTCATTGGTTGAACATTTAGGTCATTTTCGTCCTCCCTAGGCTTATTCTAATCCAATGAGGATTTTTAATCAATCTTGTGCATCCAATATGTATTTTTGTGTCATTTTGTGTCATTGGTTGAACATTTAGGTCTTTTTTGTCTTCCCTAGGCTTATTCTAATCCAATTAGGGTTTTTAACCAATCTTGTGCATCCAATATGTGATTTTGTGTCATTGGTTGAACATTTAGGTCATTTTCGTCCTCCCTAGGCTTATTCTAATCCAATTAGGGTTTTTAACCAATCTTGTGCATCCAGTATGTGATTTTGTGTCATTTTGTGTCGTTGGTTGAACATTTAGGTCATTTTCGTCCTCCCTAGGCTTATTCTAATCCAATTTGGGTTTTTAACCAATCTTGTGCATCCAATATGTGATTTTGTGATTGGTTGAAGATTTAGGTCATTTTCGTCCTCTCTAGGCTTATTCTAATCCAATTAGGATTTTTAACCAATCTTGTGCATCCAATATGTGATTTCGTATCATTTTGTGTCATTGGTTGAACATTTAGGTCATTTTCGTCCTCCCTAGGCTTATTCTAATCCAATGAGGATTTTTAATCAATCTTGTGCATCCAATATGTAATTTTGTGTCATTTTGTGTCATTGGTTGAACATTTAGGTCATTTTCGTCCTCCCTAGGCTTATTATAATCCAATTAGGGTTTTTAACCAATCTTGTGCATCCAATATGTGATTTTGTGTCATTGGTTGAACATTTAGGTCATTTTCGTCCTCCCTAGGCTTATTCTAATCCAATTAGGGTTTTTAACCAATCTTGTGCATCCAATATGTGATTTCGTATCATTTTGTTTCATTGGTTGAACATTTAGGTCATTTTCGTCCTCCCTAGGCTTATTCTAATCCAATTAGGGTTTTTTTATCAATCTTGTGCATCCAATATGTAATTTTGTGTCATTTTGTGTCATTTGTTGAACATTTAGGTCATTTTCGTCCTCCCTAGGCTTATTCTAATCCAATTAGGGTTTTTAACAAATCTTGTGCATCCAATATGTGATTTTTGTCATTTTGTGTCATTGGTTGAACATTTAGGTCATTTTCGTCCTCCCTAGGCTTATTATAATCCAATTAGGGTTTTTAACCAATCTTGTGCATCCAATATGTGATTTTGTGTCATTGGTTGAATATTTCGGTCATTTTCGTCCTCCCTAGGCTTATTCTAGTCCAATTGGGGTTTTTAACCAATCTTGTGCATCCAATATGTGATTTTGTATCATTTTGTTTTATTGGTTGAACATTTAGGTCATTTTCGTCCTCCCTAGGCTTATTCTAATCCAATTAGGGTTTTTTTATCAATCTTGTGCATCCAATATGTAATTTTGTGTCATTTTTTGTCATTGGTTGAACATTTAGGTAATTTTTGTCCTCCCTAGGCTTATTCTGATCCAATTAGGGTTTTTAACCAATCTTGTGCATCCAATATGTGATTTTGTGTAATTGGTTGAACATTTAGGTCATTTTCGTCCTCCCTAGGCTTATTCTAATCCAATTAGGGTTTTTAACCAATCTTGTGCAACCAATATGTGATTTTGTGTCATTGGTTGAACATTTAGGTCATTTTCGTCCCCCATAGGCTTATTCTAATCCAATTAGGGTTTTTAACCAATCTTGTGCATCCAGTATGTGATTTTGTGTCATTTTGTGTCATTGGTTGAACATTTAGGTCATTTTCGTCCTTCCTAGGCTTATTCTAATCCAATTAGGGTTTTTAACCAATCTTGTCCATCCAATATGTGATTTTGTGATTGGTTGAAGATTTAGGTCATGTTCGTCCTCCCTAGGCTTATTCTAATCCAATTAGGGTTTTTAACCAATCTTGTGCATCCAATAAGTGATTTCGTATCATTTTGTGTCATTGGTTGAACATTTAGGTCATTTTCGTCCTCCCTAGGCTTATTCTAATCCAATAAGGGTTTTTAATCAATCTTGTGCATCCAATATGTAATTTTGTGTCATTTTGTGTCATTGGTTGAACATTTAGGTCTTTTTTGTCCTCCTTAGGCTTATTCTAATCCAATTAGGGTTTTTAACCAATCTTGTGCATCCAATATGTGATTTTGTGTCATCGGTTGAACATTTAGGTCATTTTTGTCCTCCCTAGGCTTATTCTAATCCAATTAGGGTTTTTAACCAATCTTGTGCATCCAATATGTGATTTCGTATCATTTTGTGTCATTGGTTGAACATTTAGGTCATTTTCGTCCTCCCTAGGCTTATTCTAATCCAATAAGGGTTTTTAATCAATCTTGTGCATCCAATATGTAATTTTGTGTCATTTTGTGTCATTGGTTGAACATTTAGGTCATATTTGTCCTCCCTAGGCTTATTCTAATCCAATTAGGGTTTTTAACCAATCTTGTGCATCCAATATGTGATTTTGTGTAATTGGTTGAACATTTAGGTCATTTTCGTCCTCCCTAGGCTTATTCTAATCCAATTCGGGTTTTTAACCAATCTTGTGCATCCAGTATGTGATTTTGTGTCATTTTGTGTCGTTGGTTGAACATTTAGGTGATTTTCGTCCTCCCTAGGCTTATTCTAATCCAATTAGGGTTTTTAACCAATCTTGTGCATCCAATATGTGATTTTGTGTCATTGGTTGAACATTTAGGTCATTTTCGTCCTCCATAGGCTCATTCTAATCCAATTAGGGTTTTTAACCAATCTTGTGCATCCAGTATGTGATTTTGTGTCATTTTGTGTCATTTGTTGAACATTTAGGTCATTTTCGTCTTCCCTAGGCTTATTCTAATCCAATTAGGGTTTTTAACCAATCTTGTGCATCCAATATGTGATTTTGTGTCATTGGTTGAACATTTAGGTCATTTTCGTCCTCCCTAGGCTTATTCTAATCCAATCAGGGTTTTTAACCAATCTTGTGCATCCAATATGTGATTTTGTGTCATTGGTTGAACATTTAGGTCATTTTCGTCCTCCCTAGGCTTATTCTAATCCAATTAGGGTTTTTAACCAATCTTGTGCATCCAATATGTGATTTTGTGTCATTTTGTGTCATTGCTTGAACATTTAGGTCATTTTCGCCCTCCCTAAGCTTATTCTAATCCAATTAGGGTTTTTAACCAATCTTGTGCATCCAATATGTGATTTTGTGTCATTGGTTGAACATTTAGGTCATTTTCGTCCTCCCTAGGCTTATTCTAATCCAATTAGGGTTTTTAACCAATCTTGTGCATCCAATATGTGATTTTGTGTCATTGGTTGAACATTTAGGTCATTTTCGTCCTCCCTAGGCTTATTCTAATCCAATTAGGGTTTTTAACCAATCTTGTGCATCCAATATGTGATTTTGTCTCATTGCTTGAACATTTAGATCATTTTCGTCCTCCCTAGGCTTATTCTAATCCAATTAGGGTTTTTAACCAATCTTGTGCATCCAATATGTGATTTTGTGCATTTTGTGTCATTGGTTGAACATTTAGGTCATTTTCGTCCTCCCTAGGCTTATTCTAATCCAATTAGGGTTTTTAACCAATCTTGTGCATCCAATATGTGATTTTGTGTCATTGGTTGAACATTTAGGTCATTTTCGTCCTCCCTAGGCTTATTCTAATCCAATTAGGGTTTTTAACCAATATTGAGCATCCAATATGTGATTTTGTGTCATTTTGTGTCATTGGTTGAACATTTAGGTCATTTTCGTCCTCCCTAGGCTTATTCTAATCCAATTAGGGTTTTTAACCAATCTTGTGCATCCAATATGTGATTTTGTGTCATTGGTTGAACATTTAGGTCATTTTCGTCCTCCCTAGGCTTATTCTAATCCAATTAGGGTTTTTAACCAATCTTGTGCATCCAATATGTGATTTTGTGTCATTGGTTGAACATTTAGGTCATTTTCGTCCTCCCTAGGCTTATTCTAATCCAATTAGGGTTTTTAACCAATATTGTGCATCCAATATATGAATTTGTGTCATTGGTTGAACATTTAGGTCGTTTTCGTCCTCCCTAGGCTTATTCTAATCCAATTAGGGTTTTTAACCAATCTTGTGCATCCAATATGTGATTTTGTGTCATTTTGTGTCATTGGTTGAACATTTAGGTCATTTTCGTCCTCCCTTGGCTTATTCTGAACCAATTAGGGTTTTTAACCAATCTTGTGCATCCAATATGTGATTTTGTGTCATTTTGTGTCATTGGTTGAACATTTAGGTCATTTTCGTCCTCCACAAGCTTATTCTAATCCAATTAGGGTTTTAACCAATCTTGTGCATCCAATATGTCATTTTGTGTCATTGGTTGAACATTTAGGTCATTTTCGCCCTCCCTAGGCTTATTCTAATCCAATTAGGGTTTTTAACCAATCTTGTGCATCCAATATGTGATTTTGTGTCATTGGTTGAACATTTAGGTCATTTTCGTCCTCCCTAGGCTTATTCTAATCCAATTAGGGTTTTTAACCAATCTTGTGCATCTAATATGTGATTTTGTATCATTTTGTTTCATTGGTTGAACATTTAGGTCATTTTCGTCCTCCCTAGGCTTATTCTAATCCAATTAGGGTTTTTTTATCAATCTTGTGCATCCAATATGTAATTTCTTGTCATTTTGTGTCATTTGTTGAACATTTAGGTCATTTTCGTCCTCCCTAGGCTTATTCTAATCCAATTAGGGTTTTTATCCAATCTTGTGCATCCAATATGTGATTTCGTATCATTTTGTGTCATTGGTTGAACATTTAGGTCATTTTCGTCCTCCCTAGGCTTATTCTAATCCAATAAGGGTTTTTAATCAATCTTGTGCATCCAATATGTAATTTTGTGTCATTTTGTGTCATTGGTTGAACATTTAGGTCTTTTTTGTCCTCCCTAGGCTTATTCTAATCCAATTAGGGTTTTTAATAAATCTTGTGCATCCAATATGTGATTTTTGTCATTTTGTGTCATTGGTTGAACATTTAGGTCATTTTCGTCCTCCCTAGGCTTATTATAATCCAATTAGGGTTTTTAACCAATCTTGTTCATCCAATATGTGATTTTGTGTCATTGGTTGAATATTTAGGTCATTTTCGTCCTCCCTAGGCTTATTCTAGTCCAATTGGGGTTTTTAACCAATCTTGTGCATCCAATATGTGATTTTGTATCATTTTGTTTCATTGGTTGAACATTTAGGTCATTTTCGTCCTCCCTAGGCTTATTCTAATCCAATTAGGGTTTTTTTATCAATCTTGTGCATCCAATATGTAATTTTGTGTCATTTTTTGTCATTGGTTGAACATTTAGGTCATTTTTGTCCTCCCTAGGCTTATTCTGATCCAATTAGGGTTTTTAACCAATCTTGTGCATCCAATATGTGATTTTGTGTAATTGGTTGAACATTTAGGTCATTTTCGTCCTCCCTAGGCTTATTCTAATCCAATTAGGGTTTTTAACCAATCTTGTGCAACCAATATGTGATTTTGTGTCATTGGTTGAACATTTAGGTCATTTTCGTCCCCCATAGGCTTATTCTAATCCAATTAGGGTTTTTAACCAATCTTGTGCATCCAGTATGTGATTTTGTGTCATTTTGTGTCATTGGTTGAACATTTAGGTCATTTTCGTCCTTCCTAGGCTTATTCTAATCCAATTAGGGTTTTTAACCAATCTTGTCCATCCAATATGTGATTTTGTGATTGGTTGAAGATTTAGGTCATGTTCGTCCTCCCTAGGCTTATTCTAATCCAATTAGGGTTTTTAACCAATCTTGTCCATCCAATATGTGATTTCGTATCATTTTGTGTCATTGGTTGAACATTTAGGTCATTTTCGTCCTCCCTAGGCTTATTCTAATCCAATAAGGGTTTTTAATCAATCTTGTGCATCCAATATGTAATTTTGTGTCATTTTGTGTCATTGGTTGAACATTTAGGTCATTTTTGTCCTCCCTAGGCTTATTCTAATCCAATTAGGGTTTTTAACCAATCTTGTGCATCCAATATGTGATTTTGTGTAATTGGTTGAACATTTAGGTCATTTTCGTCCTCCCTAGGCTTATTCTAATCCAATTAGGGTTTTTAACCAATCTTGTGCATCCAGTATGTGATTTTGTGTCGTTGGTTGAACATTTAGGTGATTTTCGTCCTCCCTAGGCTTATTCTAATCCAATTAGGGTTTTTAACCAATCTTGTGCATCCAATATGTGATTTTGTATCATTTTGTTTCATTGGTTGAACATTTAGGTCATTTTCGTCCTCCCTAGGCTTATTCTAAACCAATTAGGGTTTTTTGATCAATCTTGTGCATCCAATATGTAATTTTGTGTCATTTTGTGTCATTTGTTGAACATTTAGGTCATTTTCGTCCTCCCTAGGCTTATTCTAATCCAATTAGGGTTTTTAACAAATCTTGTGCATCCAATATGTGATTTTTGTCATTTTGTGTCATTGGTTGAACATTTAGGTCATTTTCGTCCTCCCTAGGCTTATTATAATCCAATTAGGGTTTTTAACCAATCTTGTGCATCCAATATGTGATTTTGTGTCATTGGTTGAACATTTAGGTCATTTTCGTCCTCCCTAGGCTTATTCTAATCCAATTAGGGTTTTTAACCAATCTTGTGCATCCAATATGTTTTTTTGTGTCATTGGTTGAACATTTAGGTCATTTTCGTCCTCCCTAGGCTTATTCTAATCCAATTAGGGTTTTTAACCAATCTTGTGCAACCAATATGTGATTTTGTGTCATTGGTTGAACATTTAGGTCATTTTTGTCCTCCCTAGGCTTATTCTAATCCAATTAGGGTTTTTAACCAATCTTGTGCATCCAATATGTGATTTTGTGTCATTTTGTGTCGTTGGTTGAACATATAGATCATTTTCGTCCTCCATAGGCTTATTCTAATCCAATTATGGTTTTTAACCAATCTTGTGCATCCAATATGTGATTTTGTGTCATTGGTTGAACATTTAGGTCATTTTCGTCCTCCCTAGGCTTATTCTAATCCAATTAGGGTTTTTAACCAATCTTGTGCATCCAATATGTGATTTTGTGTCATTTTGTGTCATTGGTTGAACATTTAGGTCATTTTCGTCCTCCCTAGACTTATTCTAATCCAATTATGGTTTTTAACCAATCATGTGCATCCAATATGTGATTTTGTGTCATTTTGTGTTATTGGTTGATCATTTAGGTCATTTTCGTCCTCCCTAGGCTTATTCTAATCCAATTAGGGTTTTTAACCAATCTTGTGCATCCAATATGTGATTTTGTGTCATTGGTTGAACTTTTAGGTCAATTTCGTCCTCCCTAGGCTTATTCTAATCCAATTAGGGTTTTTAACCAATCTTGTGCATCCAATATGTGATTTTGTGTCATTGGTTGAACATTTAGGTCATTTTCGTCCTCCCTAGGCTTATTCTAATCCAATTAGGGTTTTTAACCAATCTTGTGCATCCAATATGTGATTTTGTATCATTTTGTTTCATTGGTTGAACATTTAGGTCATTTTCGTTCTCCCTAGGCTTATTCTAATCCAATTAGGGTTTTTTTATCAATCTTGTGCATCCAATATGTAATTTTGTGTCATTTTGTGTCATTTGTTGAACATTTAGGTCATTTTCGTCCTCAATAGGCTTATTCTAATCCAATTAGGGTTTTTAACCAATCTTGTGCATCCAATATGTGATTTGGTGTCATTGGTTGAACATTTAGGTCATTTTCGTCCTCCCTAGGCTTATTCTAATCCAATAAGGGTTTTGAACCAATCTTGTGCATCCAATATGTGATTTTGTGTCATTTTTTGTCATTGGTTGAACATTTAGGTCATTTTTGTCCTCCCTAGGCTTATTCTAATCCAATTAGGGTTTTTAACCAATCTTGTGCATCCAATATGTGATTTTGTGTAATTGGTTGAACATTTAGGTCATTTTCGTCCTCCCTAGGCTTATTCTAATCCAATTAGGGTTTTTAACCACTCTTGTGCATCCAATATGTGATTTTGTATCATTTTGTTTCATTGGTTGAACATTTAGGTCATTTTCGTCCTCCCTAGGCTTATTCTAATCCAATTAGGGTTTTTAACCAATCTTGTGCATCCAGTATGTGATTTTGTGTCATTTTGTGTCGTTGGTTGAACATTTAGGTCATTTTCGTCCTCCCTAGGGTTATTCTAATCCAATTAGGGTTTTTAACCAATCTTGTGCATCCAATATGTGATTTTGTGTCATTGGTAGAACATTTAGGTCATTTTCGTCCTCCCTAGGCTTATTCTAATCCAATTAGGGTTTTTAACCAATCTTGTGCATCTAATATGTGATTTTGTATCATTTTGTTTCATTGGTTGAACATTTAGGTCATTTTCGTCCTCCCTAGGCTTATTCTAATCCAATTAGGGTTTTTTTATCAATCTTGTGCATCCAATATGTAATTTTGTGTCATTTTGTGTCATTTGTTGAACATTTAGGTCATTTTCGTCCTCCCTAGGCTTATTCTAATCCAATTAGGGTTTTTAACAAATCTTGTGCATCCAATATGTGATTTTCTGTCATTTTGTGTCATTGGTTGAACATTTAGGTCATTTTCATCCTCCCTAGGCTTATTATAATCGAATTAGGGTTTTTAACCAATCTTGTGCATCCAATATGTGATTTTGTGTCATTGGTTGAACATTTAGGTCATTTTCGTCCTCCCTAGGCTTATTCTAATCCAATTAGGGTTTTTAACCAATCTTGTGCATCCAATATGTAATTTTGTTTCATTTCGTTTCATTGGTTGAACATTTAGGTCATTTTCGTCCTCCCTAGGCTTATTCTAATCCAATTAGGGTTTTTTTATCAATCTTGTGCATCCAATATGTAATTTTGTGTCATTTTGTGTCATTTGTTGAACATTTAGGTCATTTTCGTCCTCCCTAGGCTTATTCTAATCCAATTAGGGTTTTTTTTATCAATCTTGTGCATCCAATATGTAATTTTGTGTCATTTTTTGTCATTGGTTGAACATTTAGGTCATTTTTGTCCTCCCTAGGCTTATTCTAATCCAATTAGGGTCTTTAACCAATCTTGTGCATCCAATATGTGATTTTCTGTCATTTTGTGTCATTGGTTGAACATTTAGGTCATTTTCGTCCTCCCTAGGCTTATTATAATCCAATTAGGGTTTTTAACCAATCTTGTGCATCCAATATGTGATTTTGTGTCATTTTGTGTCATTGGTTGAACATTTAGATCATTTTCGTCCTTCTTAGGCTTATTCTAATCCAATTAGGGTTTTTAACCAATCTTGTGCATCCAATATGTGATTTTGTGTCATTTTGTGTCATTGGTTGAACATTTAGGTCATTTTCGTCCTTCCTAGGCTTATTCTAATCCAATTAGGGATTTTAACCAATCTTGTGCATCCAATTTGTGATTTTGTGTCATTGGTTGAACATTTAGGTCATTTTCGTCCTCCCTAGGCTTATTCTAATCCAATTAGGGTTTTTAACCAATCTTGTGCATCCAATATGTGATTTTGTGTCATTTTGTGTCATTGGTTGAACATTTAGTTCATTTTCCTCCTCCTTAGGCTTATTCTAATCCAATTAGGGTTTTTAACCAATCTTGTGCATCCAATATGTGATTTTGTGTCATTGGTTGAACATTTAGGTCATTTTCGTCCTCCCTAGGCTTATTCTAATCCAATTAGGGTTTTTAACCAATCTTGTGCATCCAGTATGTGATTTTATGTCATTTTGTGTCATCGATTGAACATTTAGGTCATTTTCGTCCTCTCTAGGCTTATTCTAATCCAATTAGGGTTTTTAACCAATCTTGTGCATCCAATATGTGATTTTGTGTCATTGGTTGAATATTTAGGTCATTTTTGTCCTCCCTAGGCTTATTCTAATCCAATTAGGGTTTTTGACCAATCTTGTGCATCCAATATGTGATTTTGTGTCATTTTGTGTCGTTGGTTGAACATATAGATCATTTTCGTCCTCCATAGGCTTATTCTAATCCAATTAGGGTTTTTAACCAATCTTGTGCATCCAATATGTGATTTTGTGTCATTGGTTGAACATTTAGGTCATTTTCGTCCTCCCTAGGCTTATTCTAATCCAATTAGGGTTTTTAACCAATCTTGTGCATCCAGTATGTGATTTTGTGTCATTGGTTGAATATTTAGGTCATTTTCGTCCTCCCTAGGCTTATTCTAATCCAATTAGGGTTTTTAACCAATCTTGTGCATCCAATATGTGATTTTGTGTCATTGGTTGAACATTTAGGTCATTTTCGTCCTCCCTAGGCTTATTCTAATCCAATTAGGGTTTTTAACCAATCTTGTGCATCCAATAAGTGATTTTGTGTCATTTTGTGTCATTTGTTCAACATTTAGGTCATTTTCGTCCTCCGTAGGCTTATTCTAATCCAATTAGGGTTTTTAACCAATCTTGTGCATCCAATATGTGATTTTGTGTCATTTTGTGTCATTAGTTGAACATTTAGGTCATTTTCGTCCTCCCTAGGCTTATTCTAATCCAATTAGGGTTTTTAACCAATCTTGTGCATCCAATATGTGATTTTCTGTCATTTTGTGTCATTGGTTGAACATTTAGGTCATTTTCGTCCTCCCTAGGCTTATTCTAATCCAATTAGGGTTTTTAACCAATCTTGTGCATCCAATATGTATTTTGTGTCATTTTGTGTCATTGGTTGAACATTTAGGTCATTTTCGTCCTCCTTAGGCTTATTCTAATCCAATTAGGGTTTTTAACCAGTCTTGTGCATCCAATATGTGATTTTGTGTCATTGGTTGAACATTTAGGTCATTTTCATCCTCCCTAGGCTTATTCTAATCCAATTAGGGTTTTTAACCAATCTTGTGCATCCAATATGTGATTTTGTGTCATTGGTTGAACATTTAGGTCATTTTCGTCCTCCTTAGGCTTATTCTAATCCAATTAGGGTTTCTAACCAATCTTGTGCATCCAATATGTGATTTTCTGTCATTTTATGTCAATGGTTGAACATTTACGTCATTTTCGTCCTCACTAGGCTTATTATAATCCAATTAGGGTTTTTAACCAATCTTGTGCATCCAATATGTGATTTTGTGTCATTGGTTGAACATTTAGGTCATTTTCGTCCTCCCTAGGCTTATTCTAATCCAATTAGGGTTTTTAACCAATCTTGTGCATCCAATATGTGATTTTGTGTCATTTTGTGTCATTGGTTGAACATTTGGGTCATTTTTGTCCTCCCTAGGCTTATTCTAATCCAATTAGGGTTTTTAACCAATCTTGTGCATCCAATATGTGATTTTGTGTCATTGGTTTATCATTTAGGTCATTTTCGTCCTCCATAGCCCTATTCTAATCCAATTAGGATTTTTAACCGATCTTGTCTATCCAATATGTGATTTTGTGTCATTATGTGTCATTGGTTGAACATTTAGGTCATTTTCGTCCTCCCTAGGCTTATTCTAATCCAATTAGGGTTTTTAACCAATCTTGTGCATCCAATATGTGATTTTGTGTCATTTTGGGTCATTGGTTGAACATTTAGGTCATTTTCGTCCATCCTAGGCTTATTCTAATCCAATTAGGGTTTTTAACCAATCTTGTGCATCCAATATGTGATTTTGTGTCAGTGGTTGAACATTTAGGTCATTTTCGTCCTCCCTAGGCTTATTATAATCCAATTAGGGTTTTTAACCAATCTTGTGCATCCAATATGTGATTTTGTGTCATTGGTTGAACATTTAGGTCATTTTCGTCCTCCCTAGGCTTATTCTAGTCCAATTAGGGTTTTTAACCAATCTTGTGCATCCAATATGTGATTTTGTATCATTTTGTTTCATTGGTTGAACATTTAGGTCATTTTCGTCCTCCCTAGGCTTATTCTAATCCAATTAGGGTTTTTTTATCAATCTTGTGCATCCAATATGTAATTTTGTGTCATTTTTTGTCATTGGTTGAACATTTAGGTCATTTTTGTCCTCCCTAGGCTTATTCTGATCCAATTAGGGTTTTTAACCAATCTTGTGCATCCAATATGTGATTTTGTGTAATTGGTTGAACATTTAGATCATTTTTGTCCTCCCTAGGCTTATTCTAATCCAATTAGGGTTTTTAACCAATCTTGTGCAACCAATATGTGATTTTGTGTCATTGGTTGAACATTTAGGTCATTTTCGTCCCCCATAGGCTTATTCTAATCCAATTAGGGTTTTTAACCAATCTTGTGCATCCAGTATGTGATTTTGTGTCATTTTGTGTCATTGGTTGAACATTTAGGTCATTTTCGTCCTTCCTAGGCTTATTCTAATCCAATTAGGGTTTTTAACCAATCTTGTCCATCCAATATGTGATTTTGTGATTGGTTGAAGATTTAGGTCATGTTCGTCCTCCCTAGGCTTATTCTAATCCAATTAGGGTTTTTAACCAATCTTGT
>JBBPBQ010000003.1:24990295-25016187 GCA_037974755.1 Cicer yamashitae
ATTGGTTGAACATTTAGGTCATTTTCGTCCTCCCTAGGCTTATTCTAATCCAATTAGGGTTTTTAACCAATCTTGTGCAACCAATATGTGATTTTGTGTCATTAGTTGAACATTTAGGTCATTTTCGTCCTCCCTAGGCTTATTCTAATCCAATTAGGGTTTTTAACCAATCTTGTGCATCCAATATGTGATTTTGTGTCATTTTGTGTCATTGGTTGAACATTTAGGTCACTTTCGTCCTCCATAGGCTTATTCTAATCCAATTAGGGTTTTTAACCAATCTTGTGCATCCAATATGTGATTTTGTGATTGGTTGAACATTTAGGTCATTTTCGTCCTCCCTAGGCTTATTCTAATCCAATTAGGGTTTTTAACCAATCTTGTGCATCCAATATGTGATTTTGTGATTGGTTGAACATTTAGGTCATTTTCGTGCTCCCTAGGCTTATTCTAATCTAATTAGGGTTTTTAACCAATCTTGTGCATCCAATATGTGATTTTGTGTCATTTTGTGTCATTCGTTGAACATTTAGGTCTTTTTTGTCCTCCCTAGGCTTATTCTAATCCAATTAGGGTTTTTACCCAATCTTGTGCATCCAATATGTGATTTTGTGTCATTGGTTGAACATTTAGGTCATTTTCGTCCTCCCTAGGCTTATTCTAATCCAATTAGGGTTTTTAACCAATCTTGTGCATCCAATATGTGATTTTGTGTCATTTTGTGTCATTGGTTGAACATTTAGGTCATTTTCGTCCTCCCTAGGCTTATTCTAATCCAATTAGGGTTTTTAACCAATCTTTTGCATCTAATATGTGATTTTGTGTGATTTTGTGTCATTGGTTGAACATTTAGGTCATTTTCGTCCTCCCTAGGCTTATTCTAATCCAATTAGGGTTTTTAACCAATCTTTTGCATCTAATATGCGATTTTGTGTCATTTTGTGTCATTGGTTGAACATTTATGTCATTTTCGTCCTCCCTAGTCTTATTCTAATCCAATTAGGGTTTTTAACCAATCTTGTGCATCCAATATGTGATTTTGTGTCATTGGTTAAACATTTTGGTCATTTTCGTCCTCCCTAGGCTTATTCTAATCCAATTAAGGTTTTTAACCAATCTTGTGCATCCAATATGTGATTTTGTGTCATTGGTTGGACATTTAGGTCATTTTCGTCCTCCCTAGGCTTATTCTAATCCAATTAGGGTTTTTAACCAATCTTGTGCATCCAATATGTGATTTTGTGTCATTGGTTGAACATTTAGGTCATTTTCGTCCTCCCTAGGCTTATTCTAATCCAATTAGGGTTTTTAACCAATCTTGTGCATCCAATATGTGATTTAGTGTCATTGGTTGAACATTTAGGTCATTTTCGTCCTCCCTAGGCTTATTCTAATCCAATTAGGGTTTTTAACCAATCTTGTGCATCCAATATGTGATTTTGTGTAATTGGTTGAACATTTAGGTCATTTTCGTCCTCCCTAGGCTTATTCTAATCCAATTAGCGTTTTTAACCAATCTTGTGCATCCAATATGTGATTTTGTGTCATGGGTTGAACATTTAGGTCATTTTCCTCTTCCCTAGACATATTCTAATCCAATTAGGGTTTTTAACCAATCTTGTGCATCCAATATGTGATTTTGTGTCATTGGTTGAACATTTAGGTCATTTTCGTCCTCCCTAGGCTTATTCTAATCCAATTAGGGTTTTTAACCAATCTTGTGCATCCAATATGTGATTTTGTGTCATTGGTTGAACATTTAGGTCATTTTCGTCCTCCCTAGGCTTATTCTAATCCAATTAGGGTTTTTAACCAATCTTGTGCATCCAATATGTGATTTTGTGTCATTGGTTGAATATTTAGGTCATTTTCGTCCTCCCTAGGCTTATTCTAATCCAATTAGGGTTTTTAACCAATCTTGTGCACCCAATATGTGATTTTGTGTCATTTTGTGTCATTGGTTGAACATTTAGTTCATTTTTGTCCTCCCTAGGCTTATTCTAATCCAATTAGGGTTTTTAACCAATCTTGTGCATATAATAAGTGATTTTGTGTCATTGGTAATCCAATTAGGTCATTTTCATCCTCGCTAGGCTTATTCTAATCCAATTAGGGTTTTTAACCAATCTTGTGCATCCAATATGTGATTTTGTGTCATTTTGTGTCATTGGTTGAACATTTAGGTCATTTTCGTCCTCCCTAGGCTTATTCTAATCCAATTAGGGTTTTTAACCAATCTTGTGCATCCAATATGTGATTTTGTGTCTTTGGTTGAACATTTAGGTCATTTTCGTCCTCTCTAGGCTTATTCTAATCCAATTAGGGTTTTAGGGTTTTTAACCAATCTTGTGCATCCAATATGTGATTTTGTGTCATTTTATGTCATTGGTTGAACATTTAGGTCATTTTCGTCCTCCCTAGGCTTATTCTAATCCAATTAGGGTTTTAAACCAATCTTGTGCATATAATAAGTGATTTTGTGTCATTGGTAATCCAATTAGGTCATTTTCGTCCTCGCTAGGCTTATTCTAATCCAATTAGGGTTTTTAACCAATCTTGTGCATCCTATATGTGATTTTGTGTCATTGGTTGAACATTTAGGTCATTTTTGTCCTCCCTAGGCTTATTCTAATCCAATTAGGGTTTTTAACCAATCTTGTGCATCCAATATGTGATTTTGTGTCATTGGTTGAACATTTAGGTCATTTTCGTCCTCCCTTGGCTTATTCTAATCCAATTAGGGTTTTTAACCATTCTTGTGCATCCATTATGTGATTTTGTGTAATTTTGGGTGATTTTGTGTCATTGGTTGAACATTTAGGTCATTTTTGTCCTCCCTAGGCTTATTCTAATCCAATTAGGGTTTTTAACCAATCTTGTGCATCCAATATGTGATTTTGTGTCATTGGTTGAACATTTAGGTCATTTTCGTCCTCCCTTGGCTTATTCTAATCCAATTAGGGTTTTTAACCATTCTTGTGCATCCAATATGTGATTTTGTGTTATTTTGTGTCATTGGTTGAACATTTAGGTCATTTTCGTCCTCCCTAGGCTTATTCTAATCCAATTAGGGTTTTTAACCAATCTTGTGCATCCAATATGTGATTTTGTGTTATTTTGTGTCATTGGTTGAACATTTAAGTCATTTTCGTCCTCCCTAGGCTTATTCTAATCCAATTAGGGTTTTTAACCAATCTTGTGCATCCAATATGTGATTTTGTGATTGGTTGAACATTTAGGTCATTTTCGTCCTCCCTAGGCTTATTCTAATCCAATTAGGGTTTTTAACCAATCTTGTGCATCCAATATGTGATTTTGTGTCATTGGTTGAATATTTAGGTCATTTTTGTCCTCCCTAGGTTTATTCTAATCCAATTAGGGTTTTTAACCAATCTTGTGCATCCAATATGTGATTTTGTGTCATTTTGTGTCATTTGTTGAACATTTAGGTCATTTTCGTCCTCCGTAGGCTTATTCTAATCCAATTAGGGTTTTTAACCAATCTTGTGCATCCAATATGTGATTTCCTGTCATTTTGTGTCATTGGTTGAACATTTAGGTCATTTTCGACCTCCCTAGGATTATTATAATCCAATTAGGGTTTTTAACCAATCTTGTGCATCCAATATGTGATTTTGTGTCATTGGTTGAACATTTAGGTCATTTTCGTCCTCCCTAGGCTTATTCTAATCCAATTAGGGTTTTTAACCAATCTTGTGCATCCAATATGTGATTTTGTATCATTGGTTTAACATTTAGGTCTATTTCATCCTCGCTATGCTTATTCTAATCCAATTAGGGTTTTTAGCCAATCTTGTGCATCCAATATGTGATTTTGTGTCATTTTGTGTCATTGGTTGAACATTTAGGTCATTTTCGTCCTCCCTTGGCTTATTCTAATACAATTAAGGTTCTTAACCAATCTTGTGCATCCAATGTGTGATTTTGTGTCATTGGTTGAACATTTAGGTCATTTTCGTCCTCCCTAGGCACTTTTTAATCCTATCAGGGTTTTTAACCAATCTTGTGCATCCAATATGTGATTTTGTGTCATTGGTTGAACATTTAGGTCATTTTCGTCCTCCCTAGGCTTATTCTAAAGCAATTAGGGTTTTTAACCAATCTTGTGCATCCAATATGTGATTTTGTATCATTGGTTGAACATTTAGGTCATTTTGGTCCTCCCTAGGCTCTTTTTAATCCAATTAGGGTTTTTAACCAATCTTGTGCATCCAATATGTGATTTTGTGTCATTGGTTAAACATTTAGGTCATTTTCGTCCTCCTTATACTTATTCTAATCCAATTAGGGTTTTTAACCAATCTTGTGCATCCAATATGTGATTCTGTGTCCTTTTGTGTCATTGGTTGAACATTTAGGTCATTTTCGTCCTCCCTAGGCTTATTCTAATCCAATTAGGGTTTTTAACCAATCTTGTGCATCCAATATGTGATTTTGTGTCATTTTGTGTCATTGGTTGAACATTTAGGTCATTTTCGTCCTCCCTAGGCTTATTCTAATCCAATTAGGGTTTTTAACCAATCTTGTGCATCCAATATGTGATTTTGTGTCATTTTGTGTAATTGGTTGAACATTTAGGTAATTTTCGTCCTCCCTAGGCTTATTCTAATGCAATTAGGGTTTTTAACCAATCTTGTGCATCCAATATGTGATTTTGTGTCATTGGTTGAACATTTAGGTCATTTTCGTCCTCCCTAGGCTTATTCTAATCCAATTAGGGTTTTTAACCAATCTTGTGCAACCAATATGTGATTTTGTGTCATTAGTTGAACATTTATGTCATTTTCGTCCTCCCTAGGCTTATTCTGATCCAATTAGGGTTTTTAACCAATCTTGTGCATCTAATATGTGATTTTGTGTCATTTTGTGTCATTGGTTGAACATTTAGGTCAGTTTCGTCCTCCCTAGGCTTATTCTAATCCAATTAGGGTTTTTTTATCAATCTTGTGCATCCAATATGTATATTTGTGTCATTTTGTGTCATTGGTTGAACATTTAGGTCATTTTTGTCCTCCCTAGTCTTATTCTAATCCATTTAGGGATTTTAACCAATCTTGTGCATCCAATATGTGATTTTGTGTCAATTGTTGAACATTTAGGTCATTTTCGTCCTCCCTAGGCTTATTCTAATCCAATTAGGGTTTTTAACCAATCTTGTGCAACCAATATGTGATTTTGTGTCATTAGTTGAACATTTAGGTCATTTTCGTCCTCCCTAGGCTTATTCTGATCCAATTAGGGTTTTTAACCAATCTTGTGCATCTAATATGTGATTTTGTGTCATTTTGTGTCATTGGTTGAACATTTAGGTCAGTTTCGTCCTCCCTAGGCTTATTCTAATCCAATTAGGGTTTTTAACCAATCTTGTGCATCAAATATGTGATTTTGTGATTGGTTGAACATTTAGGTCATTTTCGTCCTCCCTAGGCTTATTCTAATCCAATTAGGGTTTTTAACCAACCTTGTGCATCCAATATGTGATTTTGTGTCATTTTGTGTCGTTGGTTGAACATATAGATCATTTTCGTCCTCCTAAGGCTTATTCTAATCCAATTAGGGTTTTTAACCAATCTTGTGCATCCAATATGTGATTTTGTGTTATTTGTTGAACATTTAGGTCATTTTCGTCCTCCCTAGCCTTATTCTAATCCAATTAGGGTTTTTAACCAATCTTGTGCATCCAATATGTGATTTTGTGTCATTGGTTGAACATTTAGGTCATTTTCGTCCTCCCTAGGCTTATTCTAATCCAATTAGGGTTTTTAACCAATCTTGTGCATCCAATATGTGATTTTGTGTCATTTTGTGTCATTGGCTAAACTTTTAGTTCATTTTCGTCCTCCTAGGCTTATTCTAATCCAATTAGGGTTTTTAACCAATCTTGTGCATCCAATATGTGATTTTGTGTCATTTTGTGTCATTGGTTGAACATTTAGGTCATTTTCGTCCTCCCTAGGCTTATTCTAATCCAATTAGGGTTTTTAACCAATCTTGTGCATCCAATATGTGATTTTGTGTCATTTTGTGTCATTGGTTGAACATTTAGGTCATTTTCGTCCGCCCTAGGCTTATTCTAATCCAATTAGGGTTTTTAACCAATCTTGTGCATCCAATATGTGATTTTTTGTCATTTTGTGTCCATGGTTGAAGATTTAGTTTATTTTCGTCCTCCCTAGGCTTATTCTAATCCAATTAGGGTTTTTAACCAATCTTGTGCATCCAATATGTGATTTTGTGTCATTTTGTGTCATTGGTTGAACATTTAGGTTATTTTCGTCCTCCCTAGGCTTATTCTAATCTAATCAGGGTTTTTAACCAATCTTGTGCATCCAATATGTGATTTTGTGTCATTGGTTGAACATTTAGGTCATTTTCGTCCTCCCTAGGCTTATTCTAATCCAATTAGGGTTTTTAACCAATCTTGTGCATCCAATATGTGATTTTGTGTCATTTTGTGTCATTGGTTGAACATTTAGGTCATTTTCGTCCTCCCTAGGCTTATTCTAATCCAATTAGGGTTTTTAACCAATCTTGTGCATCCAGTATGTGATTTTGTGTCATTTTCTATCATTGGTTGAACATTTAGGTCATTTTCGTCCTCCCTAGGCTTATTATAATCCAATTAGGGTTTTTAACCAATGTTGTGCATCCAATATGTGTTTTTGTGTCATTTTTGTCCTCCCTAGGCTTATTCTAATCCAACTAGGGTTTTTAACCAATCTTGTGCATCCAATATGTGATTTTGTGTCATTTTGTGTCATTGGTTGAACATTTAGGTCATTTTCGTCCTCCCTAGGATTATTCTAATCCAATTAGGGTTTTTAACCAATCTTGTGCATCCAATATGTGATTTTGTGTCATTTTGTGTCATTGGTTGAACATTTAGGTCATTTTCGGCCTCCCTAGGCTTATTCTAATTCAATTAGGGTTTTTAACCAATCTTGTGCATCCGATATGTGATTTTGTGTCATTTTGTGTCATTGGTGGAACATTTAGGTCATTTTCGTCCTCCCTAGGCTTATTCTAATGCAATTATGGATTTTAACCAATCTTGTGCATCCAATATGTGATTTTGTGTCATTGGTTGAACATTTAGGTCATTTTCGTCCTCCCTAGGCTTATTCTAATCCAATTAGGGTTTTTAACCAATCTTGTGCATCCAATATGTGATTTTGTGTCATTTTGTGTCATTGGTTGAACATTTAGGTCATTTTCGTCCTCCCTAGGCTTATTCTAATCCAATTAGGGTTTTTAACCAATCTTGTGTATCCAAAATGTGATTTTGTGTCATTGGTTGAACATTTAGGTCATTTTTGTCCTCCCTAGGCTTATTCTAATCCAATTAGGGTTTTTAACCAATCTTGTGCATCCAATATGTGATTTTGTGTCATTGGTTGAACATTTAGGTCATTTTCGTCGTCCCTAGCCTTATTCTAATCCAATTACGGTTTTTAACCAATCTTGTGCATCCAATATGTGATTTTGTGTCATATTGTGTCATTGGTTGAACATTTAGGTCATTTTCGTCCTCCCTAGGCTTATTCTAATGCAATTAGGGTTTTTAACCAATCTTGTGCATCCAATATGTGATTTTGTGTCATTGGTTGAACATTTAGGTCATTTTCGTCCTCGCTAGGCTTATTCTAATCGAATTAGGGTTTTTAACCAATCTTGTGCATCCAATATGTGATTTTGTGTCATTGGTTGAACATTTAGGTCATTTTCGTCCTCCCTAGGCTTATTCTAATCCAATTAGGGTTTTTAACCAATCTTGTGCATCCAATATGTGATTTTGTGTCATTGGTTGAACATTTAGGTCTTTTTTGTCCTCCCTAGGCTTATTCTAATCCAATTAGGGTTTTTAACCAATCTTGTGCATCCAATATGTGATTTTGTGTCATTTTGTGTCATTGGTTGAACATTTAGGTCACTTTCGTCCTCGCTTGGCTTATTCTAATCCAATTAGGGTTTTTAACCAATCTTGTGCATCCAATATGTGATTTTGTATCATTTTGTGTCATTGGTTGAACATATAGGTCATTTTCGTCCTCCATAGGCTTATTCTAATCCAATTAGGGTTTTTAACCAATCTTATGCATCCAATATGTGATTTGGTGTCGTTGGTTAAACATTTAGGTCATTTTCGTCCTCCTTAGGCTTATTCTAATCCAATTAGGGTTTTTAACCAATCTTGTGCATCCAATATGTGATTTTGTATCATTTTGTGTCATTGGTTGAACATTTAGGTCATTTCGTCCTCCCTAGGCTTATTCTAATCCAATTAGGGTTTTTTTTATCAATCTTGTGCATCCAATATGTAATTTTGTGTCATTTTGTGTCATTGGTTGAACATTTAGGTCATTTTTGTCCTCCCTAGGCTTATTCTAATCCAATTAGGGTTTTTAACCAATCTTGTGCATCCAATATGTGATTTTGTGTCATTGGTTGAACATTTAGGTCATTTTCGTCCTCCCTAGGCTTATTCTAATCCAATTAGGGTTTTTAACCAATCTTGTGCAACCAATATGTGATTTTGTGTCATTAGTTGAACATTTAGGTCATTTTCGTCCTCCATAGGCTTATTCTGATCCAATTAGGGTTTTTAACCAATCTTGTGCATCTAATATGTGATTTTGTGTCATTGGTTGAACATTTAGGTCAGTTTCGTCCTCCCTAGGCTTATTCTAATCCAATTAGGGTTTTTAACCAATCTTGTGCATCCAATATGTGATTTTATATCATTTTGTGTCATTGGTTGAACATATAGGTCATGTTCGTCCTCCATAGGCTTATTATAATCCAATTAGGGTTTTTAACCAATCTTGTGCATCCAATATGTAATTTTGTGTCATTTTGTGTCATTGGTTGAAGATTTAGGTCATTTTCGTCCTCCCTAGGCTTATTCTAATCCAATTAGGGTTTTTAACCAATCTTGTGCATCCAATATGTGATTTTGTGTCATTGGTTGAATATTTACGTCATTTTTGTCCTCCCTAGGCTTATTCTAATCCAATTAGGGTTTTTAACCAATCTTGTGCATCCAATATGTGATTTTGTGTCATTTTTTGTCATTTGTTGAACATTTAGGTCATTTTGGTCCTCCCTAGGCTTATTCTAATCCAATTAGGGTTTTTAACAAATCTTGTGCATCCAATATGTGATTTTCTGTCATTTTGTGTCATTAGTTGAACATTTAGGTCATTTTCGTCCTCCCTAGGCTTATTATAATCCAATTAGGGTTTTTAACCAATCTTGTGCATCCAATATGTAATTTTGTGTCATTTTGTGTCATTGGTTGAAGATTTAGGTCATTTTCGTCCTCCCTAGGCTTATTCTAATCCAATTAGGGTTTTTAACCAATCTTGTGCATCCAATATGTGATTTTGTGTCATTGGTTGAACATTTAGGTCATTTTCGTCCTCCCTAGGCTTATTCTAATCCAATTAGGGTTTTTAACTAATCTTGTGCATCCAATATGTGATTTTGTGTCATTTTGTGTCATTGGTTGAACATTTAGGTCACTTTCGTCCTCCATAGGCTTATTCTAATCCAATTAGGGTTTTTAACCAATCTTGTGCATCCAATATGTGATTTTGTATCATTTTGTGTCATTGGTTGAACATATAGGTCATTTTCGTCCTCCATAGGATTATTCTAATCCAATTAGGGTTTTTAACCAATCTTGTGCATCCAATATGTAATTTTGTGTCATTTTGGGTCATTGGTTGAAGATTTAGGTCATTTTCGTCCTCCCTAGGCTTATTCTAATCCAATTAGGGTTTTTAACCAATCTTGTGCATCCAATATGTGATTTTGTGTCATTGGTTGAACATTTAGGTCATTTTCGTCCTCCCTAGGCTTATTCTAATCCAATTAGGGTTTTTAACTAATCTTGTGCATCCAATATGTGATTTTGTGTCATTTTGTGTCATTGGTTGAACATTTAGGTCATTTTCGTCCTCCCTAGGCTTATTCTAATCCAATTAGGGTTTTTAACCAATCTTGTGCATCCAATATGTGATTTTGTGTCATTTTGTGTCATTGGTTGAACATTTAGGTCATTTTCCTCCTCCCTAGGTTTATTCTAATCCAATTAAGGTTTTTAACCAATCTTGTGCATCGAATATGTGATTTTGTGTCATTTTGTGTCATTGGTTGAACATTTAGGTCATTTTCGTCCTCCCTAGGCTTATTCTAATCCAATTAGGGTTTTTAACTAATCTTGTGCATCCAATATGTGATTTTGTGTCATTATGTGTCATTGGTTGAACATTTAGGTGATTTTCGTCCTCCCTATACTTATTCTAATCCAATTAGGGTTTTTAACCAATCTTGTGCATCCAATATGTGATTTTGTGTCATTGGTTGAACATTTAGGTCATTTTCGTCCTCCCTAGGCTTATTCTAATCCAATTAGGGTTTTTAACCAATCTTGTGTATCCAATATGTGATTTTGTGTCATTTTGTGTCATTGGTTGAACATTTAGGTCATTTTCGTCCTCCCTAGGCTTATTCTAATCCAATTAGGGTTTTTAACCAATCTTGTGCATCCAATATGTGATTTTGTGTCATTGGTTGAACATTTAGGTCATTTTCGTCCTCCCTAGGCTTATTCTAATCCAATGAGGGTTTTTAACCAATCTTGTGCATCCAATATGTGATTTTGTGTCATTGGTTGAACATTTAGGTCATTTTCGTCCTCCCTAGGCTTATTCTAATCCAATTAGGGTTTTTAACCAATCTTGTGCATCCAATATGTGATTTTGTGTCATTTTGTGTCATTGCTTGAACATTTAGGTCATTTTCGCCCTCCCTAAGCTTATTCTAATCCAATTAGGGTTTTTAACCAATCTTGTGCATCCAATATGTGATTTTGTGTCATTGGTTGAACATTTAGGTCATTTTCGTCCTCCCTAGGCTTATTCTAATCCAATTAGGGTTTTTAACCAATCTTGTGCATCCAATATGTGATTTTGTGTCATTGGTTGAACATTTAGGTCATTTTCATGCTCCAAAGGCTTATTCTAATCCAATTAGGGTTTTTAACCAATCTTGTGCATCCAATATGTGATTTTGTGTCATTGGTTGAACATTTAGGTCATTTTCGTCCTCCCTAGGCTTATTCTAATCCAATTAGGGTTTTTAACCAATCTTGTGCATCCAATATGTGATTTTGTATCATTTTGTGTCATTGGTTGAACATTTAGGTCATTTTCGTCCTCCCTAGGCTTATTATAATCCAATTAGGGTTTTTAACCAATCTTGTGCATCCAATATGTGATTTTGTGTCATTGGTTGAACATTTAGGTCATTTTCGTCCTCCCTCGGCTTATTCTAATCCAATTAGGGTTTTTAACCAATCTTGTGCATCCAATATGTGATTTTGTGTCATTGGTTGAACATTTAGGTCATTTTCGTCCTCCCTAGGCTTATTCTAATCCAATTAGGGTTTTTAACCAATCTTGTGCAACCAATATGTGATTTTGTGTAATTTTATGTCATTGGTTGAACATTTAGGTCATTTTCGTCCTCCCTAGGGTTATTCTAATCCAATTAGGGTTTTTAACCAATCTTGTGCATCCAATATGTGATTTTCTGTCATTTTGTGTCATTGGTTGAACATTTAGGTCATTTTCGTCCTCCCTAGGCTTATTCTAATCCAATTAGGGTTTTTAACCAATCTTGTGCAACCAATATGTGATTTTGTGTCATTGGTTGAACATTTAGGTCATTTTCGTCCTCCCTAGGCTTTTCTAATCCAATTAGGGTTTTTAACCAATCTTGTGCATCCAATATGTGATTTTGTATCATTTTGTGTCATTGGTTGAATATTTAGGTCATTTTCGTCCTCCCTAGGCTTATTCTAATCCAATTAGGGTTTTTTTATCAATCTTGTGCATCCAATATGTAATTTTGTGTCATTGATTGAACATTTAGGTCTTTTTTGTCCTCCCTAGGCTTATTCTAATCCAATTAGGGTTTTTAACCAATCTTGTGCATCCAATATGTGATTTTGTGTCTTTGGTTGAACATTTAGGTCATTTTCGTCCTCCCTAGGCTTATTCTAATCCAATTAGGGTTTTTAACCAATCTTGTGCAACCAATATGTGATTTTGTGTCATTGGTTGAACATTTAGGTCATTTTCGTCCTCCCTAGGCTTTTCTAATCCAATTAGGGTTTTTAACCAATCTTGTGCATCCAATATGTGATTTTGTATCATTTTGTGTCATTGGTTGAACATTTAGGTCATTTTCGTCCTCCCTAGGCTTATTCTAATCCAATTAGGGTTTTTTTATCAATCTTGTGCATCCAATATGTAATTTTGTGTCATTTTGTGTCATTGGTTGAACATTTAGGTCTTTTTTGTCCTCCCTAGGCTTATTCTAATCCAATTAGGGTTTTTAACCAATCTTGTGCATCCAATATGTGATTTGGTGTCATTGGTTGAACATTTAGGTCATTTTCGTCCTCCCTAGGCTTATTCTAATCCAATTAGGGTTTTTAACCAATCTTGTGCAACCAATATGTGATTTTGTGTCATTAGTTGAACATTTAGGTCATTTTCGTCCTCCCTAGGCTTATTCTGATCCAATTAGGGTTTTTAACCAATCTTGTGCATCTAATATGTGATTTTGTATCATTTTGTGTCATTGGTTGAACATTTAGGTCATTTTCGTCCTCCCTAGGCTTATTCTAATCCAATTAGGGTTTTTTTATCAATCTTGTGCATCCAATATGTAATTTTGTGTCATTTTGTGTCATTGGTTGAACATTTAGGTCATTTTTGTCCTACCTAGGCTTATTCTAATCCAATTAGGGTTTTTAACTAATCTTGTGCATCCAATATGTGATTTTGTGTCATTGGTTGAACATTTAGGTCATTTTCGTCCTCCCTAGGCTTATTCTAATCCAATTAGGGTTTTTAACCAATCTTGTGCAACCAATATGTGATTTTGTGTCATTAGTTGAACATTTAGGTCATTTTCGTCCTCCCTAGGCTTATTCTAATCCAATTAGGGTTTTTAACCAATCTTGTGCATCCAATATGTGATTTTGTATCATTTTGTGTCATTGGTTAAACATTTAGGTCATTTTCGTCCTCCCTAGGCTTATTCTAATCCAATTAGGGTTTTTTTATCAATCTTGTGCATCCAATATGTAATTTTGTGTCATTTTGTGTCATTGGTTGAACATTTAGGTCTTTTTTGTCCTCCCTAGGCTTATTCTAATCTAATTAAGGTTTTTAACCAATCCTTTGCATCCAATATGTGATTTTGTGTCATTGGTTGAACATTTAGGTCATTTTTGTCCTCCCTAGGCTTATTCTAATCCAATTAGGGTTTTTAACCAATCTTGTGCAACCAATATGTGATTTTGTGTCATTAGTTGAACATTTAGGTCATTTTCGTCCTCCCTAGGCTAATTCTGATCCAATTAGGGTTTTTAACCAATCTTGTGCATCTAATTTGTGATTTTGTGTCATTTTGTGTCATTGGTTGAACATTTAGGTCAGTTTCGTCCTCCCTAGGCTTATTCTAATCCAATTAGGGTTTTTAACCAATCTTGTGCATCCTATATGTGATTTTGTGATTGGTTGAACATTTAGGTCATTTTCGTCCTCCCTAGGCTTATTCTAATCCAATTAGGGTTTTTAACCAATCTTGTGCATCCAATATGTGATTTTGTGATTGGTTGAACATTTAGGTCATTTTCGTCCTCCCTAGGCTTATTCTAATCCAATTAGGGTTTTTAACAAATCTTGTGCATCCAATATGTGATTTTTTGTCATTGGTTGAACATTTAGGTCATTTTCGTCCTCCCTAGGCTTATTCTAATCCAATAAGGGTTTTTAATCAATCTTGTGCATCCAATATGTAATTTTGTGTCATTGGTTGAACATTTAGGTCATTTTCGTCCTCCCTAGGCTTATTCTAATCCAATTAGGGTTTTTAACCAATCTTGTGCATCCAATATGTAATTTTGGGTCATTTTGTGTCATTGGTTGAAGATTTAGGTCATTTTCGTCCTCCCTAGGCTTATTCTAATCCAATTAGGGTTTTTAACCAATCTTGTGCATCCAATATGTGATTTTGTTTCATTGGTTGAATATTTAGGTCATTTTTGTCCTCCCTAGGCTTATTCTAATCCAATTAGGGTTTTTTAACCAATCTTGTGCATCCAATATGTGATTTTGTGTCATTTTTTGTCATTTGTTGAACATTTAGGTCATTTTGGTCCTCCCTAGGCTTATTCTAATCCAATTAGGGTTTTTAACAAATCTTGTGCATCCAATATGTGATTTTCTGTCATTTTGTGTCATTAGTTGAACATTTAGGTCATTTTCGTCCTCCCTAGGCTTATTATAATCCAATTAGGGTTTTTAACCAATCTTGTGCATCCAATATGTGATTTGGTGTCATTGGTTGAACATTTAGGTCATTTTCGTCCTCCCTAGGCTTATTCTAATCCAATTAGGGTTTTTAACCAATCTTGTGCATCCAATATGTGATTTTGTGTCATTTTGTGTCATTGGTAGAACATTTAGGTCATTTTCGTCCTCCCTAGGCTTATTCTAATCCAATTAGGGTTTTTAACCAATCTTGTGCATCCAATATGTGATTTTGTGTCATTGGTTGAACATTTAGGTCATTTTCGTCCTCCCTAGGCTTATTCTAATCCAATTAGGGTTTTAAACCAATCTTGTGTATCCAATATGTGATTTTGTGTCATTGGTTGAACATTTAGGTCTCTTTCGTCCTCCCTAGGCTTATTCTAATACAATTAATGTTTTTAATTAATCTTGTGCATCCAATATGTGATTTTGTATCATTAGTTGAACACTTAGGTCGTTTTCGTCCTCCCTAGGCTTATTCTGATCCAATTAGGGTTTTTAACCAATCTAGTGCATCCAATATGTGATTTTGTGTCATTTTGTGTCATTGGTTGAACATTTAGGTCATTTTCGTCCTCCCTAGGCTTATTCTAATGCAATTAGGGTGTTTAACCAATCTTGTGCATCCAATATGTGATTTTGTGTCATTTTGTGTCATTGGTTGAACATTTAGGTCATTTTCGTCCTCCCTAGGCTTATTCTAATACAATTAGGGTTTTTAACCAATATAGTGCATCCAATATGTGGTTTTGTGTCATTTTGTGTCATTGGTTGAACATTTAGGTCATTTTCGTCCTCCCTAGGCTTATTCCAAACCAATTAGGGTTTTTAACCAATCTTGTGCATCCAATATGTGATTTTGTGTCATTGGTTGAACATTTAGGTCATTTTCGTCCTCCCTAGGCTTATTCTAATCCAATTAGGGTTTTTAACCAATCTTGTGCATCCAATATGTGATTTTGTGTCATTGGTTGAGCATTTAGGTCATTTTCGTCCTCCCTAGGCTTATTCTAATCCAATTAGGATTTTAAACAAATCTTGTGTATCCAATATGTGATTTTGTGTCATTGGTTGAACATTTAGCTCTCTTTCGTCCTCCCTAGGCTTATTCTAATACAATTAATGTTTTTAATTAATCTTGTGCATCCAATATGTGATTTTGTGTCATTAGTTGAACATTTAGGTCGTTTTCGTCCTCCCTAGGCTTATTCTAATCCAATTAGGGTTTTTAACCAATCTTGTGCATCCAATATGTGATTTTGTGTCATTTTGTGTCATTGGTTGAACATTTAGGTCATTTTCGTCCTCCCTAGGCTTATTCTAATCCAATTAGGGTTTTTAACCAATCTTGTGCATCCAATATGTTATTTTGTGTAATTTTGTGTCATTGGTTGAACATTTAGGTCATTTCCGTCGTCCCAGGGCTTATTCTAATCCAATTAGGGTTTTTAACCAATCTTGTGCATCCAATATGATATTTTGTGTCATTTTGTG
This sequence comes from Cicer yamashitae, assembly GCA_037974755.1. Taxonomy (NCBI): domain Eukaryota; kingdom Viridiplantae; phylum Streptophyta; class Magnoliopsida; order Fabales; family Fabaceae; genus Cicer; species Cicer yamashitae. The sequence goes on from JBBPBQ010000003.1 coordinate 25,006,204, forward strand.
TCATTGGTTGAACATTTAGGTCATTTTCGTCCTCCCTAGGCTTATTCGAATCCAATTAGGGTTTTTAAATAATCTTGTGCATCCAATATGTGATTTTATGTCATTTTGTGTCATTGGTTGAACATTTAGGTCATTTTCGTCCTCCCTAGGCTTATTCTAATCCAATTAGGGTTTTTAACCAATCTTGTGCATCCAATATGTGATTTTGTTTCATTTTGTGTCATTGGTTGAACATTTAGGTCATTTTCCTCCTCCCTAGCCTTATTCTAATCCAATTAGGATTTTTAACCAATCTTGTGCATCCAATATGTGATTTTGTGTCATTGGTTGAACATTTAGGTCATTTTCGTCCTCCCTAGGCTTATTCTAATCCAATTAGGGTTTTTAACCAATCTTGTGCAACCAATATGTGATTTTGTGTCATTAGTTGAACATTTAGGTTAGTTTCGTCCTCCCTAGGCTTATTCTAATCCAATTAGGGTTTTTAACCAATCTTGTGCATCCAATATGTGATTTTGTGATTGGTTGAACATTTAGGTCATTTTCGTCCTCCCTAGGCTTATTCTAATCCAATTAGGGTTTTTAACCAATCTTGTGCATCCAATATGTGATTGTGTGATTAGTTGAACATTTAGGTCATTTTCGTCCTCCCTAGGCTTATTCTAATCCAATTAGGGTTTTTAACGAATCTTGTGCATCCAATATGTGATTTTGTGTCATTTTGTGTCATTGGTTGAACATTTAGGTCATTTTCGTCCTCCCTAGGTTTATTCTAATCCAATTAGGGTTTTTAACCAATCTTGTGCATCCAATATGTGATTTTGTGTCATTTTGTGTCGTTGGTTGAACATATAGATCATTTTCGTCCTCCTAAGGCTTATTCTAATCCAATTAGGGTTTTTAACCAATGTTGTGGATCCAATATGTGATTTTGTGTCATTTGTTGAACATTTAGGTCATTTTCGTCCTCCCTTGCCTTATTCTAATCCAATTAGGGTTTTTAACCAATCTTGTGCATCCAATATGTGATTTTGTGTCATTGGTTGAACATTTAGGTCATTTTCGTCCTCCCTAGGCTTATTCTAATCCAATTAGGGTTTTTAACCAATCTTGTGCATCCAATATGTGATTTTGTGTCATTTTGTGTCATTGGCTAAACTTTTAGTTCATTTTCGTCCTCCTAGGCTTATTCTAATCCAATTAGGGTTTTTAACCAATCTTGTGCATCCAATATGTGATTTTGTGTCATTTTGTGTCATTGGTTGAACATTTAGGTCATTTTCGTCCTCCCTAGGCTTATTCTAATCCAATTAGGGTTTTTAACCAATCTTGTGCATCCAATATGTGATTTTGTGTCATTTTGGGTCATTGGTTGAACATATAGGTCATTTTCGTCCTCCCTAGGCTTATTCTAATCCAATTAGGGTTTTTAACCAATCTTGTGCATCCAATATGTGATTTTGTGTCATTGGTTGAACATTTAGGTCATTTTCGTCCTCCCTAGGCTTATTCTAATCCAATTAGGGTTTTTAACCTATCTTGGGCATGCAATATGTGATTTTGTGTCATTTTGTGTCATTGGTTGAACATTTAGGTCATTTTCGTCCTCCCTAGGCTTATTCTAATCCAATTAGGGTTTTTAACCAATCTTGTGCATCCAATATGTGATTTTGTGTCATTGGTTGAACATTTAGGTCATTTTCGTCCTCCCTAGGCTTATTCTAATCCAATTAGGGTTTTTAACCATTCTTGTGCAACCAAATGTGATTTTGTGTCATTTTGTGTCATTGGTTGAACATTTAGGTTATTTTCGTCCTCCCTAGGCTTATTCTAATCCAATTAGGGTATCTAACCAATCTTGTGCATCCAATATGTGATTTTGTGTCATTGGTTGAACATTTAGGTCATTTTCGTCCTCCCTATGCTTATTCTAATCCAACTAGAGTTTTTAACCAATCTTGTGCATCCAATATGTGATTTTGTGTCATTGGTTGAACATTTAGGTCATTTTTCGTCCTCCTTAGGCTTATTCTAATCCAATTAGGGTTTTTAACCAATCTTGTGCATCCAATATGTGATTTTGTGTCATTGGTTGAACATTTAGGTCATTTTCGTCCTCCCTAGGCTTATTCTAATCCAATTAGGGTTTTTAACCAATCTTGTGCAACCAATATGTGATTTTGTGTCATTTTGTGTCATTGGTTGAACATTTAGGTCATTTTCGTCCTCCCTAGGCTTATTCTAGTCCAATTAGGGTTTTTAACCAATCTTGTGCAACCAATATGTGATTTTGTGTCATTTTGTGTCATTGGTTGAACATTTAGGTCATTTTCTTCCTCCCACGGCTTATTCTAATCCAATTTGGGTTTTTAACCAATCTTGTGCATCCAATATGTGATTTTGTGTCATTGGTTGAACATTTAGGTCATTTTCGTCTTACCTAGGCTTATTCTAATCCAATTAGGGTTTTTAACCAATCTTGTGCATCCAATATGTGATTTTGTGTCATTGGTTGAACATTTAGGTCATTTTCGTCCTCCCTAGGCTTATTCTAATCCAATTAGGGTTTTTAACCAATCTTGTGCATCCAATATGTGATTTTGTGTCATTGGTTGAACATTTAGGTCATTTTCGTCCTCCCTAGGCTTATTCTAATCCAATTACGGTTTTCAACCAATCTTGTGCATCCAATATGTGATTTTGTGTCATTTTGTGTCATTTGTTGAACATTTAGGTCATTTTCGTCCTCCCTAGGCTTATTCTAATCCAATTAGGGTTTTTAACCAATCTTGTGCATCCAATATGTGATTTTCTTTCATTTTGTGTCATTGGTTGAACATTTAGGTAATTCTCTTCCTCCCTAGGCTTATTATATTCCAATTAGGGTTTTTAAACAATCTTGTGCATCCAATATGTTATTTTGTGTCATTGGTTGAAAATTTAGGTCATTTTCGTCCTCCCTAGGCTTATTCTAATCCAATTAGGGTTTTTAACCAATCTTGTGCATCCAATATGTGATTTTGTATCATTTTGTGTCATTGGTTGAACATTTAGGTCATTTTCGTCCTCCCTAGGCTTATTTTAATCCAATTAGGGTTTTTAACCAATCTTGTGCATCCAATATGTGATTTTGTGTCATTTTGTGTCATTGGTTGACCATTTAGGTCATTTTCGTCCTCCCTAGGCTTATTCTAATCCAATTAGGGTTTTTAACCAATCTTGTGCATCCAATATGTGATTTTGTGTCATTCTGTGTCATTGGTTGAACATTTAGGTCATTTTCGTTCTCCCTAGGCTTATTCTAATCCAATTAGGGTTTTTAACCAATCTTGTGCATCCAATATGTGATTTTGTGTCATTGGTTGAACATTTAGGTCTATTTCGTCCTCCCTAGTCTTATTCTAATCCAATTAGGGTTTTTAACCAATCTTGTGCATCCAATATGTGATTTTGTGTCATTGGTTGAACATTTAGGTCATTTTCGTCCTCCCTAGGCTTATTCTAATCCAATTAGGGTTTTTAACCAATCTTGTGCATCCAATATGTGATTTTGTGTCATTGGTTGAACATTTAGGTCATTTTCATGCTCCAAAGGCTTATTCTAATCCAATTAGGGTTTTTAACCAATCTTGTGCATCCAATATGTGATTTTGTGTCATTGGTTGAACATTTAGGTCATTTTCGTCCTCCCTAGGCTTATTCTAATCCAATTAGGGTTTTTAACCAATCTTGTGCATCCAATATGTCATTTTGTGTCATTGGTTCAACATTTAGGTCATTTTGGTCCTCCCTAGGCTTATTCTAATCCAATTAGGGTTTTTAACCAATCTTGTGCATCCAATATGTGATTTTGTGTCATTGGTTGAACATTTAGGTCATTTTCGTCCTCCCTAGGCTTATTCTAATCCAATTAGGGTTTTTAACCAATCTTGTGCATCCAATATGTGATTTTGTGTCATTTTGTGTCATTGGTTGAACATTTAGGTCAGTTTCGTCCTCCCTAGGCTTATTCTAATCCAATTAGGGTTTTTAACCAATCTTGTGCATCCAATATGTGATTTTGTGTCTTTGGTTGAACATTTAGGTCATTTTCGTCCTCCCTAGGCTTATTCTAATCCAATTAGGGTTTTTAACCAATCTTGTGCAACCAATATGTGATTTTGTGTCATTGGTTGAACATTTAGGTCATTTTCGTCCTCCCTAGGCTTATTCTAATCGAATTAGGGTTTTTAACCAATCTTGTGCATCCAATATGTGATTTTGTGTCATTTTGTGTCATTGGTTGAACATTTAGGTCATTTTCGTCCTCCCTAGGATTATTCTAATCCAATCAGGGTTTTTAACCAATCTTGTGCATCCAATATGTGATTTTGTGATTGGTTGAACATTTAGGTCATTTTCGTCCTCCCTAGGCTTATTATAATCCAATTAGGGTTTTTAACCAATCTTGTGCATCCAATATGTGATTTGGTGTCATTGGTTGAACATTTAGGTCATTTTCGTCCTCCCTAGGCTTATTCTAATCCAATTAGGGTTTTTAACCAATCTTGTGCATCCAATATGTGATTTTGTATCATTTTGTGTGATTGGTTGAACATTTAGGTCATTTTCGTCCTCCCTAGGCTTATTCTAATCCAATTAGGGTTTTTTTATCAATCTTGTGCATCCAATATGTAATTTTGTGTCATTTTGTGTCATTGGTTGAACATTTAGGTCATTTTTGTCCTACCTAGGCTTATTCTAATCCAATTAGGGTTTTTAACTAATCTTGTGCATCCAATATGTGATTTTGTGTCATTGGTTGAACATTTAGGTCATTTTCGTCCTCCCTAGGCTTATTCTAATCCAATTAGGGTTTTTAACCAATCTTGTGCAACCAATATGTGATTTTGTGTCATTAGTTGAACATTTAGGTCATTTTCGTCCTCCCTAGGCTTATTCTAATCCAATTAGGGTTTTTAACCAATCTTGTGCATCCAATATGTGATTTTGTATCATTTTGTGTCATTGGTTAAACATTTAGGTCATTTTCGTCCTCCCTTGGCTTATTCTAATCCAATTAGGGTTTTTTGATCAATCTTGTGCATCCAATATGTAATTTTGTGTCATTTTGTGTCATTGGTTGAACATTTAGGTCTTTTTTGTCCTCCCTAGGCTTATTCTAATCCAATTAAGGTTTTTAACCAATCTTGTGCATCCAATATGTGATTTTGTGTCATTGGTTGAACATTTAGGTCATTTTCGTCCTCCCTAGGCTTATTCTAATCCAATTAGGGTTTTTAACCAATCTTGTGCAACCAATATGTGATTTTGTGTCATTAGTTGAACATTTAGGTCATTTTCGTCCTCCCTAGGCTTATTCTGATCCAATTAGGGTTTTTAACCAATCTTGTGCATCTAATATGTGATTTTGTATCATTTTGTGTCATTGGTTGAACATTTAGGTCATTTTCGTCCTCCCTAGGCTTATTCTAATCCAATTAGGGTTTTTTTATCAATCTTGTGCATCCAATATGTAATTTTGTGTCATTTTGTGTCATTGGTTGAACATTTAGGTCATTTTTGTCCTCCCTAGGCTTATTCTAATCCAATTAGGGTTTTTAACCAATCTTGTATATCCAATATGTGATTTTGTGATTGGTTGAACATTTAGGTCATTTTCGTCCTCCCTAGGCTTATTCTAATCCAATTAGGGTTTTTAACCAATCTTGTGCATCCAATATGTGATTTTGTGTCATTTTGTGTCATTGGTTGAACATTTAGGTCATTTTCGTCCTCCCTAGGATTATTCTAATCCAATCAGGGTTTTTAACCAATCTTGTGCATCCAATATGTGATTTTGTGATTGGTTGAACATTTAGGTCATTTTCGTCCTCCCTAGGCTTATTCTAATCCAATTAGGGTTTTCAACCAATCTTGTGCATCCAATATGTGATTTCGTATCATTTTTTGTCATTGGTTGAACATTTAGGTCATTTTCGTCCTCCCTAGGCTTATTCTAATCCAATTAGGGTTTTTAACCAATCTTGTGCATCCAATATGTGATTTTGTGATTGGTTGAACATTTAGGTCATTTTCGTCCTCCCTAGGCTTATTCTAATCCAATTAGGGTTTTCAACCAATCTTGTGCATCCAATATGTGATTTCATATTATTTTGTGTCATTGGTTGAACATTTAGGTCATTTTCGTCCTCCGTAGGCTTATTCTAATCCAATAAGGGTTTTTAATCAATCTCGTGCATCCAATATGTAATTTTGTGTCATTGGTTGAACATTTAGGTCTTTTTTGTCCTCCCAAGGCTTATTCTAATCCAATTAGGGTTTTTAACCAATCTTGTGCATCCAATATGTGATTTTGTGTCATTGGTTGAACATTTAGGTCATTTTCGTCCTCCCTAGGCTTATTCTAATCCAATTAGGGTTTTTAACCAATCTTGTGCAACCAATATGTGATTTTGTGTCATTAGTTGAACATTTAGGTCATTTTCGTCCTCCCTATGCTTATTCTGATCCAATTAGGGTTTTTAACCAATCTTGTGCATCTAATATGTGATTTTGTGTCATTTTGTGTCATTGGTTGAACATTTAGGTCAGTTTCGTCCTCCCTAGGCTTATTCTAATCCAATTAGGGTTTTTTTATCAATCTTGTGCATCCAATATGTATATTTGTGTCATTTTGTGTCATTGGTTGAACATTTAGGTCATTTTTGTCCTCCCTAGTCTTATTCTAATCCATTTAGGGATTTTAACCAATCTTGTGCATCCAATATGTGATTTTGTGTCAATTGTTGAACATTTAGGTCATTTTCGTCCTCCCTAGGCTTATTCTAATCCAATTAGGGTTTTTAACCAATCTTGTGCAACCAATATGTGATTTTGTGTCATTAGTTGAACATTTAGGTCATTTTCGTCCTCCCTAGGCTTATTCTGATCCAATTAGGGTTTTTAACCAATCTTGTGCATCTAATATGTGATTTTGTGTCATTTTGTGTCATTGGTTGAACATTTAGGTCAGTTTCGTCCTCCCTAGGCTTATTCTAATCCAATTAGGGTTTTTAACCAATCTTGTGCATCAAATATGTGATTTTGTGATTGGTTGAACATTTAGGTCATTTTCGTCCTCCCTAGGCTTATTCTAATCCAATTAGGGTTTTTAACCAACCTTGTGCATCCAATATGTGATTTTGTGTCATTTTGTGTCGTTGGTTGAACATATAGATCATTTTCGTCCTCCTAAGGCTTATTCTAATCCAATTAGGGTTTTTAACCAATCTTGTGCATCCAATATGTGATTTTGTATCATTTTGTGTCATTGGTTGAACATATAGGTCATTTTCGTCCTCCATAGGATTATTCTAATCCAATTAGGGTTTTTAACCAATCTTGTGCATCCAATATGTAATTTTGTGTCATTTTGGGTCATTGGTTGAAGATTTAGGTCATTTTCGTCCTCCCTAGGCTTATTCTAATCCAATTAGGGTTTTTAACCAATCTTGTGCATCCAATATGTGATTTTGTGTCATTCGTTGAATATTTAGGTTATTTTTGTCCTCCCTAGGCTTATTCTAATCCAATTAGGGTTTTTAACCAATCTTGTGCATCCAATATGTGATTTTGTGTCATTTTGTGTCATTTGTTGAACATTTAGGTCATTTTGGTCCTCCCTAGGCTTATTCTAATCCAATTAGGGTTTTTAACAAATCTTGTGCATCCAATATGTTATTTTCTGTCATTTTGTGTCATTAGTTGAACATTTAGGTCATTTTCGTCCTCCCTAGGCTTATTATAATCCAATTAGGGTTTTTAACCAATCTTATGCATCCAATATGTGATTTGGTGTCATTGGTTAAACATTTAGGTCATTTTCGTCCTCCCTAGGCGTATTCTAATCCAATTAGGATTTTTAACCAATCTTGTGCATCCAATATGTGATTTTGTATCATTTTGTGTCATTGGTTGAACATTTAGGTCATTTTCGTCCTCCCTAGGCTTATTCTAATCCAATTAGGGTTTTTTTATCAATCTTGTGCATCCAATATGTAATTTTGTGTCATTTTGTGTCATTGGTTGAACATTTAGGTCATTTTTGTCCTCCCTAGGCTTATTCTAATCCAATTAGGGTTTTTAACCAATCTTGTATATCCAATATGTGATTTTGTGATTGGTTGAACATTTAGGTCATTTTCGTCCTCCCTAGGCTTATTCTAATCCAATTAGGGTTTTTAACCAATCTTGTGCATCCAATATGTGATTTTGTGTCATTTTGTGTCATTGGTTGAACATTTAGGTCATTTTCGTCCTCCCTAGGATTATTCTAATCCAATCAGGGTTTTTAACCAATCTTGTGCATCCAATATGTGATTTTGTGATTGGTTGAACATTTAGGTCATTTTCGTCCTCCCTAGGCTTATTCTAATCCAATTAGGGTTTTCAACCAATCTTGTGCATCCAATATGTGATTTCGTATCATTTTGTGTCATTTGTTGAACATTTAGGTCATTTTCGTCGTCCCTAGGCTTATTCTAATCCAATAAGGGTTTTTAATCAATCTTGTTCATCCAATATGTAATTTTGTGTCATTGGTTGAACATTTAGGTCTTTTTTGTCCTCCCTAGGCTTATTCTAATCCAATTAGGGTTTTTAACCAATCTTGTGCATCCAATATGTGATTTTGTGTCATTGGTTGAACATTTAGGTCATTTTCGTCCTCCCTAGGCTTATTCTAATCCAATTAGGGTTTTTAACCAATCTTGTGCAACCAATATGTGATTTTGTGTCATTGGTTGAACATTTAGGTCATTTTCGTCCTCCCTAGGCTTATTCTAATCCAATTAGGGTTTTTAACCAAACTTGTGCATCCAATATGTAATTTTGTGTCATTTTGTGTCATTGGTTGAAGATTTAGGTCATTTTCGTCCTCCCTAGGCTTATTCTAATCCAATTAGGGTTTTTAACCAATCTTGTGCATCCAATATGTGATTTTGTGTCATTGGTTGAACATTTAGGTCATTTTCGTCCTCCCTAGGCTTATTCTAATCCAATTAGGGTTTTTAACTAATCTTGTGCATCCAATATGTGATTTTGTGTCATTTTGTGTCATTGGTTGAACATTTAGGTCACTTTCGTCCTCCATAGGCTTATTCTAATCCAATTAGGGTTTTTAACCAATCTTGTGCATCCAATATGTGATTTTGTATCATTTTGTGTCATTGGTTGAACATATAGGTCATTTTCGTCCTCCATAGGATTATTCTAATCCAATTAGGGTTTTTAACCAATCTTGTGCATCCAATATGTAATTTTGTGTCATTTTGGGTCATTGGTTGAAGATTTAGGTCATTTTCGTCCTCCCTAGGCTTATTCTAATCCAATTAGGGTTTTTAACCAATCTTGTGCATCCAATATGTGATTTTGTGTCATTGGTTGAACATTTAGGTCATTTTCGTCCTCCCTAGGCTTATTCTAATCCAATTAGGGTTTTTAACTAATCTTGTGCATCCAATATGTGATTTTGTGTCATTTTGTGTCATTGGTTGAACATTTAGGTCATTTTCGTCCTCCCTAGGCTTATTCTAATCCAATTAAGGTTTTTAACCAATCTTGTGCATCCAATATGTGATTTTCTGTCATTTTGTGTCATTGGTTGAACATTTACGTCATTTTTGTCCTCCCTAGGCTTATTCTAATCCAATTAGGGTTTTTAACCAATCTTGTGCATCCAATATGTGATTTTGTGTCATTGGTTGAACATTTAGGTCATTTTCGTCCTCCCTAGGCTTATTCTAATCCAATTAGGATTTTTAACCAATCTTGTGCATCCAATATGTGATTTTGTGTCATTTGTTGAACATTTAGGTCATTTTCGTCGTCCCTAGGCTTATTCTAATCCAATTAGGGTTTTTAACCAATCTTGTGCATCCAATATGTGATTTTGTGTAATTTTGTGTCATTGGTTGAACATTTAGGTCATTTTCTTCCTCCCTA
>JBBPBQ010000003.1:25022737-25046920 GCA_037974755.1 Cicer yamashitae
GTTGAACATTTAGGTCATTTTCGTCCTTCCTAGGCTTATTATAATCCAATTAGGGTTTTTAACCAATCTTGTGCATCCAATATGTGATTTGGTGTCATTGGTTGAACATTTAGGTCATTATCGTCCTCCCTAGGCTTATTCTAATCCAATTAGGGTTTTTAACCAATCTTGTACATCCAATATGTGATTTTGTATCATTTTGTGTCATTGGTAGAACATTTAGGTCATTTTCGTCCTCCCTAGGCTTATTCTAATCCAATTAGGGTTTTTTTTATCAATCTTGTGCATCCAATATGTAATTTTGTGTCATTTTGTGTCATTGGTTGAATATTTAGGTCATTTTTGTCCTCCCTAGGCTTATTCTAATCCAATTAGGGTTTTTAACCAATCTTGTGCATCCAATATGTGATTTTGTGTCATTGGTTGAACATTTAGGTCATTTTCGTCCTCCCTAAGCTTATTCTAATCCAATTAGGGTTTTCAACCAATCTTGTGCATCCAATATGTGATTTTGTGTCATTGGTTGAACATTTAGGTCATTTTCGTCCTCCCTAGGCTTATTCTAATCCAATTAGGGTTTTTAACCAATCTTGTGCATCCAATATGTGATTTTGTGTCATTTTGTGTCATTGGTTGAACATTTAGGTCATTTTCGTCCTCCCTAGACTTATTCTAATCCAATTATGGTTTTTAACCAATCATGTGCATCCAATATGTGATTTTGTGTCATTTTGTGTTATTGGTTGATCATTTAGGTCATTTTCGTCCTCCCTAGGCTTATTCTAATCCAATTAGGGTTTTTAACCAATCTTGTGCATCCAATATGTGATTTTGTGTCATTGGTTGAACTTTTAGGTCAATTTCGTCCTCCCTAGGCTTATTCTAATCCAATTAGGGTTTTTAACCAATCTTGTGCATCCAATATGTGATTTTGTGTCATTGGTTGAACATTTAGGTCATTTTCGTCCTCCCTAGGCTTATTCTAATCCAATTAGGGTTTTTAACCAATCTTGTGCATCCAATATGTGATTTTGTGTCATTGGTTGAACATTTAGGTCATTTTCGTCCTCCCTAGGCTTATTCTAATCCAATTAGGGTTTTTAACCAATCTTGTGCATCCAATATGTGATTTTGTGCATTTTGTGTCATTGGTTGAACAGTTAGGTCATTTTGGTCCTCCCTAGGCTTATTCTAATCCAATTAGGGTTTTTAACCAATCTTGTGCATCCAATATGTGATTTTGTGTCATTGGTTGAACATTTAGGTCATTTTCGTCCTCCCTAGGCTTATTCTATTCCAATTAGGGTTTTTAACCAATCTTGTGCAACCAATATGTGATTTTGTGTCATTAGTTGAACATTTAGGTCATTTTCGTCCTCCCTAGGCTTATTCTGATCCAATTAGGGTTTTTAACCAATCTTGTGCATCCAATATGTGATTTTGTGTCATTTTGTGTCATTGGTTGAACATTTAGGTCAGTTTCGTCCTCCCTAGGCTTATTCTAATCCAATTAGGGTTTTTAACCAATCTTGTGCATCCAATATGTGATTTTCTGATTGGTTGAACATTTAGGTCATTTTCGTCCTCCCGAGGCTTATTCTAATCCAATTAGAGTTTTGACCAATCTTGTGCATCCAATATGTGATTTTGTGTCATTGGTTGAACATTTAGGTTAGTTTCGTCCTCCCAAAGCTTATTCTAATCCAATTAGGGTTTTTAACCAATCTTGTGCATCCAATATGTGATTTTGTGATTGGTTGAACATTTAGGCCATTTTCGTCCTCCCTAAGCTTATTCTAATCCAATTAGGGTTTTTAACCAATCTTGTGCATCCAATATGTGATTTTGTGTCATTGGTTGAACATTTAGGTCATTATCGTCCTCCCTAGGCTTATTCTAATCCAATTAGGGTTTTTAACCAATCTTGTGCAACCAATATGTGATTTTGTGTCATTGGTTGAACATTTAGGTCATTTTCGTCCTCCCTAGGCTTATTCTAATCCAATTAGGGTTTTTAACCAATCTTGTGCATCCAATATGTGATTTTGTGTCATTTTCTGTCATTGGTTGAACATTTAGGTCATTTTCGTCCTCCCTAGGCTTATTCTAATTCAAATAGGGTTTTTAACCAATCTTGTGCATCCAATATGTGATTTTGTGTCATTTTGTGTCATTGGTTGAACATTTAGGTCATTTTCGTCCTCCCTAGGCTTATTCTAATCCAATTAGGGTTTTTAACCAATCATGAGCATCCAATATGTGATTTTGTGTCATTTTGTGTCATTGGTTGAACATTTAGGTCATTTTCGTCCTCCCTAGGCTTATTCTAATCCAATTAGGGTTTTTAACCAATCTTGTGCATCCAATATGTGATTTTGTGTCATTGGTTGAACATTTAGGTCATTTTCGTCCTCCCTAGGCTTATTCTAATCCAATTAGGGTTTTTAACCAATATTGAGCATCCAATATGTGATTTTGTGTCATTTTGTGTCATTGGTTGAACATTTAGGTCATTTTCGTCCTCCCTAGGCTTATTCTAATCCAATTAGGGTTTTTAACCAATCTTGTGCATCCAATATGTGATTTTGTGTCATTGGTTGAACATTTAGGTCATTTTCGTCCTCCCTAGGCTTATTCTAATCCAATTAGGGTTTTTAACCAATCTTGTGCATCCAATATGTGATTTTGTGTCATTGTTTGCACATTTAGGTCATTTTCGTCCTCCCTAGGCTTATTCTAATCCAATTAGGGTTTTTAACCAATCTTGTGCATCCAATATGTGATTTTGTGTCATTGGTTGAACATTTAGGTCATTTTCGTCCTCCCTAGGCTTATTCTAATCCAATTAGGGTTTTTAACCAATCTTGTGAATCCAATATGTCATTTTGTGTCATTTTGTGTCATTTGTTGAACATTTAGGTCATTTTCATCCTCCGTAGGCTTATTCTAATCCAATTAGGGTTTTTAACCAATCTTGTGCAGCCAATATGTGATTATCTATCATTTTGTGTCATTGGTTGAACATTTAGGTCATTTTCGTCCTCCCTAGGATTATTATATTCCAATTAGGGTTTTTAACCAATCTTGTGCATCCAATATGTGATTTTGTGTCATTGGTTGAACATTTAGGTCATTTTCGTCCTCCGTAGGCTTATTCTAATCCAATTAGGGTTTTTAACCAATCTTGTGCATCCAATGTGTGATTTTGTGATTGGTTGAACATTTAGGTCATTTTCGTCCTCCCTAGGCTTATTCTAATCCAATTAGGGTTTTTAACCAATCTTGTGCATCCAATATGTGATTTTGTGATTGGTTGAACATTTAGGTCATTTTCGTCCTCCCTAGGCTTATTCTAATCCAATTAGGGTTTTTAACCAATCTTGTGCAACCAATATGTGATTTTGTGTCATTGGTTGAACATTTAGGTCATTTTCGTCCTCCCTAGGCTTATTCTGATCCAATTAGGGTTTTTAACCAATCTTGTCCATCTAATATGTGATTTTGTGTCATTTTGTGTCATTGGTTGAACATTTAGGTCAGTTTCGTCCTCCCTAGGCTTATTCTAATCCAATTAGGGTTTTTAACCAATCTTGTGCATCCAATATGTGATTTTGTGATTGGTTGAACATTAAGGTCATTTTCGTCCTCCCTAGGCTTATTCTAATCCAATTAGGGTTTTTAACCAATCTTGTGCATCCAATATGTGATTTTGTGATTGGTTGAACATTTAGGTCATTTTCGTCCTCCCTAGGCTTATTCTAATCCAATTAGGGTTTTCAACCAATCTTGTGCATCCAATATGTGATTTCATATTATTTTGTGTCATTGGTTGAACATTTAGGTCATTTTCGTCCTCCGTAGGCTTATTCTAATCCAATAAGGGTTTTTAATCAATCTCGTGCATCCAATATGTAATTTTGTGTCATTGGTTGAACATTTAGGTCTTTTTTGTCCTCCCAAGGCTTATTCTAATCCAATTAGGGTTTTTAACCAATCTTGTGCATCCAATATGTGATTTTGTGTCATTGGTTGAACATTTAGGTCATTTTCGTCCTCCCTAGGCTTATTCTAATCCAATTAGGGTTTTTAACCAATCTTGTGCAACCAATATGTGATTTTGTGTCATTAGTTGAACATTTAGGTCATTTTCGTCCTCCCTATGCTTATTCTGATCCAATTAGGGTTTTTAACCAATCTTGTGCATCTAATATGTGATTTTGTGTCATTTTGTGTCATTGGTTGAACATTTAGGTCAGTTTCGTCCTCCCTAGGCTTATTCTAATCCAATTAGGGTTTTTTTATCAATCTTGTGCATCCAATATGTATATTTGTGTCATTTTGTGTCATTGGTTGAACATTTAGGTCATTTTTGTCCTCCCTAGTCTTATTCTAATCCATTTAGGGATTTTAACCAATCTTGTGCATCCAATATGTGATTTTGTGTCAATTGTTGAACATTTAGGTCATTTTCGTCCTCCCTAGGCTTATTCTAATCCAATTAGGGTTTTTAACCAATCTTGTGCAACCAATATGTGATTTTGTGTCATTGGTTGAACATTTAGGTCATTTTCGTCCTCCCTAGGCTTATTCTAATCCAATTAGGGTTTTTAACCAATCTTGTGCATCCAATATGTGATTTTGTATCATTTTGTGTCATTGGTTGAACATATAGGTCATTTTCGTCCTCCATAGGCTTATTCTAATCCAATTAGGGTTTTTAACCAATCTTGTGCATCCAATATGTAATTTTGTGTCATTTTGTGTCATTGGTTGAAGATTTAGGTCATTTTCGTCCTCCCTAGGCTTATTCTAATCCAATTAGTGTTTTTAACCAATCTTGTGCATCCAATATGTGACTTTGTGTCATTGGTTGAATATTTAGGTCATTTTTGTCCTCCCTAGGCTTATTCTAATCCAATTAGGGTTTTTAACCAATCTTGTGCATCCAATATGTGATTTTCTGTCATTTTGTGTCATTTGTTGAACATTTAGGTCATTTTCGTCCTCCCTAGGCTTATTCTAATCCAATTAGGGTTTTTAACCAATCTTGTGCATCCAATATGTGATTTTGTGTCATTCGTTGAACATTTAGGTCATTTTCGTCCTCCCTAGGGTTATTCTAATCCAATTAGGGTTTTTAACCAATCTTGTGCATCCAATATGTGATTTTGTGTCATTGGTTGAACATTTAGGTCATTTTCGTCCTCCCTAGGCTTATTCTAATCCAATTAGGGTTTTTAACCAATCTTGTGCATCCAATATGTGATTTTGTGTCATTGGTTGAACATTTAGGTCATTTTCGTCCTCCCTAGGCTTATTCTAATCCAATTAGGATTTTTAACCAATCTTGTGCATCCAATATGTGATTTTGTGTCATTGGTTAAACATTTAGGTCATTTTGGTCCTCTCTATGCTTATTCTAATCCAATTAGGGTTTTTAACCAATCTTGTGCATATAATAAGTGATTTTGTGTTATTGGTAATACAATTAGGTCATTCTCGTCCTCGCTAGGCTTATTCTAATCCAATTAGGGTTTTTTACCAATCTTGCGCATCCAATATGTGATTTTGTGTCATTGGTTGCACATTTAGGTAATTTTCGTCCTCCCTAGGCTTATTCTAATCCAATTAGGGTTTTTAACCAATGTTGTTCATCTAATATGTGACTTTGTGTCATTGGTTGAACATTTAGGTCATTTTCGTCCTCCCTAGGCTTATTCTAATCCAATTAGGGTTTTTAACCAATCTTGTGCATCCAATATGTGATTTTGTGTCATTGGTTGAACATTTAGGTCATTTTCGTCCTCCCTAGGCTTATTCTAATCCAATTAGGGTTTTTAACCAATCTTGTGCATCCAATATGTGATTTTGTGTCATTGGTTGAACATTTAGGTCATTTTCGTCCTCCCTAGGCTTATTCTAATCCAATTAGGGTTTTTAACCAATCTTGTGCATCCAATATGTGATTTTGTGCATTTTGTGTCATTGGTTGAACAGTTAGGTCATTTTGGTCCTCCCTAGGCTTATTCTAATCCAATTAGGGTTTTTAACCAATCTTGTGCATCCAATATGTGATTTTGTGTCATTGGTTGAACATTTAGGTCATTTTCGTCCTCCCTAGGCTTATTCTAATCCAATTAGGGTTTTTAAAAAATCTTGTGCATCAAATATGTGATTTTGTGTCATTGGTTGAACGTTTAGGTCATTTTGGTCCTCCTTAGGCTTATTCTAATCCAATTAGGGTTTTTAACCAATCTTGTGCATCCAATATGTGATTTTGTGTCATTTTGTGTCATTGGTTGAACATTTAGGTCATTTTCGTCCTCCCTAGGCTTATTCTAATCCAATTAGGGTTTTTAACCAATCTTGTGCATCAAATATGTGATTTTGTGTCATTTGTTGAACGTTTAGGTCATTTGCGTCCTCCCTAGGCTTATTCTAATCCAATTAGGTTTTTTAACCAATCTTGTGCATCCAATATGTGATTTTGTGTCATTGGTTGAACGTTTAGGTCATTTTCGTCCTCCCTAGGCTTATTCTAATCCAATTAGGGTTTTTAACCAATCTTGTGCATCCATTATGTGATTTTGTGTCATTTTGTGTCATTGGTTGAACATTTAGGTCATTTTCGTCCTCCCTAGGATTATTCTAATCCAATCACGGTTTTTAACCAATCTTGTGCATCCACTATGTGATTTTGTGATTGGTTGAACATTTAGGTCATTTTCGTCCTCCCTAGGCTTATTCTAATCCAATTAGGGTTTTCAACCAATCTTGTGCATCCAATATGTGATTTCGTATCATTTTGTGTCATTGGTTGAACATTTAGGTCATTTTCGTCCTCCCTAGGCCTATTCTAATCCAATAAGGGTTTTTAATCAATCTTGTGCATCCAATATGTAATTTTGTGTCATTGGTTGAACATTTAGGTCTTTTTTGTCCTCCCTAGGCTTATTCTAATCCAATTAGGGTTTTTAACCAATCTTGTGCATCCAATATGTGATTTTGTGTCATTTGTTGAACATTTAGGTCATTTTCGTCCTCCCTAGGCTTATTCTAATCCAATTAAGGTTTTTAACCAATCTTGTGCATCCAATATGTGATTTTGTGTCATTGGTTGAACATTTAGGTCATTTTCGTCCTCCCTAGGCTTATCCTAATCCAATTAGGGTTTTTAACCAATCTTGTGCATCCAATATGTGATTTTGTACCATTGGTTGAACATTTAGGTCATTTTCGTCCTCCCTAGCCTTATTCTAATCCAATTATGGTTTTTAACCAATCTTGTGCATCCAATATGTGATTTTGTGTCATTTTGGGTCATTGGTTTAACATATAGGTCATTTTCGTCCTACCTAGACTTATTCTAATCCAATTAGGGTTTTTAACCAATCTTGTGCTTCCAATATGTGATTTTGTGTCATTGGTTGAACATTTAGGTCATTTTCGTCCTCCCTAGGCTTATTCTAATCCAATTAGGGTTTTTAACCAATCTTGTGCATCCAATATGTGATTTTGTGTCATTGGTTGAACATTTAGGTCATTTTCGTCCTCCCTAGGCTTATTCTAATCCAATTAGGGTTTTTAACCAATCTTGTGCATCCAATATGTGATTTTGTGTCATCGGTTGAACATTTAGGTCATTTTTGTCCTCCCTAGGCTTATTCTAATCCAATTAGGGTTTTTAACCAATCTTGTGCATCCAATATGTGAATTTGTGTCATTTTGTGTCATTGGTTGAACATTTAGGTCACTTTCGTCCTCCCTGGGCTTATTCTAATCCAATTAGGGTTTTTAACCAATCTTGTGCATCCAATTCGTGATTTTGTATCATTTTCTGTCATTGGTTGAACATATAGGTCATTTTCGTCCTCCATAGGCTTATTCTAATCCAATTAGGGTTTTTAACCAATCTTGTGCATCCAATATGTAATTTTGTGTCATTTTGTGTCATTGGTTGAAGATTTAGGTCATTTTCGTCCTCCCTAGGCTTATTCTAATCCAATTAGGGTTTTTAACCAATCTTGTGCATCCAATATGTGACTTTGTGTCATTGGTTGAATATTTAGGTCATTTTTGTCCTCCCTAGGCTTATTCTAATCCAATTAGGGTTTTTAACCAATCTTGTGCATCCAATATGTGATTTTGTATCATTTTGTGTCATTGGTTGAACATTTAGGTCATTTTCGTCCTCCCTAGGCTTATTCTAATCCAATTAGCGTTTTTAACCAATCTTGTGCGTCCAATATGTGATTCTGTGTCATTGGTTGAATATTTAGGTCATTTTTGTCCTCCCTAGGCTTATTCTAATCCAATTAGGGTTTTTAACCAATCTTGTGCATCCAATATGTGATTTTGTGTCATTCTGTGTCATTTGTTAATCATTTAGATCATTTTCGTCCTCCCTAGGCTTATTCTAATCCAATTAGGGTTTTTAACCAATCTTGTGCATCCAATATGTGATTTTGTGTCATTGGTTGAACATTTAGGTCATTTTCGTCCTCCCTAGGCTTATTCTAATCCAATTAGGGTTTTTAACCAATCTTGTGCATCCAATATGTGATTTTGTATCATTTTGTGTCATTGGTTGAACATTTAGGTCATTTTCGTCCTCCCTAGGCTTATTCTAATCCAATTAGGGTTTTTAACCAATCTTGTGCATCCAATATGTGACTTTGTGTCATTGGTTGAATATTTAGGTCATTTTTGTCCTCCCTAGGCTTATTCTAATCCAATTAGGGTTTTTAACCAATCTTGTGCATCCAATATGTGATTTTGTGTCATTTTGTGTCATTTGTTGAACATTTAGGTCATTTTGGTCCTCCCTAGGCTTATTCTAATCCAATTAGGGTTTTTAACAAATCTTGTGCATCCAATATGTGACTTTCTGTCATTTTGTGTCATTAGTTGAACATTTAGGTCATTTTCGTCCTTCCTAGGCTTATTATAATCCAATTAGGGTTTTTAACCAATCTTGTGCATCCAATATGTGATTTGGTGTCATTGGTTGAACATTTAGGTCATTTTCGTCCTCCCTAGGCTTATTCTAATCCAATTAGGGTTTTTAACCAATCTTGTGCATCCAATATGTGATTTTGTATCATTTTGTGTCATTGGTAGAACATTTAGGTCATTTTCGTCCTCCCTAGGCTTATTCTAATCCAATTAGGGTTTTTTTTATCAATCTTGTGCATCCAATATGTAATTTTGTGTCTTTTTGTGTCATTGGTTGAATATTTAGGTCATTTTTGTCCTCCCTAGGCTTATTCTAATCCAATTAGGGTTTTTAACCAATCTTGTGCATCCAATATGTGATTTTGTGTCATTGGTTGAACATTTAGGTCATTTTCGTCCTCCCTAAGCTTATTCTAATCCAATTAGGTTTTTAACCAATCTTGTGCATCCAATATGTTATTTTGTGTCATTTTGTGTCATTGGTTGAAACATTTAGGTCATTTTCGTCCTCCCTAGGCTTATTCTAATCCAATTAGGGTTTTTAACCAATCTTGTGCATCCAATATGTGATTTTGTGTCATTTTGTGTCATTGGTTGAACTTTTAGGTCATTTTCGTCCTCCTAGGCTTATTCTAATCCAATTAGGGTTTTTAACCAATCTTGTGCATCCAATATGTGATTTTGTGTCATTGGTTGAACATTTAGGTCATTTTCGTCCTCCCTAGGCTTATTCTAATCCAATTAGGGTTTTTAACCTATCTTGTGCATCCTATATGTGATTTTGTGTAATTGGTTGAACATTTAGGTCATTTTTGTCCTCCCTAGGCTTATTCTAATCCAATTAGGGTTTTTAACCAATCTTGTGCATCCAATATGTGATTTTGTGTCATTGGTTGAACATTTAGGTCATTTTCGTCCTCCCTAGGCTTATTCTAATCCAATTAGGGTTTTTAACCAATCTTGTGCATCCAATATGTGATTTTGTGTCATTGGTTGAACATTTAGGTCATTTTCGTCCTCCCTAGGCTTATTCTAATCCAATTAGGGTTTTTAACCAATCTTGTGCATCCAATATGTGATTTTGTGCATTTTGTGTCATTGGTTGAACAGTTAGGTCATTTTGGTCCTCCCTAGGCTTATTCTAATCCAATTAGGGTTTTTAACCAATCTTGTGCATCCAATATGTGATTTTGTGTCATTGGTTGAACATTTAGGTCATTTTCGTCCTCCCTAGGCTTATTCTAACCCAATTAGTGTTTTTAACCAATCTTGTGCATCCAATATGTGATTTTGTCTCATTGGTTGAACATTTAGATCAATTTCGTCCTCCCTAGGCTTATTCTAATCCAATTAGGGTTTTTAACCAATCTTGTGCATCCAATATGTGATTTTGTGTCATTGGTTGAACATTTAGGTCATTTTCGTCCTCCCTAGGCTTATTCTAATCCAATTAGGGTTTTTAACCAATCTTGTGCATCCAATATGTGATTTTGAGTCATTAGTTGAACATTTAGGTCATTTTCGTCCTCCCTAGGCTTATTCTAATCCAATTAGGGTTTTTAACCAATCTTGTGCATCCAATATGTGATTTTGTGTCATTGGTTGAACATTTAGGTCATTTTCGTCCTCCCTAGGCTTATTCTAATCCAATTAGGGTTTTTAACCAATCTTGTACATCCAATATGTGATTTTGTGTCATTTTGTGTCATTGGTTGAACATTTAGGTCATTTTCGTCCTCCATAGGCTTATTCTAATCCAATTAGGGTTTTTAACCAATCTTGTGCATCCAATAAGTGATTTTGTGTCATTGGTTGAACATTTAGGTCATTTTCGTCCTCAATAGGCTTATTCTAATCCAATTAGGGTTTTTAACCAATCTTGTGCATCCAATATGTGATTTTGTGTCATTTTGTGTCATTGGTTGAACATTTAGGTCATTTTCGTCCTCCCTAGGCTTATTCTAATCCAATTAGGGTTTTTAACCAATCTTGTGCATCCAATATGTGATTTTGTGTCATTGGTTGAACATTTAGGTCATTTTCGTCCTCCCTAGGCTTATTCTAATCCAATTAGGGTTTTTAAACAATCTTGTGCATCCAATATGTGATTTTGTGTCATTTTTTGTCATTGGTTGAACATTTAGGTCATTTTCGTCATCCCTAGGCTAATTCTAATCCAATTAGGGTTTTTAACCAATCTTGTGCATGCAATATGTGATTTTGTGTCATTTTGTGTCATTGGTTGAACATTTAGGTCATTTTCGTCCTCCCTAGGCTTATTCTAATCCAATTAGGGTTTTTAACCAATCTTGTGCATCCAATATGTGATTTTGTGTCATTGGTTGAACATTTAGGTCATTTTCGTCCTCCCTAGGCTTATTCTAATCCAATTAGGGTTTTTAACAAATCTTCTGCATCCAATATGTGATTTTGTGTCATTGGTTGAACATTTAGGTCATTTTCGTCCTCCCTAGGCTTATTCTAATCCAATTAGGGTTTTTAACCAATCTTGTGCATCCAATATGTAATTTTGTGTCATTGGTTGAAGATTTAGGTCATTTTCGTCCTCCCTAGGCTTATTCTAATCCAATTAGGGTTTTTAACCAATCTTGTGCATCCAATATGTGATTTTGTGTCATTGGTTGAACATTTAGGTCATTTTCGTCCTCCCTAGGCTTATTCTAATCCAATTAGGGTTGTTAACTAATCTTGTGCATCCAATATGTGATTTTGTGTCATTGGTTGAACATTTAGGTCATTTTCGTCCTTCCTAGGCTTATTCTAATCCAATTAGGGTTTTTAACCAATCTTGTGCAACCAATATGTGATTTTGTGTCATTGGTTGAACATTTAGGTCATTTTCGTCCTCCCTAGGCTTATTCTAATCCAATTAGGGTTTTTAACCAATCTTGTGCATCCATTAATTGATTTTGTGTCATTTTGTGTCATTGGTTGAACATTTAGGTCATTTTCGTCCTCCCTAGGATTATTCTAATCCAATCAGGGTTTTTAACCAATCTTGTGCATCCACTATGTGATTTTGTGATTGGTTGAACATTTAGGTCATTTTCGTCCTCCCTAGGCTTATTCTAATCCAATTAGGGTTTTCAACCAATCTTGTGCATCCAATATGTGATTTCGTATCATTTTGTGTCATTGGTTGAACATTTAGGTCATTTTCGTCCTCCCTAGGCTTATTCTAATCCAATAAGAGTTTTTAATCAATCTTGTGCATCCAATATGTAATTTTGTGTCATTGGTTGAACATTTAGGTCTTTTTTGTCCTCCTTAGGCTTATTCTAATCCAATTAGGGTTTTTAACCAATCTTGTGCATCCAATATGTGATTTTGTGTCATTGGTTGAACATTTAGGTCATTTTCGTCCTCCCTAGGCTTATTCTATTCCAATTAGGGTTTTTAACCAATCTTGTGCAACCAATATGTGATTTTGTGTCATTAGTTGAACATTTAGGTCATTTTCGTCCTCCCTAGGCTTATTCTGATCCAATTAGGGTTTTTAACCAATCTTGTGCATCTAATATGTGATTTTGTGTCATTTTGTGTCATTGGTTGAACATTTAGGTCTTTTTTGTCCTCCCTAGGCTTATTCTAATCCAATTAGGGTTTTTAACCAATCTTGTGCATCCAATATGTGATTTTGTGTCATTGGTTGAACATTTATGTCATTTTCGTCCTCCCTAGGCTTATTCTAATCCAATTAGGGTTTTTAACCAATCTTGTGCATCCAATATGTGATTTTGTATCATTTTGTGTCATTGGTTGAACATTTAGGTCATTTTCGTCCTCCCTAGGCTTATTCTAATCCAATTAGCGTTTTTAACCAATCTTGTGCGTCCAATATGTGATTCTGTGTCATTGGTTGAATATTTAGGTCATTTTTGTCCTCCCTAGGCTTATTCTAATCCAATTAGGGTTTTTAACCAATCTTGTGCATCCAATATGTGATTTTGTGTCATTCTGTGTCATTTGTTAATCATTTAGATCATTTTCGTCCTCCCTAGGCTTATTCTAATCCAATTAGGGTTTTTAACCAATCTTGTGCATCCAATATGTGATTTTGTGTCATTGGTTGAACATTTAGGTCATTTTCGTCCTCCCTAGGCTTATTCTAATCCAATTAGGGTTTTTAACCAATCTTGTGCATCCAATATGTGATTTTGTATCATTTTGTGTCATTGGTTGAACATTTAGGTCATTTTCGTCCTCCCTAGGCTTATTCTAATCCAATTAGGGTTTTTTTATCAATCTTGTGCATCCAATATGTAATTTTGTGTCATTTTGTGTCATTGGTTTAACATTTAGGTCATTTTTGTCCTCCCTAGGCTTATTCTAATCCAATTAGGGTTTTTAACCAATCTTGTGCATCCAATATGTGATTTTGTGTCATCGGTTGAACATTTAGGTCATTTTCGTCCTCCCTAGGCTTATTCTAATCCAATTAGGGTTTTTAACCAATCTTGTGCAACCAATATGTGATTTTGTGTCATTGGTTGAACATTTAGGTCATTTTCGTCCTCCCTAGGCTTATTCTAATCCAATTAGGGTTTTTAACCAATCTTGTGCATCCAATATGTGATTTTGTGATTGGTTGAACATTTAGGTCATTTTCGTCCTCCCTAGGCTTATTCTAATCCAATTAGGGTTTTTAACTAATCATGTGTATCGAATATGTGATTTTGTGTCATTGGTTGAACATTTAGGTCATTTTCGTCCTCCCTAGGCTTATTCTAATCCAATTAGGGTTTTTAACCAATCTTGTGCATCCAATATGTGATTTTCTGTCATTATGTGTCATTGGTTGAACATTTAGGTCATTTTCGTCCTCCCTAGGCTTATTCTAATCCAATTAGGGTTTTTAACCAATCTTGTGCATCCAATATGTGATTTTGTGATTGGTTGAACATTTAGGTCATTTTCGTCCTCCCTAGGCTTATTCTAATCCAATTAGGGTTTTTAACCAATCTTGTGCATCCAATATGTGATTTTGTGATTGGTTGAACATTTAGGTCATTTTCGTCCTCCCTAGGCTTATTCTAATCCAATTAGGGTTTTTAACTAATCATGTGTATCGAATATGTGATTTTGTGTCATTGGTTGAACATTTAGGTCATTTTCGTCCTCCCTAGGCTTATTCTAATCCAATTAGGGTTTTTAACCAATCTTGTGCATCCAATATGTGATTTTCTGTCATTTTGTGTCATTGGTTGAACATTTAGGTCATTTTCGTCCTTCCTAGGCTTATTATAATCCAATTAGGGTTTTTAACCAATCTTGTGCATCCAATATGTGATTTTGTGTCATTGGTTGAACATTTAGGTCATTTTCGTCCTCCCTAGGCTTATTCTAATCCAATTAGGGTTTTTAACCAATCTTGTGCATCCAATATGTGATTTTGTGTCATTTTGTGTCATTGGTTGAACATTTAGGTCATTTTCGTCCTCCCTAGGCTTATTTTAATCCAATTAGGGTTTTTAACCAATCTTGTGCATCCAATATGTGATTTTGTATCATTTTGTGTCATTGGTTGAACATTTAGGTCATTTTCGTCCTCCCTAGGCTTATTCTAATCCAATTAGGGTTTTTAACCAATCTTGTGCATCCAATATGTGATTTTGTATCATTTTGTGTCATTGGTTGAACATTTAGGTCATTTTCGTCCTCCCTAGGCTTATTCTAATCCAATTAGGGTTTTTAACCAATCTTGTGCATCCAATATGTGAGTTTGTGTCATTTCGTGTCATTTGTTGAACATTTAGGTCATTTTCGTCCTCCGTAGGCTTATTCTAATCCAATTAGGGTTTTTAACCAATCTTGTGCATCCAATATGTGATTTTCTGTCATTTTGTGTCATTGGTTGAACATTTAGGTCATTTTTGTCCTCCCTAGGATTATTATAATCCAATTAGGGTTTTTAACCAATCTTGTGCATCCAATATGTGATTTTGTGTCATTGGTTGAATATTTAGGTCATTTTTGTCCTCCCTGGGCTTATTCTTATCCAATTAGGGTTTTTAACCAATCTTGTGCATCCAATATGTGATTTTGTATCATTTTGTGTCATTGGTTGAACATTTAGGTCATTTTCGTCCTCCCTAGGCTTATTCTAATCCAATTAGGGTTTTTAACCAATCTTGTGCATCCAATATGTGATTTTGTGTCATTAGTTGAACATTTAGGTCATTTTCGTCCTCCCTAGGCTTATTCTGATCCAATTAGGGTTTTTAACCAATCTTGTGCATCCAATATGTGATTTTGTGTCATTTTGTGTCATTGGTTGAACATTTAGGTCAGTTTCGTCCTCCCTAGGCTTATTCTAATCCAATTAGGGTTTTTAACCAATCTTGTGCATCCAATATGTGATTTTGTATCATTTTGTTTCATTGGTTGAACATATAGGTCATTTTCGTCCTCCATAGGCTTATTCTAATCCAATTAGGGTTTTTAACCAATCTTGTGCATCCAATATGTGATTTTGTGTCATTGGTTGAACATTTAGGTCATTTTCGTCCTCCCTAGGCTTATTCTATTCCAATTAGGGTTTTTAACCAATCTTGTGCAACCAATATGTGATTTTGTGTCATTAGTTGAACATTTAGGTCATTTTCGTCCTCCCTAGGCTTATTCTGATCCAATTAGGGTTTTTAACCAATCTTGTGCATCCAATATGTGATTTTGTGTCATTGGTTGAACATTTAGGTCATTTTCGTCCTCGCTATGCTTATTCTAATCCAATTAGGGTTTTTAACCAATCTTGTGCATCCAATATGTGATTTTGTGTCATTTTGTGTCATTGGTTGAACATTTAGGTCATTTTCGTCCTCCCTAGGCTTATTCTAATCCAATTAGGGTTTTTAACCAATCTTGTGCATCCAATATGTGATTTTGTGTCATTGGTTGAACATTTAGGTCATTTTCGTCCTCCCTAGGCTTATTCTAATCGAATTAGGATTTTTAACCAATCTTGTGCATCCAATATGTGATTTTTTGTCATTTTGTGTCATTGGTTGAACATTTAGGTCATTTTCGTCCTCCCTAGGCTTATTCTAATCCAATTAGGGTTTTTAACCAATCTTGTGCATCCAATATGTAATTTTGTGTCATTGGTTGAACATTTAGGTCCCTTTCGTCCTCCCTAGGCTTATTCTAATCCAATTAGGGTTTTTAACCAATCTTGTGCAACCAATATGTGATTTTGTGTCATTGGTTGAACATTTAGGTCATTTTCGTCCTCCCTAGGCTTATTCTAATCCAATTAGGGTTTTTAACCAATCTTGTGCATCCAATATGTGATTTTGTGTCATTTTCTGTCATTGGTTGAACATTTAGATCATTTTTGTCGACCCTAGGCTTATTCTAATCCAATTAGGGTTTTTAACCAATCTTGTGCATCCAATATGTGATTTTGTGTCATTGGTTGAACATTTAGGTCATTTTCGTCCTCCCTAGGCTTATTCTAATCCAATTAGGGTTTTTAACCAATCTTGTGCATCCAATATTTAATTTTGTGTCATTTTGTGTCATTGGTTGAAGATTTAGGTCATTTTCGTCCTCCCTAGGCTTATTCTAATCCAATTAGGGTTTTTAACCAATCTTGTGCATCCAATATGTGATTTTGTGATTGGTTGAACATTTAGGTCATTTTCGTCCTCCCTAGGCTTATTCTAATCCAATTAGGGTTTTTAACCAATCTTGTGCATCCAATATGTGATTTTGTGTCATTGGTTGAACATTTAGGTCAGTTTCGTCCTCCCTAGGCTTATTCTAATCCAATTAGGGTTTTTAACCAATCTTGTGCATCCAATATGTGATTTTGTGATTGGTTGAACATTTAGGTCATTTTCGTCCTCCCTATGCTTATTCTAATCCAATTAGGGTTTTTAACCAATCTTGTGCATCCAATATGTGATTTTGTGTCATTGGTTAAACATTTAGGTCATTTTCGTCCTCCCTAGGCTTATTCTAATCCAATTAGGGTTTTTAACCAATCTTGTGCAACCAATATGTGATTTTGTGTCATTGGTTGAACATTTAGGTCATTTTCGTCCTCCCTAGGCTTATTCTACTCCAATTTTGGTTTTTAACCAATCTTGTGCTTCCAATATGTGATTTTGTGTCATTGGTTGAACATTTAGGTCATTTTCGTCCTCCCTAGGCTTATTCTAATCCAATTAGGGTTTTTAACCAATCTTGTGCAACCAATATGTGATTTTGTGTCATTGGTTGAACATTTAGGTCATTTTCGTCCTCCCTAGGCTTATTCTAATCCAATTAGGGTTTTTAACCAATCTTGTGCATCCAATATGTGATTTTGTGTCATTGGTTGAACATTTAGGTCATTTTCGTCCTCCCTAGGCTTATTCTAATCCAATTAGGGTTTTTAACTAATCTTGTGCATCCAAAATGTGATTTTGTGTCATTGGTTGAACATTTAGGTCATTTTCGTCCTCCCTAGGCTTATTCTAATCCAATTAGGGTTTTTAACCAATCTTGTGCATCCAATATGTGATTTTGTGTCATTGGTTGAACATTTAGGTCATTTTCGTCCTCCCTAGGCTTATTCTAATCCAATAAGGATTTTTAACCAATCTTGTGCATCCAATATGTGATTTTGTGTCATTGGTCTAACATTTAGGTCATTTTCGTTCTCCCTAGGCTTATTCTAATCCAATTAGGGTTTTTAACCAATCTTGTGCATCCAATATGTGATTTTGTGTCATTTTGTGTCATTGGTTGAACATTTAGGTCATTTTCGTCCTCCCTAGGCTTATTCTAATCCAATTAGGGTTTTTAACCAATCTTGTGAATCCAATATGTGATTTTGTGTCATTGGTTGAACATTTAGGTCATTTTCGTCCTCCTTGGGCTTATTCTAATCCAATTAGGGTTTTTAACCAATCTTGTGGATCGAATATGTCATTTTGTGTCATTGGTTGAACATTTGGGTCATTTTCGTCTTCCCTAGGCTTATTCTAATCCAATTAGGGTTTTTAACCAATCTTGTGCATCCAATATGTGATTTTGTGTCATTTTGTGTCATTGGTTGAACATTTAGGTCATTTTCGTCCTCCCTAGGCTTATCCTAATCCAATTAGGGTTTTTAACCAATCTTGTGCATCCAATATGTGATTTTGTACCATTGGTTGAACATTTAGGTCATTTTCGTCCTCCCTAGCCTTATTCTAATCCAATTATGGTTTTTAACCAATCTTGTGCATCCAATATGTGATTTTGTGTCATTTTGGGTCATTGGTTTAACATATAGGTCATTTTCGTCCTACCTAGACTTATTCTAATCCAATTAGGGTTTTTAACCAATCTTGTGCTTCCAATATGTGATTTTGTGTCATTGGTTGAACATTTAGGTCATTTTCGTCCTCCCTAGGCTTATTCTAATCCAATTAGGGTTTTTAACCAATCTTGTGCATCCAATATGTGATTTTGTGTCATTGGTTGAACATTTAGGTCATTTTCGTCCTCCCTAGGCTTATTCTAATCCAATTAGGGTTTTTAACCAATCTTGTGCATCCAATATGTGATTTTGTGTCATCGGTTGAACATTTAGGTCATTTTTGTCCTCCCTAGGCTTATTCTAATCCAATTAGGGTTTTTAACCAATCTTGTGCATCCAATATGTGAATTTGTGTCATTTTGTGTCATTGGTTGAACATTTAGGTCACTTTCGTCCTCCCTGGGCTTATTCTAATCCAATTAGGGTTTTTAACCAATCTTGTGCATCCAATTCGTGATTTTGTATCATTTTCTGTCATTGGTTGAACATATAGGTCATTTTCGTCCTCCATAGGCTTATTCTAATCCAATTAGGGTTTTTAACCAATCTTGTGCATCCAATATGTAATTTTGTGTCATTTTGTGTCATTGGTTGAAGATTTAGGTCATTTTCGTCCTCCCTAGGCTTATTCTAATCCAATTAGGGTTTTTAACCAATCTTGTGCATCCAATATGTGACTTTGTGTCATTGGTTGAATATTTAGGTCATTTTTGTCCTCCCTAGGCTTATTCTAATCCAATTAGGGTTTTTAACCAATCTTGTGCATCCAATATGTGATTTTGTGTCATTTTGTGTCATTTGTTGAAGATTTAGGTCATTTTGGTCCTCCCTAGGCTTATTCTAATCCAATTAGGGTTTTTAACAAATCTTGTGCATCCAATATGTGATTTTCTGTCATTTTGTGTCATTAGTTGAACATTTAGGTCATTTTCGTCCTTCCTAGGCTTATTATAATCCAATTAGGGTTTTTAACCAATCTTGTGCATCCAATATGTGATTTGGTGTCATTGGTTGAACATTTAGGTCATTTTCGTCCTCCCTAGGCTTATTCTAATCCAATTAGGGTTTTTAACCAATCTTGTGCATCCAATATGTGACTTTCTGTCATTGGTTGAATATTTAGGTCATTTTTGTCCTCCCTAGGCTTATTCTAATCCAATTAGGGTTTTTAACCAATCTTGTGCATCCAATATGTGATTTTGTGTCATTTTGTGTCATTTGTTGAACATTTAGGTCATTTTGGTCCTCCCTAGGCTTATTCTAATCCAATTAGGGTTTTTAACAAATCTTGTGCATCCAATATGTGATTTTCTGTCATTTTGTGTCATTAGTTGAACATTTAGGTCATTATCGTCCTTCCTAGGCTTATTATAATCCAATTAGGGTTTTTAACCAATCTTGTGCATCCAATATGTGATTTGGTGTCATTGGTTGAACATTTAGGTCATTTTCGTCCTCCCTAGGCTTATTCTAATCCAATTAGGGTTTTTAACCAATCTTGTGCATCCAATATGTGATTTTGTATCATTTTGTGTCATTGGTAGAACATTTAGGTCATTTTCGTCCTCCCTAGGCTTATTCTAATCCAATTAGGGTTTTTTTTATCAATCTTGTGCATCCAATATGTAATTTTGTGTCATTTTGTGTCATTGGTTGAATATTTAGGTCATTTTTGTCCTCCCTAGGCTTATTCTAATCCAATTAGGGTTTTTAACCAATCTTGTGCATCCAATATGTGATTTTGTGTCATTGGTTGAACATTTAGGTCATTTTCGTCCTCCCTAGGCTTATTCTAATCCAATTAGGGTTGTTAACCAATCTTGTGCATCCAATATGTGTTTTTGTGTCATTGGTTGAAAATTTAGGTCATTTTCGTCCTCCCTAGGCTTATTCTAATCCAATTAGGGTTTTTAACCAATCTTGTGCATCCAATATGTGATTTTGTGTCATTGGTTGAACATTTAGGTCATTTTCGTCCTCCCTAGGCTTATTCTAATCCAATTAGGGTTTTTAACCAATCTTGTGCATCCAATATGTGATTTTGTGTCATCGATTGAATATTTAGGTCATTTTCGTCCTCCCTAGGCTTATTCTAATCCAATTAGGGTTTTTAACCAATCTTGTGCATCCAATATGTGATTTTGTGTCATTGGTTGAACATTTAGGTCATTTTCATCCTCCATAGGCTTATTCTCATCCAATTAGGGTTTTTAACCAATCTTGTGCATCCAATATGTGATTTTGTGTCATTGGTTGAACATTTAGGTCATTTTCGTCCTCCCTAGGCTTATTCTAATCCAATTAGGGTTTTTAACCAATCTTGTGCATCCAATATGTGATTTTGTGTCATTGGTTGAACATTTAGGTCATTTTCGTCCTCCCTAGGCTTATTCTAATCCAATTAGGATTTTTAACCAATCTTGTGCATCCAATATGTGATTTTGTGTCATTGGTTAAACATTTAGGTCATTTTGGTCCTCTCTATGCTTATTCTAATCCAATTAGGGTTTTTAACCAATCTTGTGCATATAATAAGTGATTTTGTGTTATTGGTAATACAATTAGGTCATTCTCGTCCTCGCTAGGCTTATTCTAATCCAATTAGGGTTTTTTACCAATCTTGCGCATCCAATATGTGATTTTGTGTCATTGGTTGCACATTTAGGTAATTTTCGTCCTCCCTAGGCTTATTCTAATCCAATTAGGGTTTTTAACCAATGTTGTTCATCTAATATGTGACTTTGTGTCATTGGTTGAACATTTAGGTCATTTTCGTCCTCCCTAGGCTTATTCTAATCCAATTAGGGTTTTTAACCAATCTTGTGCATCCAATATGTGATTTTGTGTCATTGGTTGAACATTTAGGTCATTTTCGTCCTCCCTAGGCTTATTCTAATCCAATTAGGGTTTTTAACCAATCTTGTGCATCCAATATGTGATTTTGTGTCATTGGTTGAACATTTAGGTCATTTTCGTCCTCCCTAGGCTTATTCTAATCCAATTAGGGTTTTTAACCAATCTTGTGCATCCAATATGTGATTTTGTGCATTTTGTGTCATTGGTTGAACAGTTAGGTCATTTTGGTCCTCCCTAGGCTTATTCTAATCCAATTAGGGTTTTTAACCAATCTTGTGCATCCAATATGTGATTTTGTGTCATTGGTTGAACATTTAGGTCATTTTCGTCCTCCCTAGGCTTATTCTAGTCCAATTAGGGTTTTTAACCAATCTTGTGCATCCAATATGTGATTTTGTGTCATTGGTTGAACATTTAGGTCATTTTCGTCCTCCCTAGGCTTATTCTAATCCAATTAGTGTTTTTAACCAATCTTGTGCATCCATTATGTGATTTTGTGTCATTTTGTGTCATTGGTTGAACATTTAGGTCATTTTCGTCCTCCCTAGGATTATTCTAATCCAATCAGGGTTTTTAACCAATCTTGTGCATCCACTATGTGATTTTGTGATTGGTTGAACATTTAGGTCATTTTCGTCCTCCCTAGGCTTATTCTAATCCAATTAGGGTTTTTAACCAATCTTGTGCATCCAATATGTGATTTTGTGTCATTGGTTGAACATTTAGGTCATTTTCGTCCTCCCTAGGCTTATTCTAATCCAATTAGGGTTTTTAACCAATCTTGTGCATCGAATATGTCATTTTGTGTCATTTTGTGTCATTGGTTGAACATTTGGGTCATTTTCGTCTTCCCTAGGCTTATTCTAATCCAATTAGGGTTTTTAACCAATCTTGTGCATCCAATATGTGATTTTGTGTCATTTTGTGTCATTGGTTGAACATTTAGGTCATTTTCGTCCTCCCTAGGCTTATCCTAATCCAATTAGGGTTTTTAACCAATCTTGTGCATCCAATATGTGATTTTGTACCATTGGTTGAACATTTAGGTCATTTTCGTCCTCCCTAGCCTTATTCTAATCCAATTATGGTTTTTAACCAATCTTGTGCATCCAATATGTGATTTTGTGTCATTTTGGGTCATTGGTTTAACATATAGGTCATTTTCGTCCTACCTAGACTTATTCTAATCCAATTAGGGTTTTTAACCAATCTTGTGCTTCCAATATGTGATTTTGTGTCATTGGTTGAACATTTAGGTCATTTTCGTCCTCCCTAGGCTTATTCTAATCCAATTAGGGTTTTTAACCAATCTTGTGCATCCAATATGTGATTTTGTGTCATTGGTTGAACATTTAGGTCATTTTCGTCCTCCCTAGGCTTATTCTAATCCAATTAGGGTTTTTAACCAATCTTGTGCATCCAATATGTGATTTTGTGTCATCGGTTGAACATTTAGGTCATTTTTGTCCTCCCTAGGCTTATTCTAATCCAATTAGGGTTTTTAACCAATCTTGTGCATCCAATATGTGAATTTGTGTCATTTTGTGTCATTGGTTGAACATTTAGGTCACTTTCGTCCTCCCTGGGCTTATTCTAATCCAATTAGGGTTTTTAACCAATCTTGTGCATCCAATTCGTGATTTTGTATCATTTTCTGTCATTGGTTGAACATATAGGTCATTTTCGTCCTCCATAGGCTTATTCTAATCCAATTAGGGTTTTTAACCAATCTTGTGCATCCAATATGTAATTTTGTGTCATTTTGTGTCATTGGTTGAAGATTTAGGTCATTTTCGTCCTCCCTAGGCTTATTCTAATCCAATTAGGGTTTTTAACCAATCTTGTGCATCCAATATGTGATTTTGTATCATTTTGTGTCATTGGTTGAACATTTAGGTCATTTTCGTCCTCCCTAGGCTTATTCTAATCCAATTAGCGTTTTTAACCAATCTTGTGCGTCCAATATGTGATTCTGTGTCATTGGTTGAATATTTAGGTCATTTTTGTCCTCCCTAGGCTTATTCTAATCCAATTAGGGTTTTTAACCAATCTTGTGCATCCAATATGTGATTTTGTGTCATTCTGTGTCATTTGTTAATCATTTAGATCATTTTCGTCCTCCCTAGGCTTATTCTAATCCAATTAGGGTTTTTAACCAATCTTGTGCATCCAATATGTGATTTTGTGTCATTGGTTGAACATTTAGGTCATTTTCGTCCTCCCTAGGCTTATTCTAATCCAATTAGGGTTTTTAACCAATCTTGTGCATCCAATATGTGATTTTGTATCATTTTGTGTCATTGGTTGAACATTTAGGTCATTTTCTTCCTCCCTAGGCTTATTCTAATCCAATTAGGGTTTTTATCCAATCTTGTGCATCCAATATGTGATTTTGTGTCATTGGTTGAACATTTAGGTCATTTTCGTCCTCCCTAGGCTTATTCTAATCCAATTAGGGTTTTCAACCAATCTTGTGCATCCAATATGTGATTTCGTATCATTTTGTGTCATTGGTTGAACATTTAGGTCATTTTCGTCCTCCCTAGGCTTATTCTAATCCAATAAGAGTTTTTAATCAATCTTGTGCATCCAATATGTAATTTTGTGTCATTGGTTGAACATTTAGGTCTTTTTTGTCCTCCCTAGGCTTATTCTAATCCAATTAGGGTTTTTAACCAATCTTGTGCATCCAATATGTGATTTTGTGTCATTGGTTAAACATTTAGGTCATTTTCGTCCTCCCTAGGCTTATTCTATTCCAATTAGGGTTTTTAACCAATCTTGTGCAACCAATATGTGATTTTGTGTCATTAGTTGAACATTTAGGTCATTTTCGTCCTCCCTAGGCTTATTCTGATCCAATTAGGGTTTTTAACCAATCTTGTGCATCCAATATGTGATTTTGTGTCATTTTGTGTCATTGGTTGAACATTTAGGTCAGTTTCGTCCTCCCTAGGCTTATTCTAATACAATTAGGGTTTTTAACCAATCTTGTGCATCCAATATGTGATTTTGTATCATTTTGTGTCATTGGTTGAACATATAGGTCATTTTCGTCCTCC
>JBBPBQ010000003.1:25047994-25067148 GCA_037974755.1 Cicer yamashitae
GTTGAACATTTAGGTCATTTTCGTCCTCCCTAGGCTTATTCTAATCCAATTAGGGTTTTCAACCAATCTTGTGCATCCAATATGTGATTTCGTATCATTTTGTGTCATTGGTTGAACATTTAGGTCATTTTCGTCCTCCCTAGGCTTATTCTAATCCAATAAGAGTTTTTAATCAATCTTGTGCATCCAATATGTAATTTTGTGTCATTGGTTGAACATTTAGGTCTTTTTTGTCCTCCCTAGGCTTATTCTAATCCAATTAGGGTTTTTAACCAATCATGTGCATCCAATATGTGATTTTGTGTCATTGGTTGAACATTTAGGTCATTTTTGTCCTCCCTAGGCTTATTCTATTCCAATTAGGGTTTTTAACCAATCTTGTGCAACCAATATGTGATTTTGTGTCATTAGTTGAACATTTAGTTCATTTTCGTCCTCCCTAGGCTTATTCTGATCCAATTAGGGTTTTTAACCAATCTTGTGCATCTAATATGTGATTTTGTGTCATTTTGTGTCATTGGTTGAACATTTAGGTCAGTTTCGTCCTCCCTAGGCTTATTCTAATCCAATTAGGGTTTTTAACCAATCTTGTGCATCCAATATGTGATTTTGTGATTGGTTGAACATTTAGGTCATTTTCGTCCTCCCTAGGCTTATTCTAATCCAATTAGGGTTTTTAACCAATCTTGTGCATCCAATATGTGATTGTGTGATTAGTTGAACATTTAGGTCATTTTTGTCCTCCCTAGGCTTATTCTAATCCAATTAGGGTTTTTAACGAATCTTGTGCATCCAATATATGATTTTGTGTCATTTTGTGTCATTGGTTGAACATTTAGGTCATTTTCGTCCTCCCTAGGTTTATTCTAATCCAATTAGGGTTTTTAACCAATCTTGTGCATCCAATATGTGATTTTGTGTCATTTTGTGTCGTTGGTTGAACATATAGATCATTTTCGTCCTCCTAAGGCTTATTCTAATCCAATTAGGGTTTTTAACCAATGTTGTGGATCCAATATGTGATTTTGTGTCATTTGTTGAACATTTAGGTCATTTTCGTCCTCCCTTGCCTTATTCTAATCCAATTAGGGTTTTTAACCAATCTTGTGCATCCAATATGTGATTTTGTGTCATTGGTTGAACATTTAGGTCATTTTCGTCCTCCCTAGGCTTATTCTAATCCAATTAGGGTTTTTAACCAATCTTGTGCATCCAATATGTGATTTTGTGTCATTGGTTGAACATTTAGGTCTTTTTCGTCCTCCCTATGCTCTTTTTAATCCAATTAGGGTTTTAACCAATCTTGTGCATCCAATATGTGATTTTGTGTCATTGGTTGAACATTTAGGTCATTTTCGTCCTCCCTAGGCTTATTCTAATCCAATTTGGGTTTTTAACCAATCTTGTGCATCCAATATGTGATTTTGTGTCATTGGTTGAACATTTAGGTCATTTTCGTCCTCCTTAGGCTTATTCTAGTCCAATTAGGGTTTTTAACCAATCTTGTGCATCCAATATGTGATTTTATGTCATTGGTTGAAGATTTAGGTCATTTTCGTCCTCCCTAGGCTTATTCTAATCCAATTAGGGTTTTTAACCAATCTTGTGCATCCAATATGTGATTTTGTGTCATTGGTTGAACATTTAGGTCATTTTCGTCCTCCCTAGGCTTATTCTAATCCAATTAGGGTTTTTAACCAATCTTGTGCATCCAATATGTGATTTTGTGTCATTGGTTGAACATTTAGGTCATTTTCGTCCTCCCTAGGCTTATTCTAATCCAATTAGGGTTTTTAACCAATCTTGTGCATCCAATATGTGATTTTGTGCATTTTGTGTCATTGGTTGAACAGTTAGGTCATTTTGGTCCTCCCTAGGCTTATTCTAATCCAATTAGGGTTTTTAACCAATCTTGTGCATCCAATATGTGATTTTGTGTCATTGGTTGAACATTTAGGTCATTTTCGTCCTCCCTAGGCTTATTCTAATCTAATTAGGGTTTATAACCAATATTGTGCATCCAATATGTGATTTTGTGTGATTGGTTGAACATTTGTGTCATTTTCGTCCTCCCTAGGCTTATTCTAATCCAATTAGGGTTTTTAACCAATATTGTGCATCCAATATGTGATTTTGTGTGATTGGTTGAACAATTGTGTCATTTTCGTCCTCCCTAGGCTTATTCTAATCCAATTAGGGTTTTTAACCAATCTTGTGCATCCAATAAGTGATTTTGTGTCATTGGTTGAACATTTAGGTCATTTTCGTCCTTCCTAGGCTTATTCTAATCCAATTAGGGTTTTTAACCAATCTTGTGCATCCAATATGTGATTTTGTGTCATTGGTTGCACATTTAGGTCATTTTCGTCCTCCCTAGGCTTATTCTAATCCAATTAGGGTTTTTAATTAATCTTGTGCATCCAATATGTGATTTTGTGTCATTGGTTGAACATTTAGGTCATTTTCGTCCTCCCTAGGCTTATTCTAATCCAATTAGGGTTTTTAACCAATCTTGTGCATCCAATATGTGATTTTGTGTCATTGGTTGAACATTTAGGTCAGTTTCGTCCTCCCTAGGCTTATTCTAATCCAATTAGGGTTTTTAACCAATCTTGTGCATCCTAAATGTGATTTTGTATCATTTTGTGTAATTTGGTTGAACATTTAGGTCATTTTCGTCCTCCCTAGGCTTATTCTAATCCAATTAGGGTTTTTAACCAATCTTGTGCATCCAATATGTGATTTTGTGTCATTTTGTGTCATTGGTTGAACATTTAGGTCTTCTTCGTCCTCCCTAGGATCTTTTTAATCCAATTAGGGGTTTTAACCAATCTTGTGCATCCAATATGTGATTTTGTGTCATTGGTTGAACATTTAGGTCATTTTCGTCCTCCCTAGGCTTATTCTAATCCAATTAGGGTTTTTAACCAATCTTGTGCATCCAATATGTGATTTTGTGTCATTGGTTGAACATTTAGGTCATTTTCGTCCTCCCTAGGCTTATTCTAATCCAAGTAGGGTTTTTAACCAATCTTGTGCATCCAATATGTGATTTTGTGTCATTGGTTGAACATTTAGGTCATTTTCGTCCTCCCTAGGCTTATTCTAATCCAATTAGGGTTTTTAACCAATCTTGTGCATCCAATATGTGATTTTGTGTCATTTTGTGTCATTGCTTGAACATTTAGGTCATTTTCGCCCTCCCTAAGCTTATTCTAATCCAATTAGGGTTTTTAACCAATCTTGTGCATCCAATATGTGATTTTGTGTCATTGGTTGAACATTTAGGTCATTTTCGTCCTCCCTAGGCTTATTCTAATCCAATTAGGGTTTTTAACCAATCTTGTGCATCCAATATGTGATTTTGTGTCATTTTGTGTCATTGGTTGAACATTTAGGTCATTTTCGTCCTCCCTAGACTTATTCTAATCCAATTATGGTTTTTAACCAATCATGTGCATCCAATATGTGATTTTGTGTCATTTTGTGTTATTGGTTGATCATTTAGGTCATTTTCGTCCTCCCTAGGCTTATTCTAATCCAATTAGGGTTTTTAACCAATCTTGTGCATCCAATATGTGATTTTGTGTCATTGGTTGAACTTTTAGGTCAATTTCGTCCTCCCTAGGCTTATTCTAATCCAATTAGGGTTTTTAACCAATCTTGTGCATCCAATATGTGATTTTGTGTCATTGGTTGAACATTTAGGTCATTTTCGTCCTCCCTAGGCTTATTCTAATCCAATTAGGGTTTTTAACCAATCTTGTGCATCCAATATGTGATTTTGCGTCATTTTGTGCCATTGGTTGAACATTTAGGTCATTTTCTTCCTCCCTAGGCTTATTCTAATCTAATTAGGGTTTTTAACCAATCTTGTGCATCCAATATGGGATTTTGTGTCATTGGTTGCACATTTAGGTCATTTTCGTGCTCCCTAGGCTTATTCTAATCCAATTAGGGTTTTTAACCAATCTTGTGCATCCAATATGTGATTTTGTGTCATTGGTTGCACATTTAGGTCAATTTCGTCCTCCCTAGGCTTATTCTAATCCAATTAGGGTTTTTAACCAATCTTGTGCATCCACTATGGGATTTTGTGTCATTGGTTGCACATTTAGGTCATTTTCGTGCTCCCTAGGCTTATTCTAATCCAATTAGGGTTTTTAACCAATCTTGTGCATATAATAAGTGATTTTGTGTCATTGGTATTCCAATTAGGTCATTTTCGTCCTCGCTAGGCTGATACTAATCCAATTAGGGTTTTTAACCAATCTTGTGCATCCAATATGTGATTTTGTGTCATTGGTTGAACATTTAGGTCATTTTCGTCCTCCCTAGGCTTATTCTAATCCAATTAGGGTTTTTAACCAATCTTGTGCATCCAATATGTGATTTTGTGTCATTGGTTGAACATTTAGGTCATTTTCGTCCTCCCTAGGCTTATTCTAATCCAATTAGGGTTTTCAACCAATCTTGTGCATCCAATATGTGATTTCGTATCATTTTGTGTCATTGGTTGAACATTTAGGTCATTTTCGTCCTCCCTAGGCTTATTCTAATCCAATAAGAGTTTCTAATCAATCTTGTGCATCCAATATGTAATTTTGTGTCATTGGTTGAACATTTAGGTCTTTTTTGTCCTCCCTAGGCTTATTCTAATCCAATTAGGGTTTTTAACCAATCTTGTGCATCCAATATGTGATTTTGTGTCATTGGTTGAACATTTAGGTCATTTTCGTCCTCCATAGGCTTATTCTAATCCAATTAGGGTTTTTAACCAATCTTGTGCAACCAATATGTGATTTTGTGTCATTAGTTGAACATTTAGGTCATTTTCGTCCTCCCTAGGCTTATTCTGATCCAATTAGGGTTTTTAACCAATCTTGTGCATCTAAAATGTGATTTTGTGTCATTTTGTGTCATTGGTTGAACATTTAGGTCAGTTTCGTCCTCCCTAGGCTTATTCTAATCCAATTAGGGTTTTTTTATCAATCTTGTGCATCCAATATGTATATTTGTGTCATTTTGTGTCATTGGTTGAACATTTAGGTCATTTTTGTCCTCCCTAGGCTTATTCTAATCCATTTAGGGTTTTTAACCAATCTTGTGCATCCAATATGTGATTTTGTGTCATTGGTTAAACATTTAGGTCATTTTCGTCCTCCCTAGGCTTATTCTAATCCAATTAGGGTTTTTAACCAATCTTGTGCAACCAATATGTGATTTTGTGTCATTGGTTGAACATTTAGGTCATTTTCGTCCTCCCTAGGCTTATTCTGATCCAATTAGGGTTTTTAACCAATCTTGTGCATCCATTATGTGATTTTGTGTCATTTTGTGTCATTGGTTGAACATTAAGGTCAGTTTCGTCCTCCCTAGGCTTATTCTATCCCAATTAGGGTTTTTAACCAATCTTGTGCAACCAATATGTGATTTTGTGTCATTAGTTGAACATTTAGGTCATTTTCGTCCTCCCTAGGCTTATTCTGATCCAATTAGGGTTTTTAACCAATCTTGTGCATCTAATATGTGACTTTGTGTCATTTTGTGTCATTGGTTGAACATTTAGGTCAGTTTCGTCCTCCCTAGGCTTATTCTAATCCAATTAGGGTTTTTAACCAATCTTGTGCATCCAATATGTGATTTTGTGATTGGTTGAACATTTAGGTCACTTTCGTCCTCCCTAGGCTTATTCTAATCCAATTAGGGTTTTTAACCAATCTTGTGCATCCAATATGTGATTTTGTGTCATTTTGTGTCATTGGTTGAACATATAGGTCATTTTCGTCCTCCATAGGCTTATTCTAATCCAATTAGGGTTTTTAACCAATCTTGTGCATCCAATATGTAATTTTGTGTCATTTTGTGTCATTGGTTGAAGATTTAGGTCATTTTCGTCCTCCCTAGGCTTATTCTAATCAAATTAGGGTTTTTAACCAATCTTGTGCATCCAATATGTGACTTTGTGTCATTGGTTGAATATTTAGGTCATTTTTGTCCTCCCTAGGCTTATTCTAATCCAATTAGGGTTTTTAACCAATCTTGTGCATCCAATATGTGATTTTGGGTCATTGGTTGAACATTTAGGTCATTTTCGTCCTCCCTAGGCTTACTCTATTCCAATTAGGGTTTTTAACCAATCTTGTGCAACCAATATGTGATTTTGTGTCATTGGTTGAACATTTAGGTCATTTTCGTCCTCCCTAGGCTTATTCTAATCCAATTAGGGTTTTTAACCAATCTTGTGCATCCATTATGTGATTTTGTGTCATTTTGTGTCATTGGTTGAACATTTATGTCATTTTCGTCCTCCCTAGGATTATTCTAATCCAATCAGGGTTTTTAACCAATCTTGTGCATCCAATATGTGATTTTGTGATTGGTTGAACATTTAGGTCATTTTCGTCCTCCCTAGGCTTATTCTAATCCAATTAGGGTTTTCAACCAATCTTGTGCATCCAGTATGTGATTTCGTATCATTTTTTGTCATTGGTTGAACATTTAGGTCATTTTCGTCCTCCCTAGGCTTATTCTAATCCAATAAGGGTTTTTAATCAATCTTGTGCATCCAATATGTGATTTTGTGTCATTGGTTGAACATTTAGGTCATTTTCGTCCTCCCTAGGCTTATTCTAATCCAATTAGGGTTTTTAACCAATCTTGTGCATCCAATATGTGATTTTGTGTCATTGGTTGAACATTTAGGTCATTTTCGTCCTCCCTAGGCTTATTCTAATCCAATTAGGGTTTTTAACCAATCTTGTGCATCCAATATGTGATTTTGTCTCATTGCTTGAACATTTAGATCATTTTCGTCCTCCCTAGGCTTATTCTAATCCAATTAGGGTTTTTAACCAATCTTGTGCATCCAATATGTGATTTTGTGCATTTTGTGTCATTGGTTGAACATTTAGGTCATTTTGGTCCTCCCTAGGCTTATTCTAATCCAATTAGGGTTTTTAACCAATCTTGTGCATCCAATATGTGATTTTGTGTCATTGGTTGAACATTTAGGTCATTTTCGTCCTCCGTAGGCTTATTCTAATCCAATTAGGGTTTTTAACCAATCTTGTGCATCCAATATGTGATTTTGTGTCATTGGTTGAACATTTAGGTCATTTTTGTCCTCCCTAGGCTTATTCTAATCCAATTAGGGTTTTTAACCAATCTTGTGCATCCAATTTCTGATTTTGTGTCATTGGTTAAACATTTAGGTCATTTTCGTCCCCCTTAGGCTTATTCTAATCCAATTAGGGTTTTTAACCAATCTTGTGCATCCAATATGTGATTTTGTGTCATTGGTTGAACATTTAGGTCATTTTCGTCCTCCCTAGGCTTATTCTAATCCAATTAGGGTTTTTAACCAATCTTGTGCATCCAATATGTGATTTTGTGTCAATGGTTAAACATTTAGGTCATTTTCGTCCTCCAAAGGCTTATTCTAATCCAATCAGGGTTTTTAACCAATCTTGTGCATCCAATATGTGATTTTGTGTCATTGGTTGAACATATAGGTCATTTTCGTCCTCCCTAGGCTTATTCTAATCCAATTAGGGTTTTTAACCAATCTTGTGCATTCAATATGTGATTTTGTGTCATTGGTTGAACATTTAGGTCATATTCGTCCTCCCTAGGCTTATTCTAATCCAATTAGGGTTTTTAACCAATCTTGTGCATCCAATATGTGATTTTGTGTCATTGGTTGAACATTTAGGTCATTTTCGTCGTCCCTAGGCTTATTCTAATCCAATTACGGTTTTTAACCAATCTTGTGCATCCAATATGTGATTTTGTGTCATTTTGTGTCATTGGTTGAAAATTTAGGTCATTTTCGTCCTCCCTAGGCTTATTCTAATGCAATTAGGGTTTTTAACCAATCTTGTGCATCCAATATGTGATTTTGTGTCATTGGTTGAACATTTAGGTCATTTTCGTCCTCCCTAGGCTTATTCTAATCCAATTAGGGTTTTTAACCAATCTTGTGCATCCAATATGTGATTTTGTGTCATTGGTTGAATATTTAGGTGATTTTTGTCCTCCCTAGGCTTATTCGAATCCAATTAGGGTTTTTAACCAATCTTGTGCATCCAATATGTGATTTTGTGTCATTTTGTGTCATTTGTTGAACATTTAGGTCATTTTCGTCCTCCGTAGGCTTATTCTAATCCAATTAGGGTTTTTAACCAATCTTGTGCATCCAATCTGTGATTTTCTGTCATTTTGTGTCATTGGTTGAACATTTAGGTCATTTTCGTCCTCCCTAGGCTTATTCTAATCCAATTAGGGTTTTTAACCAATCTTGTGCATCCAATATGTGATTTTGTGTCATTGGTTGAACATTTAGGTCATTTTCGTCCTCCCTAGGCTTATTCTAATCCAATTAGGGTTTTTAACCAATCTTGTGCATCCAATATGTGATTTTCTGTCATTTTGTGTCATTGGTTGAACATTTATGTCATTTTCGTCCTCCCCAGGCTTACTCTAATCAAATTAGGGTTTTTAACCAATCTTGTGCATCCAATATGTGATTTTGTGTCATTGGTTGAACATTTAGGTCATTTTCGTCCTCCCTAGGCTTATTCTAATCCAATTAGGGTTTTTAACCAATCTTGTGCATCCAATATGTGATTTTGTGTCATTGGTTGAACATTTAGGTCATTTTCGTCCTTCCTAGCCTTATTCTAATCCAATTAGGGTTTTTAACCAATCTTGAGCATCCAATATGTGATTTTGTGTCATTTTGTGTCATTGGTTGAACATTTAGGTCATTTTCGTCCTCCCTAGGCTTATTCTAATCCAATTAGGGTTTTTAACCAATCTTGTGCATCCAATATGTGATTTTGTGTCATCTTGTGTCATTGGTTGAACATTTAGGTCATTTTCGTCCTTCCTAGGCTTATTCTAATCCAATTAGGGTTTTTAACCAATCTTGTGCATCCAATATGTGATTTTGTGTCATTGGTTGAACATTTAGGTCATTTTCGTCCTCCCTAGGCTTATTCTAATCCAATTAGGGTTTTTAACCAATCTTGTGCATCCAATATGTGATTTTGTGTCATTGGTTGAACATTTAGGTCATTTTCGTCCCCCCTAGGCTTATTCTAATCCAATTAGGGTTTTTAACCAATCTTGTGCATCCAATATGTGATTTTGTGTCATTGGTTGAACATTTAGGTCATTTTCGTCCTCCCTAGGCTTATTCTAATCCAATTAGGGTTTTTAACCAATCTTGTGCATCCAATATGTGATTTTGTGTCATTGGTTGAACATTTAGGTCATTTTCGTCCTCCCTAGGCTTATTCTAATCCAATTAGGGTTTTTAACCAATCTTGTGCATCCAATATGTGATTTTG
This sequence comes from Cicer yamashitae, assembly GCA_037974755.1. Lineage (NCBI taxonomy): Eukaryota > Viridiplantae > Streptophyta > Magnoliopsida > Fabales > Fabaceae > Cicer > Cicer yamashitae. The sequence continues at coordinate 25,057,348 of JBBPBQ010000003.1, forward strand.
TGTCATCGGTTGAATATTTAGGTCATTTTTGTCCTCCCTAGGCTTATTCTAATCCAATTAGGGTTTTTAACCAATCTTGTGCATCCAATATGTGATTTTGTGTCATTGGTTGAACATTTAGGTCATTTTCGTCCTCCCTAGGCTTATTCTAATCCAATTAGGGTTTTTAACCAATCTTGTGCATCCAATATGTGATTTTGTGTCATTGGTTGAACATTTAGGTCATTTTCGTCCTCCCTAGGCTTATTCTAATCCAATTAGGGTTTTTAACCAATCTTGTGCATCCAATATGTGATTTTGTGTCATTTTGTGTCATTGCTTGAACATTTAGGTCATTTTCGCCCTCCCTAAGCTTATTCTAATCCAATTAGGGTTTTTAACCAATCTTGTGCATCCAATATGTGATTTTGTGTCATTGGTTGAACATTTAGGTCATTTTCGTCCTCCCTAGGCTTATTCTAATCCAATTAGGGTTTTTAACCAATCTTGTGCATCCAATATGTGATTTTGTGTCATCGGTTGAACATTTAGGTCATTTTTGTCCTCCCTAGGCTTATTCTAATCCAATTAGGGTTTTTAACCAATCTTGTGCATCCAATATGTGAATTTGTGTCATTTTGTGTCATTGGTTGAACATTTAGGTCACTTTCGTCCTCCCTGGGCTTATTCTAATCCAATTAGGGTTTTTAACCAATCTTGTGCATCCAATTCGTGATTTTGTATCATTTTCTGTCATTGGTTGAACATATAGGTCATTTTCGTCCTCCATAGGCTTATTCTAATCCAATTAGGGTTTTTAACCAATCTTGTGCATCCAATATGTAATTTTGTGTCATTTTGTGTCATTGGTTGAAGATTTAGGTCATTTTCGTCCTCCCTAGGCTTATTCTAATCCAATTAGGGTTTTTAACCAATCTTGTGCATCCAATATGTGACTTTGTGTCATTAGTTGAATATTTAGGTCATTTTTGTCCTCCCTAGGCTTATTCTAATCCAATTAGGGTTTTTAACAAATCTTGTGCATCCAATATGTGATTTTCTGTCATTTTGTGTCATTAGTTGAACATTTAGGTCATTTTCGTCCTTCCTAAGCTTATTATAATCCAATTAGGGTTTTTAACCAATCTTGTGCATCCAATATGTGATTTGGTGTCATTGGTTGAACATTTAGGTCATTTTCGTCCTCCCTAGGCTTATTCTAATCCAATTAGGGTTTTTAACCAATCTTGTGCATCCAATATGTGATTTTGTATCATTTTGTGTGATTGGTTGAACATTTAGGTCATTTTCGTCCTCCCTAGGCTTATTCTAATCCAATTAGGGTTTTTTTATCAATCTTGTGCATCCAATATGTAATTTTGTGTCATTTTGTGTCATTGGTTGAACATTTAGGTCATTTTTGTCCTACCTAGGCTTATTCTAATCCAATTAGGGTTTTTAACTAATCTTGTGCATCCAATATGTGATTTTGTGTCATTGGTTGAACATTTAGGTCATTTTCGTCCTCCCTAGGCTTATTCTAATCCAATTAGGGTTTTTAACCAATCTTGTGCAACCAATATGTGATTTTGTGTCATTAGTTGAACATTTAGGTTAGTTTCGTCCTCCCTAGGCTTATTCTAATCCAATTAGGGTTTTTAACCAATCTTGTGCATCCAATATGTGATTTTGTGATTGGTTGAACATTTAGGTCATTTTCGTCCTCCCTAGGCTTATTCTAATCCAATTAGGGTTTTTAACAAATCTTGTGCATCCAATATGTGATTTTGTGATTGGTTGAACATTTAGGTCATTTTCGTCCTCCCTAGGCTTATTCTAATCCAATTAGGGTTTTTAACCAATCTTGTGCATCCAATATGTGATTTTGTATCATTTTGTGTCATTGGTTAAACATTTAGGTCATTTTCGTCCTCCCTAGGCTTATTCTAATCCAATTAGGGTTTTTTGATCAATCTTGTGCATCCAATATGTAATTTTGTGTCATTTTGTGTCATTGGTTGAACATTTAGGTCTTTTTTGTCCTCCCTAGGCTTATTCTAATCCAATTAAGGTTTTTAACCAATCTTGTGCATCCAATATGTGATTTTGTGTCATTGGTTGAACATTTAGGTCATTTTCGTCCTCCCTAGGCTTATTCTAATCCAATTAGGGTTTTTAACCAATCTTGTGCATCCAATATGTGATTTTGTGTCATTTTGTGTCATCGGTGGAACATTTAGGTCATTTTCATCCTCCCTAGGCTTATTCTAATCCAATTAGGGTTTTTATCCAATCTTGTGCATCCAATATGTGATTTTGTGTCATTGGTTGAACATTTAGGTCATTTTCGTTCTCCCTAGGCTTATTCTAATCCAATTAGGGTTTTTAACAAATCTTGTGCATCCAATATGTGATTTTGTATCATTTTGTGTCATTGGTTGAACATTTAACTCATTTTCGTCCTCCCTAGGCTTATCCTAATCCAATTAGGGTTTTTAACCAATCTTGTGCATCCAAAATGTGATTTTGTGTCATTTTGAGTCATTGGTTGAACATTTAGGTCATTTTCGTCCTCCCTAGGCTTATTCTAATCCAATTAGGATTTTTAACTAATCTTTTGCATCCAATATGTGATTTTGTGTCATTTTGTGTCATTGGTTGAACATTTAGGTCATTTTCGTCCTCCCTAGGCTTATTCTAATCCAATTAGGGTTTTTAACCAATCTTGTGCATCCAATATGTGATTTTGTGTCATTGGTTGAACATTTAGGTCATTTTTGTCCTCCCTAGGCTTATTCTAATCCAATTAGGGTTTTTAACCAATCTTGTGCATCCAATATGTGATTTTGTGTCATTTTGTGTCATTGGTTGAACATTTAGGTCATTTTCGTCCTTGCTAGGCTTATTCTAATCCAATTAGGGTTTTTAACCAATCTTGTGCATCCAATATGTGATTTTGTGTCATTGGTTGAACATTTAGGTCATTTTCGTCCTCCCTAGGCTTATTCTAATCCAATTAGGGTTTTTAACCAATCTTGTGCATCCAATATGTGATTTTGTGTCATTTTGTGTCATTGCTTGAACATTTAGGTCATTTTCGCCCTCCCTAAGCTTATTCTAATCCAATTAGGGTTTTTAACCAATCTTGTGCATCCAATATGTGATTTTGTGTCATTGGTTGAACATTTAGGTCATTTTCGTCCTCCCTAGGCTTATTCTAATCCAATTAGGGTTTTTAACCAATCTTGTGCATCCAATATGTGATTTTGTGTCATTGGTTGAACATTTAGGTCATTTTCGTCCTCCCTAGGCTTATTCTAATCCAATTAGGGTTTTTAACCAATCTTGTGCATCCAATATGTGATTTTGTCTCATTGCTTGAACATTTAGATCATTTTCGTCCTCCCTAGGCTTATTCTAATCCAATTAGGGTTTTTAACCAATCTTGTGCATCCAATATGTGATTTTGTGCATTTTGTGTCATTGGTTGAACATTTAGGTCATTTTGGTCCTCCCTAGGCTTATTCTAATCCAATTAGATTTTTAACCAATCTTGTGCATCCAATATGTGATTTTGTGTCATTGGTTGAACATTTAGGTCATTTTCGTCCTCCCTAGGCTTATTCTAATCCAATTAGGGTTTTTAACCAATCTTGTGCATCCAATATGTGATTTTGTGTCAATTTGTGTCATTGGTTGAACATTTAGGTCATTTTCGTCCTCCCTTGGCTTATTCTAAACCAATTAGGGTTTTTAACCAATCTTGTGCATCCAATATGTGATTTTATGTCATTTTGTGTCATTGGTTGAACATTTAGGTCATTTTCGTCCTCCCTAGGCTTATTCTAATCCAATTAGGGTTTTCAACTAATCTTTGCATCCAATATGAAATTTTGTGTCATTTTGTGTTAATTGTTGAACATTTAGGTCATTTTCGTCCTCTTTAGGCTTATTCTAATCCAATTAGGATTTTCAACCAATCTTGTGCATCCAATATGTGATTTTGTGTCATTGGTTGAACATTTAGGTCATTTTCGTCCTCCCTAGGCTTATTCTAATCCAATTAGGGTTTTTAACCAATCTTGTGCATCCAATATGTGATTTTGTGTCAATGGTTAAACATTTAGGTCATTTTCGTCCTCCAAAGGCTTATTCTAATCCAATCAGGGTTTTTAACCAATCTTGTGCATCCAATATGTGATTTTGTGTCATTGGTTGAACATTTAGGTCATTTTCGTCCTCCCTAGGCTTATTCTAATCCAATTAGGGTTTTTAACCAATCTTGTGCATCCAATATGTGATTTTGTATCATTTTGTGTCATTGGTTGAACATTTAGGTCATTTTCGTCCTCCCTAGGCTTATTATAATCCAATTAGGGTTTTTAACCAATCTTGTGCATCCAATATGTGATTTTGTGTCATTGGTTGAACATTTAGGTCATTTTCGTCCTCCCTAGGCTTATTCTAATCCAATTAGGGTTTTTAACCAATCTTGTGCATCCAATATGTTTTTTTGTGTCATTGGTTGAACATTTAGGTCATTTTCGTCCTCCCTAGGCTTATTCTAATCCAATTAGGGTTTTTAACCAATCTTGTGCAACCAATATGTGATTTTGTGTCATTGGTTGAACATTTAGGTCATTTTTGTCCTCCCTAGGCTTATTCTAATCCAATTAGGGTTTTTAACCAATCTTGTGCATCCAATATGTGATTTTGTGTCATTTTGTGTCGTTGGTTGAACATATAGATCATTTTCGTCCTCCATAGGCTTATTCTAATCCAATTATGGTTTTTAACCAATCTTGTGCATCCAATATGTGATTTTGTGTCATTGGTTGAACATTTAGGTCATTTTCGTCCTCCCTAGGCTTATTCTAATCCAATTAGGGTTTTTAACCAATCTTGTGCATCCAATATGTGATTTTGCGTCATTGGTTGATCATTTAGGTCATTTTCGTCCTCCCTAGGCTTATTCTAATCCAATTAGGGTTTTTAACCAATCTTGTGCATCCAATATGTGATTTTGTGTCATTTTGTGTCATTGGTTGAACATTTAGGTGATTTTCGTCCTCCCTAGGCTTATTCTAATCCAATTATTGTTTTTAACCAATCTTGTGCATCCAATATGTGATTTTGTGTCATTGGTTGAACATTTAGGTCATTTTCGTCCTCCCTAGGCTTATTCTAATCCAATTAGGGTTTTTAACCAATCTTGTGCATCCAATATGTGATTTTGTGTCATTGGTTGAACATTTAGGTCATTTTCGTCCTCCCTAGGCTTATTCTAATCCAATTAGGGTTTTTAACCAATATTGTGCATCCAATATATGAATTTGTGTCATTGGTTGAACATTTAGGTCGTTTTCGTCCTCCCTAGGCTTATTCTAATCCAATTAGGGTTTTTAACCAATCTTGTGCATCCAATATGTGATTTTGTGTCATTTTGTGTCATTGGTTGAACATTTAGGTCATTTTCGTCCTCCCTAGGCCTATTCTAATCTAATTAAGGTCTTTAACCAATCTTGTGCATCCAATATGTGATTTTGTGTCATTGGTTGAACATTTAGGTCATTTTCGTCCTCCCTAGGCTTATTCTAATCCAATTAGGGTTTTTAACCAATCTTGTGCATCCAATATGTGATTTTGTGTCATTTTGTGTCATTTGTGGAACATTTAGGTCATTTTCGTCCTCCCTAGGCTTATTCTAATCCAATTAGGGTTTTTAACCAATCTTGTGCATCCAATATGTGATTTTGTGTCATTGGTTGAACATTTAGGTCATTTTCGTCCTCCCTAGGCTTATTCTAATCCAATTAGGGTTTTTAACCAATCTTGTGCATCCAATATGTGATTTTGTGTCATTGGTTGAACATTTAGGTCATTTTCGTCCTCCCTAGGCTTATTCTAATCCAATTAGGGTTTTAAACCAATCTTGTGCATCCAATATGTAATTTTGTGTGATTTTGTGTCATTGGTTGAACATTTAGGTCATTTTCGTCCTCCCTAGGCTTATTCTAATCCAATTAGGGTTTTTAACCAATCTTGTGCATCCAATATGTGATTTTGTGTCATTGGTTGAACATTTAGTTCATTTTCGTTCTCCCTAGGCTTATTCTAATCCAATTAGGGTTTTTAACCAATCTTGTGCATTCAATATGTGATTTTGTGTCATTTTGTGTCATTGGTTGAACATTTAGGTCATTTTCGTCCTCCCTAGGCTTATTCTAATCAAATTAGGGTTTTTAACCAATCTTGTGCATCCAATATGTGATTTTGTGTCATTGGTTGAACATTTAGGTCATTTTCGTCCTCCCTAGGCTTATTCTAATCCAATTAGGGTTTTTAACCAATCTTGTGCATCCAATATGTGATTTTGTGTCATTGGTTGACCATTTAGGTCATTTTTGTCCTCCCTAGGCTTATTCTAATCCAATTAGGGTTTTTAACCAATCTTGTGCATCCAATATGTGATTTTGTGTCATTGGTTGAACATTTAGGTCATTTTCGTCCTCCCTAGGCTTATTCTAATCCAATTAGGGTTTTTAACCAATCTTGTGCATCCAATATGTGATTTTTTGTCATTGGTTGAATATTTAGGTCATTTTTGTCCTCCCTAGGCTTATTCTAATCCAATTAGGGTTTTTAACCAATCTTGTGCATCCAATATGTGATTTTGTGTCATTGGTTGAACATTTAGGTCATTTTCGTCCTCCCTAGGCTTATTCTAATCCAATTAGGGTTTTTAACCAATCTTGTGCATCCAATATGTGATTTTGTGTCATTGGTTGAACATTTAGGTCATTTTCGTCCTCCCTAGGCTTATTCTAATCCAATTAGGGTTTTTAACCAATCTTGTGCATCCAATATGTGATTTTGCGTCATTGGTTGATCATTTAGGTCATTTTCGTCCTCCCTAGGCTTATTCTAATCCAATTAGGGTTTTTAACCAATCTTGTGCATCCAATATGTGATTTTGTGTCATTGGTTGAACATTTAGGTCATTTTCGTCCTCCCTAGGCTTATTCTAATCCAATTAGGGTTTTTAACCAGTCTTGTGCCTCCAATATGTGATTTTGTGTCATTGGTTGAACATTTAGGTCATTTTCGTCCTCCCTAGGCTTATTCTAATCCAATTAGGATTTTTAACCAATCTTGTGCATCCAATATGTGATTTTGTGTCATTTTGTGTCATTGGTTGAATATTTAGGTCATTTTCATCCTCCCTAGGCTTATTCTAATCCAATTAGGGTTTTTAACCAATCTTGTGCATCCAATATGTGATTTTGTGTCATTTTGTGTCATTGGTTGAACATATAGGTCATTTTCGTCCTCCATAGGCTTATTCTAATCCAATTAGGGTTTTTAACCAATCTTGTGCATCCAATATGTAATTTTGTGTCATTTTGTGTCATTGGTTGAAGATTTAGGTCATTTTCGTCCTCCCTAGGCTTATTGTAATCCAATTAGGGTTTTTAACCAATCTTGTGCATCCAATATGTGACTTTGTGTCATTGGTTGAATATTTAGGTCATTTTTGTCCTCCCTAGGCTTATTCTAATCCAATTAGGGTTTTTAACCAATCTTGTGCATCCAATATGTGATTTTGTGTCATTTTGTGTCATTTGTTGAAGATTTAGGTCATTTTGGTCCTCCCTAGGCTTATTCTAATCCAATTAGGGTTTTTAACAAATCTTGTGCATCCAATATGTGATTTTCTGTCATTTTGTGTCATTAGTTGAACATTTAGGTCATTTTCGTCCTTCCTAGGCTTATTATAATCCAATTAGGGTTTTTAACCAATCTTGTGCATCCAATATGTGATTTGGTGTCATTGGTTGAACATTTAGGTCATTATCGTCCTCCCTAGGCTTATTCTAATCCAATTAGGGTTTTTAACCAATCTTGTACATCCAATATGTGATTTTGTATCATTTTGTGTCATTGGTAGAACATTTAGGTCATTTTCGTCCTCCCTAGGCTTATTCTAATCCAATTAGGGTTTTTTTTATCAATCTTGTGCATCCAATATGTAATTTTGTGTCATTTTGTGTCATTGGTTGAATATTTAGGTCATTTTTGTCCTCCCTAGGCTTATTCTAATCCAATTAGGGTTTTTAACCAATCTTGTGCATCCAATATGTGATTTTGTGTCATTGGTTGAACATTTAGGTCATTTTCGTCCACCCTAGGCTTATTCTAATCCAATTAGGGTTTTTAACCAATCTTGTGCATCCAATATGTGATTTTGTGTCATTTTGTGTCATTTGTTGAACATTTAGGTCATTTTCGTCCTCCGTAGGCTTATTCTAATCCAATTAAGGTTTTTAACCAATCTTGTGCATCCAATATGTGATTTTCTGTCATTTTGTGTCATTGGTTGAACATTTAGGTCATTTTCGTCCTCCCTAGGATTATTATAATCCAATTAGGGTTTTTAACCAATCTTGTGCATCCAATATGTGATTTTGTGTCATTGGTTGAACATTTAGGTCATTTTCGTCCTCCCTAGGCTTATTCTAATCCAATTAGGGTTTTTAACCAATCTTGTGCATCCAATATGTGATTTTGTGTCATTTGTTGAACATTTAGTTCATTTTCGTCCTCCCTAGGCTTATTCTAATCCAATTAGGGTTTTTAACCAATCTTGTGCATCCAATATGTGATTTTGTGTCATTGGTTGAACATTTAGGTCATTTTCGTCCTCCCTAGGCTTATTCTAATCCAATTAGGGTTTTTAACCAATCTTGTGCATCCAATATGGCATTTTGTGTCATTGGTTGAACATTTATGTCATTTTGGTCCTCCCTAGGCTTATTCTAATCCAATTAGGGTTTTTAACCAATCTTGTGCATCCAATATGTGATTTTGTGTCATTGGTTGAACATTTAGGTCATTTTCGTCCTCCCTAGGCTTATTCTAATCCAATTAGGGTTTTTAACCAATCTTGTGCATCCAATATGTGATTTTGTACCATTGGTTGAACATTTAGGTCATTTTCGTCCTCCCTAGGCTTATTTTAATCCAATTAGGGTTTTTAACCAATCTTGTGCATCCAATATGTGATTTTGTGTCATTGGTTGAACATTTAGGTCATTTTCGTCCTCCCTAGGCTTATTCTAATCCAATTAGGGTTTTCAACCAATCTTGTGCATCCAATATGTGATTTCGTATCATTTTGTGTCATTGGTTGAACATTTAGGTCATTTTCGTCCTCCCTAGGCTTATTCTAATCCAATAAGAGTTTCTAATCAATCTTGTGCATCCAATATGTAATTTTGTGTCATTGGTTGAACATTTAGGTCTTTTTTGTCCTCCCTAGGCTTATTCTAATCCAATTAGGGTTTTTAACCAATCTTGTGCATCCAATATGTGATTTTGTGTCATTGGTTGAACATTTAGGTCATTTTCGTCCTCCATAGGCTTATTCTAATCCAATTAGGGTTTTTAACCAATCTTGTGCAACCAATATGTGATTTTGTGTCATTAGTTGAACATTTAGGTCATTTTCGTCCTCCCTAGGCTTATTCTGATCCAATTAGGGTTTTTAACCAATCTTGTGCATCCAATATGTGATTTTGTGTCATTTTGTGTCATTGGTTGAACATTTAGGTCAGTTTCGTCCTCCCTAGGCTTATTCTAATCCAATTAGGGTTTTTAACCAATCTTGTGCATCCAATATGTGATTTTGTATCATTTTGTGTCATTGGTTGAACATATAGGTCATTTTCGTCCTCCATAGGCTTATTCTAATCCAATTAGGGTTTTTAACCAATCTTGTGCATCCAATATGTAATTTTGTGTCATTTTGTGTCATTGGTTGAA
>JBBPBQ010000003.1:25073064-25125190 GCA_037974755.1 Cicer yamashitae
ATTTTGTGTCATTAGTTGAACATTTAGGTCATTATCGTCCTTCCTAGGCTTATTATAATCCAATTAGGGTTTTTAACCAATCTTGTGCATCCAATATGTGATTTGGTGTCATTGGTTGAACATTTAGGTCATTTTCGTCCTCCCTAGGCTTATTCTAATCCAATTAGGGTTTTTAACCAATCTTGTGCATCCAATATGTGATTTTGTATCATTTTGTGTCATTGGTACAACATTTAGGTCATTTTCGTCCTCCCTAGGCTTATTCTAATCCAATTAGGGTTTTTTTTATCAATCTTGTGCATCCAATATGTAATTTTGTGTCATTTTGTGTCATTGGTTGAATATTTAGGTCATTTTTGTCCTCCCTAGGCTTATTCTAATCCAATTAGGGTTTTTAACCAATCTTGTGCATCCAATATGTGATTTTGTGTCATTTGTTGAACATTTAGGTCATTTTGGTCCTCCCTAGGCTTATTCTAATCCAATTAGGGTTTTTAACAAATCTTGTGCATCCAATATGTGATTTTCTGTCATTTTGTGTCATTAGTTGAACATTTAGATCATTTCCGTCCTTCCTAGGCTTATTATAATCCAATTAGGGTTTTTAACCAATCTTGTGCATCCAATATGTGATTTGGTGTCATTGGTTGAACATTTAGGTCATTTTCGTCCTCCCTAGGCTTATTCTAATCCAATTAGGGTTTTTAACCAATCTTGTGCATCCAATATGTGATTTTGTATCATTTTGTGTCATTGGTAGAACATTTAGGTCATTTTCGTCCTCCCTAGGCTTATTCTAATCCAATTAGGGTTTTTTTTATCAATCTTGTGCATCCAATATGTAATTTTGTGTCATTTTGTGTCATTGGTTGAATATTTAGGTCATTTTTGTCCTCCCTAGGCTTATTCTAATCCAATTAGGGTTTTTAACCAATCTTGTGCATCCAATATGTGATTTTGTGTCATTGGTTGAACATTTAGGTCATTTTTGTCCTCCCTAGGCTTATTCTAATCCAATTAGGGTTTTTAACCAATCTTGTGCATCCAATATGTGATTTTGTGTCATTGGTTGAACATTTAGGTCATTTTTGTCCACCCTAGGCTTATTCTAATCCAATTAGGGTTTTTAACCAATCTTGTGCATCCAATATGTGATTTTGTGTCATTGGTTGAACATTTAGGTCATTTTCGTCCTCCCTAGGCTTATTCTAATCCAATTAGGGTTTTTAACCAATCTTGTGCATCCAATATGTGATTTTGTGTCATTGGTTGAACATTTAGGTCATTTTCGTCCTCCCTAGGCTTATTTTAATCCGATTAGGGTTTTTAACCAATCTTGTGCAACCAATATGTGATTTTGTGTCATTGGTTGAACATTTAGGTCATTTTCGTCCTCCCTAGGCTTATTCTAATCCAATTAGGGTTTTTAACCAATCTTGTGCATCCATTATGTGATTTTGTGTCATTTTGTGTCATTGGTTGAACATTTATGTCATTTTCGTCCTCCCTAGGATTATTCTAATCCAATCAGGGTTTTTAACCAATCTTGTGCATCCAATATGTGATTTTGTGATTGGTTGAACATTTAGGTCATTTTCGTCCTCCCTAGGCTTATTCTAATCCAATTAGGGTTTTTAACCAATCTTGTGCATCCAATATGTGATTTTTTGTCATTGGTTGAAAATTTAGGTCATTTTCGTCCTCCCTAGGCTTATTCTAATCCAATTAGGGTTTTCAACCAATCTTGTGCATCCAATATGTGATTTCGTATCATTTTGTGTCATTGGTTGAACATTTAGGTCATTTTCGTCCTCCCTAGGCTTATTCTATTCCAATTAGGGTTTTTAACCAATCTTGTGCAACCAATATGTGATTTTGTGTCATTAGTTGAACATTTAGGTCATTTTCGTCCTCCCTAGGCTTATTCTGATCCAATTAGGGTTTTTAACCAATCTTGTGCATCTAATATGTGATTTTGTGTCATTTTGTGTCATTGGTTGAACATTTAGGTCAGTTTCGTCCTTCCTAGGCTTATTCTAATCCAATTAGGGTTTTTTTATCAATCTTGTGCATCCAATATGTATATTTGTGTCATTTTGTGTCATTGGTTGAACATTTAGGTCATTTTTGTCCTCCCTAGGCTTATTCTAATCCATTTAGGGTTTTTAACCAATCTTGTGCATCCAATATGTGATTTTGTGTCATTGGTTAAACATTTAGGTCATTTTCGTCCTCCCTAGGCTTATTCTAATCCAATTAGGGTTTTTAACCAATCTTGTGCAACCAATATGTGATTTTGTGTCATTGGTTGAACATTTAGGTCATTTTCGTCCTCCCTAGGCTTATTCTGATCCAATTAGGGTTTTTAACCAATCTTGTGCATCTAATATGTGATTTTGTGTCATTTTGTGTCATTGGTTGAACATTTAGGTCAGTTTCGTTCTCCCTAGGCTTATTCTAATCCAATTAGGGTTTTTAACCAATCTTGTGCATCCAATATGTGATTTTGTGATTGGTTGAACATTTAGGTCATTTTCGTCCTCCCTAGGCTTATTCTAATCCAATTAGGGTTTTTAGCCAATCTTGTGCACCCAATATGTGATTTTGTGTCATTGGTTGAACATTAAGGTCATTTTCGTCCTCCCTAGGCTTATTCTATTCCAATTAGGGTTTTTAACCAATCTTGTGCATCCATTAATTGATTTTGTGTCATTTTGTGTCATTGGTTGAACATTTAGGTCATTTTCGTCCTCCCTAGGATTATTCTAATCCAATCAGGGTTTTTAACCAATCTTGTGCATCCACTATGTGATTTTGTGATTGGTTGAACATTTAGGTCATTTTCGTCCTCCCTAGGCTTATTCTAATCCAATTAGGGTTTTCAACCAATCTTGTGCATCCAATATGTGATTTCGTATCATTTTGTGTCATTGGTTGAACATTTAGGTCATTTTCGTCCTCCCTAGGCCTATTCTAATCCAATAAGGGTTTTTAATCAATCTTGTGCATCCAATATGTAATTTTGTGTCATTGGTTGAACATTTAGGTCTTTTTTGTCCTCCCTAGGCTTATTCTAATCCAATTAGGGTTTTTAACCAATCTTGTGCATCCAATATGTGATTTTGTGTCATTGGTTGAACATTTATGTCATTTTCGTCCTCCCTAGGCTTATTCTAATCCAATTAGGGTTTTTAACCAATCTTGTGCAACCAATATGTGATTTTGTGTCATTAGTTGAACATTTAGGTCATTTTCGTCCTCCCTAGGCTTATTCTGATCCAATTAGGGTTTTTAACCAATCTTGTGCATCCAATATGTGATTTTGTGATTGGTTGAACATTTAGGTCATTTTCGTCCTCCCTAGGCTTATTCTAATCCAATTAGGGTTTTTAACCAATCTTGTGCATCCAATATGTGATTTTGTGTGATTGGTTGAACATTTAGGTCATTTTCGTCCTCCCTAGGCTTATTCTAATCCAATTAGGGTTTTCAACCAATCTTGTGCATCCAATATGTGATTTCGTATCATTTTGTGTCATTGGTTGAACATTTAGGTCATTTTCGTCCTCCCTAGGCTTATTCTAATCCAATAAGAGTTTTTAATCAATCTTGTGCATCCAATATGTAATTTTGTGTCATTGGTTGAACATTTAGGTCTTTTTTGTCCTCCCTAGGCTTATTCTAATCCAATTAGGGTTTTTAACCAATCTTGTGCATCCAATATGTGATTTTGTGTCATTGGTTGAACATTTAGGTCATTTTCGTCCTCCCTAGTCTTATTCTAATCCAATTAGGGTTTTTAACCAATCTTGTGCAACCAATATGTGATTTTGTGTCATTGGTTGAACATTTAGGTCATTTTCGTCCTCCCTAGGCTTATTCTAATCCAATTAGGGTTTTTAACCAATCTTGTGCATCCATTATGTGATTTTGTGTCATTTTGTGTCATTGGTTGAACATTTAGGTCATTTTCGTCCTCCCGAGGATTATTCTAATCCAATCAGGGTTTTTAACCAATCTTGTGCATCCACTATGTGATTTTGTGATTGGTTGAACATTTAGGTCATTTTCGTCCTCCCTAGGCTTATTCTAATCCAATTAGGGTTTTCAACCAATCTTGTGCATCCAATATGTGATTTTGTATCATTTTGTGTCATTGGTTGAACATTTAGGTCATTTTCGTCCTCCCTAGGCTTATTCTAATCCAATTAGGGTTTTTAACCAATCTTGTGGATCCAATATGTGATTTTGTGTCATTGGTTGAACATTTTGGTCATTTTCGTCCTCCATAGGCTTATTCTAATCCAATTAGGGTTTTTAACCAATCTTGTGCATCCAATATGTGATTTTGTGTCATTGGTTGAACATTTAGGTCATTTTCGTCCTCCCTAGGCTTATTCTATTCCAATTAGGGTTTTTAACCAATCTTGTGCAACCAATATGTGATTTTGTGTCATTAGTTGAACATTTAGGTCATTTTCGTCCTCCCTAGGCTTATTCTGATCCAATTAGGGTTTTTAACCAATCTTGTGCATCTAAAATGTGATTTTGTGTCATTTTGTGTCATTGGTTGAACATTTAGGTCAGTTTCGTCCTCCCTAGGCTTATTCTAATCCAATTAGGGTTTTTTTTTCAATCTTGTGCATCCATTATGTATATTTGTGTCATTGGTTGAACATTTATTTCTTTTTTGTCCTCCCTAGGCTTATTCTAATCCAATTAGGGTTTTTAACCAATCTTGTGCATCCAATATGTGATTTTGTGTCATTGGTTGAACATTTAGGTCAGTTTCGTCCTCCCTAGGCTTATTCTAATCCAATTAGGGTTTTTAACCAATCTTGTGCATCCAATATGTGATTTTGTGTCATTGGTTGAACATTTAGGTCAGTTTCGTCCTCCCTAGGCTTATTCTAATCCAATTAGGGTTTTTAACCAATCTTGTGCATCCAATATGTGATTTTCTGATTGGTTGAACATTTAGGTCATTTTCGTCCTCCCTAGGCTTATTCTAATCCAATTAGGGTTTTTAACCAATCTTGTGCATCCAATATGTGATTTTGTGTCATTTTGTGTCATTGGTTGAACATTTAGGTCATTTTCGTCCTCCCTAGGCTTTTTCTAATACAATTACGGTTTTTAACCAATCTTGTGCATCCAATATGTGATTTTGTGTCATTGGTTGAACATTTATGTCATTTTCGTCTTCCCTAGGCTTATTCTAATCCAATTAGGGTTTTTAACCAATCTTGTGCATCCAATATGTGATTTTGTGTCATTTTGTGTCATTGGTTGAACATTTAGGTCATTTTCGTCCTCCCTAGGCTTATTCTAATCCAATTAGGGTTTTTAACCAATCTTGTGCATCCAATATGTGATTTTGTGTCATTTTGTGTCATTGGTTGAACATTTAGGTCATTATCTTCCTCCCTAGGCTTATTCTAATCTAGTTAGGGTTTTTAACCAATCTTCTGCATCCAATATGTGATTTTGTATCATTTTGTGTCATTGGTTGAACATTTAGGTCATTTTCGTCCTCCCTAGGCTTATTTTAATCCAATTAGGGTTTTTAACCAATCTTGTGCATCCAATATGTGATTTTGTGTCATTGGTTGAACATTTAGGTCATTTTCGTCCTCCCTAGGCTTATTCTAATCCAATTAGGGTTTTCAACCAATCTTGTGCATCCAATATGTGATTTCGTATCATTTTGTGTCATTGGTTGAACATTTAAGTCATTTTCGTCCTCCCTAGGCTTATTCTAATCCAATAAGGGTTTTTAATCAATCTTGTGCATCCAATATGTAATTTTGTGTCATTGGTTGAACATTTAGGTCTTTTTTGTCCTCCCTAGGCTTATTCTAATCCAATTAGGGTTTTTAACCAATCTTGTGCATCCAATATGTGATTTTGTGTCATTGGTTGAACATTTAGGTCATTTTCGTCCTCCCTAGGCTTATTCTAATCCAATTAGGGTTTTTAACCAATCTTGTGCTTTCAATATGTGATTCTGTGTCATTAGTTGAACATTTAGGTCATTTTCGTCCTCCCTAGGCTTATTCTGATCCAATTAGGGTTTTTAACCAATCTTGTGCATCTAATATGTGATTTTGTGTCATTTTGTGTCATTGGTTGAACATTTAGCTCAGTTTCGTCCTCCCTAGGCTTATTCTAATCCAATTAGGGTTTTTTTATCAATCTTGTGCATCCAATATGTATATTTGTGTCATTTTGTGTCATTGGTTGAACATTTAGGTCATTTTTGTCCTCCCTAGGCTTATTCTAATCCATTTAGGGTTTTTAACCAATCTTGTGCATCCAATATGTGATTTTGTGTCATTGGTTGAACATTTAGGTCATTTTCGTCCTCCCTAGGCTTATTCTAATCCAATTAGGGTTTTTAACCAATCTTGTGCAACCAATATGTGATTCTGTGTCATTGGTTGAACATTAAGGTCATTTTCGTCCTCCCTAGGCTTATTCTAATCCAATTTGGGTTTTTAACCAATCTTGTGCAACCAATATGTGATTTTGTGTCATTGGTTGAATATTTAGGTAATTTACGTCCTCCTTAGGCTTATTCTAATCCAATTAGGGTTTTTAAGCAATCTTGTGCATCCAATATGTGATTTTGTGTCATTTTGTGTCATTGGTTGAACATTTAGGTCATTTTCGTCCTCCCTAGGCTTATTCTAATCCAATTAAGGTTTTTAACCAATCTTGTGCATCCAATATGTGATTTTCTGTCATTTTGTGTCATTGGTTGAACATTTACGTCATTTTTGTCCTCCCTAGGCTTATTCTAATCCAATTAGGGTTTTTAACCAATCTTGTGCATCCAATATGTGATTTTGTGTCATTGGTTGAACATTTAGGTCATTTTCGTCCTCCCTAGGCTTATTCTAATCCAATTAGGATTTTTAACCAATCTTGTGCAACCAATATGTGATTTTGTGTCATTGGTTGAACATTTAGGTCATTTTCGTCCTCCCTAGGCTTATTCTAATCCAATTAGGGTTTTTAACCAATCTTGTGCATCCATTATGTGATTTTGTGTCATTTTGTGTCATTGGTTGAACATTTAGGTCATTTTCGTCCTCCCTAGGATTATTCTAATCCAATCAGGGTTTTTAACCAATCTTGTGCATCCACTATGTGATTTTGTGATTGGTTGAACATTTAGGTCATTTTCGTCCTCCCTAGGCTTATTCTAATCCAATTAGGGTTTTCAAACAATCTTGTGCATCCAATATGTGATTTCGTATCATTTTGTGTCATTGGTTGAACATTTAGGTCGTTTTCGTCCTCCCTAGGCCTATTCTAATCCAATAAGGGTTTTTAACCAATCTTGTGCATCCAATATGTGATTTTGTGTCATTGGTTGAACATTTAGGTCATTTTCGTCCTCCATAGGCTTATTCTAATCCAATTAGGGTTTTTAACCAATCTTGTGCAACCAATATGTGATTTTGTGTCATTAGTTGAACATTTAGGTCATTTTCGTCCTCCCTAGGCTTATTCTGATCCAATTAGGGTTTTTAACCAATCTTGTGCATTTAAAATGTAATTTTGTGTCATTTTGTGTCATTGGTTGAACATTTAGGTCAGTTTCGTCCTCCCTAGGCTTATTCTAATCCAATTAGGGTTTTTTTTTCAATCTTGTGCATCCAATATGTATATTTGTGTCATTTTGTATCATTAGTTGAACATTTAGGTCATTTTTGTCCTCCCTAGGCTTATTCTAATCCATTTAGGGTTTTTAACCAATCTTGTGCATCCAATATGTGATTTTGTGTCATTGGTTGAACATTTAGGTCATTTTCGTCCTCCCTAGGCTTATTCTAATCCAATTAGGGTTTTTAACCAATCTTGTGCATCCAATATGTGATTTTGTGATTGGTTGAACATTTAGGTCATTTTCGTCCTCCCTAGGCTTATTCTAATCCAATTAGGGTTTTTAACCAATCTTGTGCATCCAATATGTGATTTTGTGTCATTGGTTGAACATTTAGGTCAGTTTCGTCCTCCCTAGGCTTATTCTAATCCAATTAGGGTTTTTAACCAATCTTGTGCATCCAATATGTGATTTTGTGATTGGTTGAACATTTAGGTCATTTTCGTCCTCCCTAGGCTTATTCTAATCCAATTAGGGTTTTTAACAAATCTTGTGCATCCAATATGTGATTTTGTGATTGGTTGAACATTTAGGTCATTTTCGTCCTCCCTAGGCTTATTCTAATCCAATTAGGGTTTTTAACCAATCTTGTGCATCCAATATGTGATTTTGTATCATTTTGTGTCATTGGTTAAACATTTAGGTCATTTTCGTCCTCCCTAGGCTTATTCTAATCCAATTAGGGTTTTTTGATCAATCTTGTGCATCCAATATGTAATTTTGTGTCATTTTGTGTCATTGGTTGAACATTTAGGTCTTTTTTGTCCTCCCTAGGCTTATTCTAATCCAATTAAGGTTGTTAACCAATCTTGTGCATCCAATATGTGATTTTGTGTCATTGGTTGAACATTTAGGTCATTTTCGTCCTCCCTAGGCTTATTCTAATCCAATTAGGGTTTTTAACCAATCTTGTGCAACCAATATGTGATTTTGTGTCATTAGTTGAACATTTAGGTCATTTTCGTCCTCCCTAGGCTTATTATGATCCAATTAGGGTTTTTAACCAATCTTGTGCATCTAATATGTGATTTTGTGTCATTTTGTGTCATTGGTTGAACATTTAGGTCAGTTTCGTCCTCCCTAGGCTTATTCTAATCCAATTAGGGTTTTTAACCAATCTTGTGCATCCAATATGTGATTTTGTGTCATTGGTTGAACATTTAGGTCAGTTTCGTCCTCCCTAGGCTTATTCTAATCCAATTAGGGTTTTTAACCAATCTTGTGCATCCAATATGTGATTTTGTGATTGGTTGAACATTTAGGTCATTTTCGTCCTCCCTAAGCTTATTCTAGTCCAATTAGGGTTTTTAACCAATCTTGTGCATCCAATATGTGATTTTGTGTCATTGGTTGAACATTTAGGTCATTTTCGTCCTCCCTAGGCTTATTCTAATCCAATTAGGGTTTTTAACCAATCTTGTGCATCCAATATGTGATTTTGTGTCATTGGTTGAACATTAAGGTCATTTTCGTCCTCCCTAGCCTTATTCTAATCCAATTAGGGCTTTTAACCAATCTTGTGCATCGAATATGTGATTTTGTGTCATTGGTTCAACATTTAGGTCATTTTCGTCCTCCCTAGACTTATTCTAATCCAATTAGGGTTTTTAACCAATCTTGTGCATCCAATATGTGATTTTGTGTCATTGGTTGAACATTTAGGTCATTTTCGTCCTCCCTAGGCTTATTCTAATCCAATTAGGGTTTTTAACCAATCTTGTGCATCCAATATGTGATTTTGTGTCATTGGTTGAACACTTAGGTCATTTTCGTCCTCCCTAGGCTTATTCTAATCCAATTAGGGTTTTAAACCAATCTTGTGCATCCAATATGTGATTTTGTTTCATTTTGTGTCGTTGGTTGAACATATAGATCATTTTCGTCCTCCATAGGCTTATTCTAATCCAATTAGGGTTTTTAACCAATCTTGTGCATCCAATATGTGATTTTCTGTCATTTTGTGTCATTGGTTGAACATTTAGGTCATTTTCGTCCTCCCTAGGCTTATTCTAATCCAATTAGGGTTTTTAACCAATCTTGTGCATCCAATATGTGATTTTGTGTCATTGGTTGAACATTTAGGTCATTTTCGTCCTCCCTGTGCTTATTCTAATCCAATTAGGGTTTTTAACCAATCTTGTGCATCCAATATGTGATTTTGTGTCATTGGTTGAACATTTAGGTCATTTTCGTCCTCCCTAGGCTTATTCTAATCCAATTAGGGTTTTTAACCAATCTTGTGCATCCAATATGTGATTTTGTGTCATTGGTTAATCATTTAGGTCATTTTCGTCCTCCCTAGGCTTATTCTAATCCAATTAGGGTTTTTAACCAATCTTGTGCATCCAATATCTGATTTTGTGTCATTGGTTGAACATTTAGGTCATTTTCGTCCTCCCTAGGCTTATTCTAATCCAATTAGTGTTTTTAACCAATCTTGTGCATCCAATATGTGATTTTGTGTCATTTTGTGTCATTGGTTGAACATTTAGGTTATTTTCGTCCTTCCTTGGCTTATTCTAATCCAATTAGGGTTTTTAACCAATCTTGTGCATCCAATATGTGATTTTGTGTCATTGGTTGAACATTTAGGTCATTTTCGTCCTCCCTAGGCTTATTCTAATCCAATTAGGGTTTTTAACCAATCCTGTGCATCCAATATGTGATTTTGTGTCATTGGTTGAACATTTAGGTCATTTTCGTCCTCCCTAGGCTTATTCTAATCCAATTAGGGTTTTTAACCAATCCTGTGCATCCAATATGTGATTTTGTGTCATTTGTTGAACATTTAGGTCATTTTTGTCCTCCCTAGGATTATTCTAATCCAATTAGAGTTATTAACCAATCTTGTGCATCCAATTAGTGATTTTGTGTCATTGGTTGAACATTTAGGTCATTTTCGTCTTCCAATGGCTTATTCTAATCCAATTAGGGTTTTTAACCAATCTTGTGCATCCAATATGTGATTTTGTGTCATTGGTTGAACATTTAGGTCATTTTCGTCCTCCCTAGGCTTATTCTAATCCAATTAGGGTTTTTAACCATTCTTGTGCATCCAATATGTGATTTTGTGTCATTTTGTGTCATCGGTTGAACATTTAGGTCATTTTCGTCCTCCCTAGGCTTATTCTAATCCAATTAGGGTTTTTAACCAATCTTGTGCATCCAATATGTGATTTTGTGTCATTTTGTGTCATTGGTTGAACATTTAGGTCATTTTCGTCCTCCCTAGGCTTATTCTAATCCAATTAGGGTTTTTAACCAATCTTGTGCATCCAATATGTGATTTTGTGTCATTTTGTGTCATTGGTTGAACATTTAGGTCATTATCTTCCTCCCTAGGCTTATTCTAATCTAGTTAGGGTTTTTAACCAATCTTCTGCATCCAATATGTGATTTTGTATCATTTTGTGTCATTGGTTGAACATTTAGGTCATTTTCGTCCTCCCTAGGCTTATTTTAATCCAATTAGGGTTTTTAACCAATCTTGTGCATCCAATATGTGATTTTGTGTCATTGGTTGAACATTTAGGTCATTTTCGTCCTCCCTAGGCTTATTCTAATCCAATTAGGGTTTTCAACCAATCTTGTGCATCCAATATGTGATTTCGTATCATTTTGTGTCATTGGTTGAACATTTAGGTCATTTTCGTCCTCCCTAGGCTTATTCTAATCCAATAAGAGTTTCTAATCAATCTTGTGCATCCAATATGTAATTTTGTGTCATTGGTTGAACATTTAGGTCTTTTTTGTCCTCCCTAGGCTTATTCTAATCCAATTAGGGTTTTTAACCAATCTTGTGCATCCAATATGTGATTTTGTGTCATTGGTTGAACATTTAGGTCATTTTCGTCCTCCCTAGGCTTATTCTATTCCAATTAGGGTTTTTAACCAATCTTGTGCAACCAATATGTGATTTTGTGTCATTAGTTGAACATTTAGGTCATTTTCGTCCTCCCTAGGCTTATTCTGATCCAATTAGGGTTTTTAACCAATCTTGTGCATCTAATATGTTATTTTGTGTCATTTTGTGTCATTGGTTGAACATTTAGGTCAGTTTCGTCCTTCCTAGGCTTATTCTAATCCAATTAGGGTTTTTTTATCAATCTTGTGCATCCAATATGTATATTTGTGTCATTTTGTGTCATTGGTTGAACATTTAGGTCATTTTTGTCCTCCCTAGGCTTATTCTAATCCATTTAGGGTTTTTAACCAATCTTGTGCATCCAATATGTGATTTTGTGTCATTGGTTAAACATTTAGGTCATTTTCGTCCTCCCTAGGCTTATTCTAATCCAATTAGGGTTTTTAACCAATCTTGTGCATCCATTATGTGATTTTGTGTCATTTTGTGTCATTGGTTGAACATTTAGGTCATTTTCGTCCTCCCTAGGATTATTCTAATCCAATCACGGTTTTTAACCAATCTTGTGCATCCACTATGTGATTTTGTGATTGGTTGAACATTTAGGTCATTTTCGTCCTCCCTAGGCTTATTCTAATCCAATTAGGGTTTTCAACCAATCTTGTGCATCCAATATGTGATTTCGTATCATTTTGTGTCATTGGTTGAACATTTAGGTCATTTTCGTCCTCCCTAGGCCTATTCTAATCCAATAAGGGTTTTTAATCAATCTTGTGCATCCAATATGTAATTTTGTGTCATTGGTTGAACATTTAGGTCTTTTTTGTCCTCCCTAGGCTTATTCTAATCCAATTAGGGTTTTTAACCAATCTTGTGCATCCAATATGTGATTTTGTGTCATTGGTTGAACATTTATGTCATTTTCGTCCTCCCTAGGCTTATTCTAATCCAATTAGGGTTTTTAACCAATCTTGTGCAACCAATATGTGATTTTGTGTCATTAGTTGAACATTTAGGTCAGTTTCGTCCTCCCTAGGCTTATTCTAATCCAATTAGGGTTTTTAACCAATCTTGTGCATCCAATATGTGATTTTGTGTCATTTTGTGTCATTGGTTGAACATTTAGGTCTTTTTTGTCCTCCCTAGGCTTATTCTAATCCAATTAGGGTTTTTAACCAATCTTGTGCATCCAATATGTGATTTTGTGTCATTGGTTGAACATTTAGGTCATTTTCGTCCTCCCTAGGCTTATTCTAATCCAATTAGGGTTTTTAACCAATCTTGTGCATCCAATATGTGATTTTGTGTCATCGGTTGAATATTTAGGTCATTTTTGTCCTCCCTAGGCTTATTCTAATCCAATTAGGGTTTTTAACCAATCTTGTGCATCCAATATGTGATTTTGTGTCATTGGTTGAACATTTAGGTCATTTTCGTCCTCCCTAGGCTTATTCTAATCCAATTAGGGTTTTTAACCAATCTTGTGCATCCAATATGTGATTTTGTGTCATTGGTTGAACATTTAGGTCATTTTCGTCCTCCCTAGGCTTATTCTAATCCAATTAGGGTTTTTAACCAATCTTGTGCATCCAATATGTGATTTTGTACCATTGGTTGAACATTTAGGTCATTTTCGTCCTCCCTAGCCTTATTCTAATCCAATTATGGTTTTTAACCAATCTTGTGCATCCAATATGTGATTTTGTGTCATTTTGGGTCATTGGTTTAACATATAGGTCATTTTCGTCCTACCTAGACTTATTCTAATCCAATTAGGGTTTTTAACCAATCTTGTGCTTCCAATATGTGATTTTGTGTCATTGGTTGAACATTTAGGTCATTTTCGTCCTCCCTAGGCTTATTCTAATCCAATTAGGGTTTTTAACCAATCTTGTGCATCCAATATGTGATTTTGTGTCATTGGTTGAACATTTAGGTCATTTTCGTCCTCCCTAGGCTTATTCTAATCCAATTAGGGTTTTTAACCAATCTTGTGCATCCAATATGTGATTTTGTGTCATTGGTTGAACATTTAGGTCATTTTCGTACTCCCTAGGCTTATTTTAATCCAATTAGGGTTTTTAACCAATCTTGTGCATCCAATATGTGATTTTTTGTCATTGGTTGAACATTTAGGTCATTTTCGTCCTCCCTAGGCTTATTCTAATCCAATTAGGGTTTTTAACCAATCTTGTGCAACCAATATGTGATTTTGTGTCATTGGTTGAACATTTAGGTCATTTTCGTCCTCCCTAGGTTTATTCTAATCCAATTAGGGTTTTTAACCAATCTTGTGCATCCATTATGTGATTTTGTGTCATTTTGTGTCATTGGTTGAACATTTATGTCATTTTCGTCCTCCCTAGGATTATTCTAATCCAATCAGGGTTTTTAACCAATCTTGTGCATCCAATATGTGATATTGTGATTGGTTGAACATTTAGGTCATTTTCGTCCTCCCTAGGCTTATTCTAATCCAATTAGGGTTTTCAACCAATCTTGTGCATCCAATATGTGATTTCATATTATTTTGTGTCATTGGTTGAACATTTAGGTCATTTTCGTCCTCCCTAGGCTTATTCTAATCCAATAAGGGTTTTTAATCAATCTCGTGCATCCAATATGTAATTTTGTGTCATTGGTTGAACATTTAGGTCTTTTTTGTCCTCCCTAGGCTTATTCTAATCCAATTAGGGTTTTTAACCAATCTTGTGCAACCAATATGTGATTTTGTGTCATTGGTTGAACATTTAGGTCATTTTCGTCCTCCCTAGGCTTATTCTGATCCAATTAGGGTTTTTAACCAATCTTGTGCATCCAATATGTGATTTTGTGTCATTTTGTGTCATTGGTTGAACATTTAGGTCAGTTTCGTCCTCCCTAGGCTTATTCTAATCCAATTAGGGTTTTTAACCAATCTTGTGCATCCAATATGTGATTTTGTGTCATTGGTTGAACATTTAGGTCAGTTTCGTCCTCCCTAGGCTTATTCTAATCCAATTAGGGTTTTTAACCAATCTTGTGCATCCAATATGTGATTTTTTGTCATTTTGTGTCATTGGTTGAACATTTAGGTCATTTTCGTCCTCCCTAGGCTTATTCTAATCCAATTAAGGTTTTTAACCAATCTTGTGCATCCAATATGTGATTTTGTGTCATTTTGTGTCATTGGTTGAACATTTAGGTCATTTTCGTCCTCCCTTGGCTCTTTTTAATCCAATTAGGTTTTTTAACCAATCTTGTGCATCCAATATGTGATTTTGTGTCATTGGTTGAACATTTAGGTCATTTTCGTCCTCCCTAGGCTTATTCTAATCCAATTAGGGTTTTTAACCAATCTTGTGCATCCAATATGTGATTTTGTGTCATTGGTTGAACATTTAGGTCATTTTCGTCCTCCCTAGGCTTATTTTAAACCAATTAGGGTTTTTAACCAATCATGTGCATCCAATATGTGATTTTGTGTCATTGGTTGAACATTTAGGTCATTTTTGTCCTCCCTAGGCTTATTCTAATCCAATTAGGGTTTTTAACCAATCTTGTGCATCCAATATGTGATTTTGTGTCATTGGTTGAACATTTAGGTCATTTTCGTCCTCCCTAGGCTTATTCTAATCCAATTAGGGTTTTTAACCAATCTTGTGCATCCAATATGTGATTTTGTGTCATTTTGTGTTATTGGTTGAACATTTAGGTCATTTTCGTCCTCCCTAGGCGTTTTCTAATCCAATTAGGGTTTTTAACCAATCTTGTGCATCCAATATGTGATTTTGTGTCATTTTGTGTCATTGGTTGAACATTTAGGTCATTTTCGTCCTCCCTAGGCTTATTCTAATCCAATTAGGGTTTTTAACCAGCCTTGTGCATCCAATATGTGATTTTGTGTCATTTTGTATCATTGGTTGAACATTTAGGTCATTTTCGTCCTCCCTAGGCTTATTCTAATCCAATTAGGGTTTTTAACCAATCTTGTGCATCCAATATGTGATTTTGTGTCATTGGTTGAACATTTAGGTCATTTTCGTCCTCCCTAGGCTTATTCTAATCCAATTAGGGTTTTTAACCAATCTTGTACATCCAATATGTGATTTTGTGTCATTTTGTGTCATTGGTTGAACATTTAGGTCATTTTCGTCCTCCATAGGCTTATTCTAATCCAATTAGGGTTTTTAACCAATCTTGTGCATCCAATAAGTGATTTTGTGTCATTGGTTGAACATTTAGGTCATTTTCGTCCACAATAGGCTTATTCTAATCGAATTAGGGTTTTTAACCAATCTTGTGCACCCAATATGTGATTTTGTGTCATTTTGTGTCATTGGTTCAACATTTAGGTCATTTTCGTCCTCCATATGCTTATTCTAATCCAATTAGGGTTTTTAACCAATCTTGTGCATCCAATATGTGATTTTGTGTCATTGGTTGAACATTTAGGTCATTTTCGTCCTCCCTAGGCTTATTCTAATCCAATTAGGGTTTTTAACCAATCTTGTGCATCCAATATGTGATTTTGTGTCATTGGTTGAACATCTAGGTCATTTTCGTCCTCCCTAGGCTTATTCTAATCCAATTAGGGTTTTTAACCAATCTTGTGTAAACAATATGTGATTTTGTGTCATTGGTTGAACATTTAGGTCATTTTCGTCCTCCCTAGGCTTATTCTAATCCAATTAGGGTTTTTAACCAATCTTGTGCAACCAATATGTGATTTTGTGTCATTGGTTGAACATTTAGGTCATTTTCGTCCTCCCTAGGCTTATTCTAATCCAATTAGGGTTTTTAACCAATCTTGTGCATCCAATATGTGATTTTCTGTCATTTTGTGTCATTGGTTGAACATTTAGGTCATTTTCGTCCTCCATAGGCTTATTCTAATCCAATTAGGGTTTTTAACCAATCTTGTGCATCCAATATGTGATTTTGTGTCATTGGTTGAACATTTAGGTCATTTTCGTCCTCCCTAGTCTTATTCTAATCCAATTAGGGTTTTTAACCAATCTTGTGCAACCAATATGTGATTTTGTGTCATTAGTTGAACATTTAGGTCATTTTCGTCCTCCCTAGGCTTATTCTGATCCAATTAGGGTTTTTAACCAATCTTGTGCATCTAATATGTTATTTTGTGTCATTTTGTGTCATTGGTTGAACATTTAGGTCAGTTTCGTCCTTCCTAGGCTTATTCTAATCCAATTAGGGTTTTTTTATCAATCTTGTGCATCCAATATGTATATTTGTGTCATTTTGTGTCATTGGTTGAACATTTAGGTCATTTTTGTCCTCCCTAGGCTTATTCTAATCCATTTAGGGTTTTTAACCAATCTTGTGCATCCAATATGTGATTTTGTGTCATTGGTTAAACATTTAGGTCATTTTCGTCCTCCCTAGGCTTATTCTAATCCAATTAGGGTTTTTAACCAATCTTGTGCAACCAATATGTGATTTTGTGTCATTAGTTGAACATTTAGGTCATTTTCGTCCTCCCTAGGCTTATTCTGATCCAATTAGGGTTTTTAACCAATCTTGTGCATCCAATATGTGATTTTGTATCATTTTGTGTCATTGGTTGAATATTTAGGTCATTTTCGTCCTCCCTAGGCTTATTCTAATCCAATTAGGGTTTTTTTATCAATCTTGTGCATCCAATATGTAATTTTGTGTCATTTTGTGTCATTGATTGAACATTTAGGTCTTTTTTGTCCTCCCTAGGCTTATTCTAATCCAATTAGGGTTTTTAACCAATCTTGTGCATCCAATATGTGATTTTGTGTCATTGGTTGAACATTTAGGTCATTTTCGTCCTCCCTAGGCTTATTCTAATCCAATTAGGGTTTTTAACCAATCTTGTGCATCCAATACGTGATTTTGTGTCATTGGTTGAACATTTAGGTCATTTTTGTCCTCCCTAGGCTTATTCTAATCCAATTAGGGTTTTTAACCAATCTTGTACATCCAATATGTGATTTTGTATCATTGGTTGATTATTTATGTCATTTTCGTCGTCCCTAGGCTTATTCTAATCCAACTACGGTTTTTAACCAATCTTGTGCATCCAATATGTGATTTTGTGTCATTTTGTGTCATTGGTTGAACATTTAGGTCATTTTCGTCCTCCCTAGGCTTATTCTAATCCAATTAGGGTTTTTAACCAATCTTGTGCATCCAATATGTGAATTTGGGTCATTGGTTCAACATTTAGGTCATTTTCGTCCTCCCTAGGCTTATTCTAATCCAATTTGGGTTTTTAACCAATCTTGTGCATCCAATATGTGATTTTGTGTCATTTTGTGTCATCGGTTGAACATTTAGGTCATTTTCGTCCTCCCTAGGCTTATTCTAATCCAATTAGGGTTTTTAACCAATCTTGTGCATTCAATATGTGATTTTGTGTCATTGGTTGAACATTTAGGTCATTTTCGTCCTCCCTAGGCTTATTCTAATCCAATTAGGGTTTTTAACCAATCTTGTGCAACCAATATGTGATTTTGTGTCATTGGTTGAACATTTAGGTCATTTTCGTCCTCCCTAGGCTTATTCTAATCCAATTAGGGTTTTTAACCAATCTTGTGCATCCAATATGTGATTTTGTGTCATTTTGTGTCATTGGTTGAACATTTAGGTCATTTTCGTCCTCACTAGGATTATTGTAATCCAATCAGGGTTTTTAACCAATCTTGTGCATCCAATATGAGATTTTGTGATTGGTTGAACATTTAGGTCATTTTCGTCCTCCCTAGGCTTATTCTAATCCAATTAGGGTTTTCAACCAATCTTGTGCATCCAATATGTGATTTCGTATCATTTTGTGTCATTGGTTGAACATTTAGGTCATTTTCGTCCTCCCTAGGCTTATTCTAATCCAATAAGGGTTTTTAATCAATCTTGTGCATCCAATATGTAATTTTGTGTCATTGGTTGAACATTTAGGTCTTTTTTGTCCTCCCTAGGCTTATTCTAATCCAATTAGGGTTTTTAACCAATCTTGTGGATCCAATATGTGATTTTGTGTCATTGGTTGAACATTTAGGTCATTTTCGTCCTCCCTAGGCTTATTCTAATCCAATTAGGGTTTTTAACCAATCTTGTGCAACCAATATGTGATTTTGTGTCATTAGTTGAACATTTAGGTCATTTTCGTCCTCCCTAGGCTTATTCTAATCCAATTAGGGTTTTTAACCAATCTTGTGCAACCAATATGTGATTTTGTGTCATTAGTTGAACATTTAGGTCATTTTCGTCCTCCCTAGGCTTATTCTAATCCAATTAGGGTTTTCAACCAATCTTGTGCATCCAATATGTGATTTCATATTATTTTGTGTCATTGGTTGAACATTTAGGTCATTTTCGTCCTCCCTATGCTTATTCTAATCCAATAAGTGTTTTTAATCAATCCCGTGCATCCAATATGTAATTTTGTGTCATTGGTTGAACATTTAGGTCTTTTTTGTCCTCCCTAGGCTTATTCTAATCCAATTAGGGTTTTTAACCAATCTTGTGCATCCAATATGTGATTTTGTGTCATTGGTTGAACATTTAGGTCATTTTCGTCCTCCCTAGGCTTATTCTAATCCAATTAGGGTTTTTAACCAATCTTGTGCAACCAATATGTGATTTTGTGTCATTAGTTGAACATTTAGGTCATTTTCGTCCTCCCTAGGCTTATTCTGATCCAATTAGGGTGTTTAACCAATCTTGTGCATCTAATATGTGATTTTGTGTCATTTTGTGTCATTGGTTGAACATTTAGGTCAGTTTCGTCCTCCCTAGGCTTATTCTAATCCAATTAGGGTTTTTAACCAATCTTGTGCATCCAATATGTGATTTTGTGATTGGTTGAACATTTAGGTCATTTTCGTCCTCCCTAGGCTTATTCTAATCCAATTAGGGTTTTTAACCAATCTTGTGCATCCAATATGTGATTGTGTGATTAGTTGAACATTTAGGTCATTTTTGTCCTCCCTAGGCTTATTCTAATCCAATTAGGGTTTTTAACGAATCTTGTGCATCCAATATATGATTTTGTGTCATTTTGTGTCATTGGTTGAACATTTAGGTCATTTTCGTCCTCCCTAGGTTTATTCTAATCCAATTAGGGTTTTTAACCAATCTTGTGCATCCAATATGTGATTTTGTGTCATTTTGTGTCGTTGGTTGAACATATAGATCATTTTCGTCCTCCATAGGCTTATTCTAATCCAATTAGGGTTTTTAACCAATCTTGTGCATCCAATATGTGATTTTGTATCATTGGTGGAACATTTAGGTCATTTTCGTCCTCCCTAGGCTTATTCTAATCCAATTAGGGTTTTTAACCAATCTTGTCCATCCAATATGTGATTTTGTATCATTTTGTGTCATTGGTTGAACATTTAGGTCATTTTCGTCCTCCCTAGGCTTATTCTAATCCAATTAGGGTTTTTAACCAATCTTGTGCATCTAGTATGTGATTTTGTGTCATTTTGTGTCATCGATTGAACATTTAGGTCATTTTCGTCCTCCCTAGGCTTATTCTAATCCAATTAGGGTTTTTAACCAATCTTGTGCATCCAATATGTGATTTTGTGTCATTTTGTGTCGTTGGTTGAACATATAGATCATTTTCGTTCTCCATAGGCTCATTCTAATCCAATTAGGGTTTTTAACCAATCTTGTTCATCCAATATGTGATTTTGTGTCATTGGTTGAACATTTAGGTCATTTTCGTCCTCCCTAGGCTTATTCTAATCCAATTAGGGTTTTTAACCAATCTTGTGCAACCAATATGTGATTTTGTGTCATTGGTTGAACATTTAGGTCATTTTCGTCCTCCCTAGGCTTATTCAAATCCAATTAGGGTTTTTAACCTATCTTGTGCATCCAATATGTGATTTTGTGTCATTGGTTGAACATTTAGGTCATTTTCGTCCTCCCTAGGCTTATTGTAATCCAATTAGGGTTTTTAACCAATCTTGTGCATCCAATATGTGATTTTGTGTCATTGGTTGTACATTTAGGTCATTTTCGTCCTCCCTAGGCTTATTCTAATCCAATTAGGGTTTTTAACCAATCTTGTGCATCCATTATGTGATTTTGTGTCATTTTGTGTCATTGGTTGAACATTTAGGTCATTTTCGTCCTCCCTAGGATTATTCTAATCCAATCACGGTTTTTAACCAATCTTGTGCATCCACTATGTGATTTTGTGATTGGTTGAACATTTAGGTCATTTTCGTCCTCCCTAGGCTTATTCTAATCCAATTAGGGTTTTCAACCAATCTTGTGCATCCAATATGTGATTTCGTATCATTTTGTGTCATTGGTTGAACATTTAGGTCATTTTCGTCCTCCCTAGGCTTATTCTAATCCAATAAGGGTTTTTAATCAATCTTGTGCAACCAATATGTGATTTTGTGTCATTGGTTGAACATTTAGGTCATTTTCGTCCTCCCTAGGCTTATTCTAATCCAATTAGGGTTTTTAACCAATCTTGTGCATCCAATATGTGATTTTGTGTCATTTTGTGTCATTGGTTGAACATTTAGGTCATTTTCGTCCTCACTAGGATTATTGTAATCCAATCAGGGTTTTTAACCAATCTTGTGCATCCAATATGAGATTTTGTGATTGGTTGAACATTTAGGTCATTTTCGTCCTCCCTAGGCTTATTCTAATCCAATTAGGGTTTTCAACCAATCTTGTGCATCCAATATGTGATTTCGTATCATTTTGTGTCATTGGTTGAACATTTAGGTCATTTTCGTCCTCCCTAGGCTTATTCTAATCCAATAAGGGTTTTTAATCAATCTTGTGCATCCAATATGTAATTTTGTGTCATTGGTTGAACATTTAGGTCTTTTTTGTCCTCCCTAGGCTTATTCTAATCCAATTAGGGTTTTTAACCAATCTTGTGCATCTAATATGTCATTTTGTGTCATTTTGTGTCATTGGTAGAACATTTAGGTCATTTTTGTCCTCCCTAGGCTTATTCTAATCCAATTAGGGTTTTTTTTATCAATCTTGTGCATCCAATATGTAATTTTGTGTCATTTTGTGTCATTGGTTGAATATTTAGGTCATTTTTGTCCTCCCTAGGCTTATTCTAATCCAATTAGGGTTTTTAACCAATCATGTGCATCCAATATGTGATTTTGTGTCATTGGTTGAACATTTAGGTCATTTTCGTCCTCCCTAGGCTTATTCTAATCCAATTAGGGTTTTTAACCAATCTTGTGCAACCAATATGTGATTTTGTGTCATTAGTTGAACATTTAGGTCATTTTCGTCCTCCCTAGGCTTATTCTGATCCAATTAGGGTTTTTAACCAATCTTGTGCATCTAATATGTGATTTTGTATCATTTTGTGTCATTGGTTGAACATTTAGGTCATTTTCGTCCTCCCTAGGCTTATTCTAATCCAATTAGGGTTTTTTTATCAATCTTGTGCATCCAATATGTAATTTTGTGTCATTTTGTGTCATTGGTTGAACATTTAGGTCTTTTTTGTCCTCCCTAGGCTTATTCTAATCCAATTAGGGTTTTTAACCAATCTTGTGCATCCAATATGTGATTTGGTGTCATTGGTTGAACATTTAGGTCATTTTCGTCCTCCCTAGGCTTATTCTAATCCAATTAGGGTTTTTAACCAATCTTGTGCAACCAATATGTGATTTTGTGTCATTAGTTGAACATTTAGGTCATTTTCGTCCTCCCTAGGCTTATTCTGATCCAATTAGGGTTTTTAACCAATCTTGTGCATCCAATATGTGATTTCGTATCATTTTGTGTCATTGGTTGAACATTTAGGTCATTTTCGTCCTCCCTAGGCTTATTCTAATCCAATAAGGGTTTTTAATCAATCTTGTGCATCCAATATGTAATTTTGTGTCATTGGTTGAACATTTAGGTCTTTTTTGTCCTCCCTAGGCTTATTCTAATCCAATTAGGGTTTTTAACCAATCTTGTGGATCCAATATGTGATTTTGTGTCATTGGTTGAACATTTAGGTCATTTTCGTCCTCCCTAGGCTTATTCTAATCCAATTAGGGTTTTTAACCAATCTTGTGCAACCAATATGTGATTTTGTGTCATTAGTTGAACATTTAGGTCATTTTCGTCCTCCCTAGGCTTATTCTGATCCAATTACGGTTTTTAACCAATCTTGTGCATCTAATATGTGATTTTTTGTCATTTTGTGTCATTGGTTGAACATTTAGGTCAGTTTCGTCCTCCCTATGCTTATTCTAATCCAATTAGGGTTTTTAACCAATCTTGTGCATCCAATATGTGATTTTGTGATTGGTTGAACATTTAGGTCATTTTCGTCCTCCCTAGGCTTATTCTAATCCAATTAGGGTTTTTAACCAATCTTGTGCATCCAATATGTGATTTTGTGATTGGTAGAACATTTAGGTCATTTTCGTCCTCCCTAGGCTTATTCTAATCCAATTAGGGTTTTTAACCAATCTTGTGCATCCAATATGTGACTTTGTATCATTGGTAGAATATTTAGGTCATTTTTGTCCTCCCTAGGCTTATTCTAATCCAATTAGGGTTTTTAACCAACCTTGTGCATCCAATATGTGATTTTCTGTCATTTTGTGTCATTTGTTGAACATTTAGGTCATTTTGGTCCTCCCTAGGCTTATTCTAATCCAATTAGGGTTTTTAACATATCTTGTGCATCCAATATGTGATTTTCTGTCATTTTGTATCATTAGTTGAAGATTTAGGTCATTTTCGTCCTTCCTAGGCTTATTATAATCCAATTTGGGTTTTTTTATCAATCTTGTGCATCCAATATGTATATTTGTGTCATTTTGTGTCATTGGTTGAACATTTAGGTCATTTTTGTCCTCCCTAGGCTTATTCTAATCCATTTAGGGTTTTTAACCGATCTTGTGCATCCAATATGTGATTTTGTGTCATTGGTTGAACATTTAGGTCATTTTCGTCCTCCCTAGGCTTATTGTAATCCAATTAGGGTTTTTAACCAATCTTCTGCATCCATTATGTGATTTTGTGTCATTTTGTGTCATTGGTTGAACATTTAGGTCATTTTCGTCCTCCCTAGGATTATTCTAATCCAATCAGGGTTTTTAACCAATCTTGTGCATCCACTATGTGATTTTGTGATTGGTTGAACATTTAGGTCATTTTCGTCCTGCCTAGGCTTATTCTAATCCAATTAGGGTTTTCAACCAATCTTGTGCATCCAATATGTGATTTCGTATCATTTTGTGTCATTGGTTGAACATTTAGGTCATTTTCGTCCTCCCTAGGCTTATTCTAATCCAATAAGGGTTTTTAATCAATCTTGTGCATCCAATATGTAATTTTGTGTCATTGGTTGAACATTTAGGTCTTTTTTGTCCTCCCTAGGCTTATTCTAATCCAATTAGGGTTTTTAACCAATCTTGTGCATCCAATATGTGATTTTGTGTCATTGGTTGAATATTTAGGTCATTTTTGTCCTCCCTAGGCTTATTCTAATCCAATTAGGGTTTTTAACCAATCTTGTGCATCCAATATGTGATTTTGTGTCATTTTGTGTCATTTGTTGAACATTTAGGTCATTTTCGTCCTCCGTAGGCTTATTCTAATCCAATTAGGGTTTTTAACAATTCTTGTGCATCCAATATGTGATTTTCTGTCATTTTGTGTCATTGGTTGAACATTTAGGTCATTTTCGTCCTCCCTAGGCTTATTCTAATCCAATTAGGGTTTTTAACCAATCTTGTGCATCCAATATGTGATTTTGTGTCATTTTGTGTCATTGGTTGAACATTTAGGTCATTTTCGTCCTACTATGCTTATTCTAATCCAATTAGGGTTTTTAACCAATCTTGTGCATCCAATATGTGATTTTGTGTCATTGGTTGAATATTTAGGTCATTTTTGTCCTCCCTAGGCTTATTCTAATCTAGTTAGGGTTTTTAACCAATCTTGTGCATCATATATGTGATTTTGTGTCATTTTGTGTCATTTGTTGAACATTTAGGTCATTTTCGTCCTCCGTAGGCTTATTCTAATCCAATTAGGGTTTTTAACCAATCTTGTGCATCCAATATGTGATTTTCTGTCATTTTGTGACATTGGTTGAACATTTAGGTCATTTTCGTCCTCCCTAGGCTTATTCTAATCCAATTAGGGTTTTTAACCAATCTTGTGCATCCAATATGTGATTTTGTGTCATTGGTTGAAAATTTAGGTCATTTTCGTCCTCCCTAGGCTTATTCTAATCCAATTAGGGTTTTTAACCAATCTTGTGCATCCAATATGTGATTTTGTGTAATTTTGTGTCATTGGTTGAACATTTAGGTCATTTTCGTCCTCCCTAGGCTTATTCGAATCCAATTAGGGTTTTTAAATAATCTTGTCCATCCAATATGTGATTTTGTGTCATTTTGTGTCATTGGTTGAACATTTAGGTCATTTTCGTCCTCCCTAGGCTTATTCTAATCCAATTAGGGTTTTTAACCAATCTTGTGCATCCAATATGTGATTTTGTGTCATTGGTTGAACATTTAGGTCATTTTTGTCCTCCCTAGGCTTATTCTAATCCAATTAGGGTTTTTAACCAATCTTGTGCATCCAATATGTGATTTTGTGTCATTTTGTGTCATTGGTTGAACATTTAGGTCATTTTCGTCCTTGCTAGGCTTATTCTAATCCAATTAGGGTTTTTAACCAATCTTGTGCATCCAATATGTGATTTTGTGTCATTGGTTGAACATTTAGGTCATTTTCGTCCTCCCTAGGCTTATTCTAATCCAATTAGGGTTTTTAACCAATCTTGTGCATCCAATATGTGATTTTGTGTCATTTTGTGTCATTGGTTGAACATTTAGGTCATTTTCGTCCTCACTAGGATTATTGTAATCCAATCAGGGTTTTTAACCAATCTTGTGCATCCAATATGAGATTTTGTGATTGGTTGAACATTTAGGTCATTTTCGTCCTCCCTAGGCTTATTCTAATCCAATTAGGGTTTTCAACCAATCTTGTGCATCCAATATGTGATTTCGTATCATTTTGTGTCATTGGTTGAACATTTAGGTCATTTTCGTCCTCCCTAGGCTTATTCTAATCCAATAAGGGTTTTTAATCAATCTTGTGCATCCAATATGTAATTTTGTGTCATTGGTTGAACATTTAGGTCTTTTTTGTCCTCCCTAGGCTTATTCTAATCCAATTAGGGTTTTTAACCAATCTTGTGCATCCAATATGTGATTTTGTGTCATTGGTTAAACATTTAGGTCATTTTCGTCCTCCCTAGTCTTATTCTAATCCAATTAGGGTTTTTAACCAATCTTGTGCAACCAATATGTGATTTTGTGTCATTAGTTGAACATTTAGGTCATTTTCGTCCTCCCTAAGCTTATTCTGATCCAATTAGGGTTTTTAACCAATCTTGTGCATCCAATATGTGATTTTGTGTCATTGGTTGAATATTTAGGTCATTTTTGTCCTCCCTAGGCTTATTCTAATCCAATTAGGGTTTTTAACTAATCTTGTGCATCCAATATGTGATTTTGTGTCATTTGTTGAACATTTAGGTCATTTTCGTCCTCCGTAGGCTTATTCTAATCCAATTAGGGTTTTTAACCAATCTTGTGCATCCAATATGTGATTTTCTGTCATTTTGTGTCATTGGTTGAACATTTAGGTCATTGTCGTCCTCCCTAGGATTATTATAATCCAATTAGGGTTTTTAACCAATCTTGTGCATCCAATATGTGATTTTGTGTCATTGGTTGAACATTTAGGTCATTTTCGTCCTCCCTAGGCTTATTCTAATCCAATTAGGGTTTTTAACCAATCTTGTGCATCCAATATGTGATTTTGTGCCATTGGTTGAATATTTAGGTCATTTTTGTCCTCCCTAGGCTTATTCTAATCCAATTAGGGTTTTTAACCATTCTTGTGCATCCAATATGTGATTTTGTGTCATTTGTTGAACATTTAGGTCATTTTCGTCCTCCCTAGGATTATTATAATCCAATTAGGGTTTTTAACCAATCTTGTGCATCCAATATGTGATTTTGTGTCATTGGTTGAACATTTAGGTCATTTTCGTCCTCCCTAGGCTTATTCTAATCCAATTAGGGTTTTTAACCAATCTTGTGCATCCAATATGTGATTTTGTGTCATTGGTTGAATATTTAGGTCATTTTTGTCCTCCCTAGGCTTATTCTAATCCAATTAGGGTTTTTAACCAATCTTGTGCATCCAATACGTGATTTTGTGTCATTGGTTGAACATTTAGGTCATTTTCGTCCTCCCTAGACTTATTCTAATCCAATTAGGGTTTTTAACCAATCTTGTGCATCCAATATGTAATTTTGTGTCATTTTGTGTCGTTGGTTGAAGATTTAGGTCATTTTCGTCCTCCCTAGGCTTATTCTAATCCAATTAGGGTTTTTAACCAATCTTGTGCATCCAGTATGTGATTTTATGTCATTTTGTGTCATCGATTGAACATTTAGGTCATTTTCGTCCTCCCTAGGCTTATTCTAATCCAATTAGGGTTTTTAACCAATCTTGTGCATCCAATATGTGATTTTGTGTCATTTTGTGTCGTTGGTTGAACATATAGATCATTTTCGTCCTCCATAGGCTTATTCTAATCCAATTAGGGTTTTTAACCAATCTTGTGCATCCAATATGTGATTTTGTGTCATTGGTTGAACATTTAGGTCATTTTCGTCCTCCCTAGGCTTATTCTAATCCAATTAGGGTTTTTAACCAATCTTGTGCATCCAATATTTTCTGTCATTTTGTGTCATTGGTTGAACATTTAGGTCGTTTTCGTCCTCCATAGGCTTATTCTAATCCAATTAGGGTTTTTAACCAATCTTGTGCATCCAATATGTGATTTTGTGTCATTTTGTGTCATCGATTGAACATTTAGGTCATTTTCGTCCTCCCTAGGCTTATTCTAATCCAATTAGGGTTTTTAACCAATCTTGTGCATCCAATATGTGATTTTGTGTCATTTTGTGTCGTTGGTTGAACATATAGATCATTTTCGTCCTCCATAGGCTTATTCTAATCCAATTAGGGTTTTTAACCAATCTTGTGCATCCAATATGTGATTTTGTGTCATTGGTTGAACATTTAGGTCATTTTCGTCCTCCCTAGGCTTATTCTAATCCAATTAGGGTTTTTAACCAATCTTGTGCATCCAATATGTGATTTTGTGTCATTGGTTGAACATTTAGGTCATTTTCGTCCTCCCTAGGCTTATTCTAATCCAATTATGGTTTTTAACCAATCTTGTGCATCCAATATGTGATTTTTTGTCATTGGTTGAATATTTAGGTCATTTTTGTTCTCCTTAGGCTTATTCTAATCCAATTAGGGTTTTTAACCAATCTTGTGCATCCAATATGTGATTTTGTGTCTTTTTTGTGTCATTTGTTGAACATTTAGGTCATTTTCGTCCTCTGTAGGCTTATTCTAATCCAATTAGGGTTTTTAACCAATCTTGTGCATCCAATATGTGATTTTCTGTCATTTTGTGTCATTGGTTGAACATTTAGGTCAATTTCGTCCTCCCTAGGATTATTATAATCCAATTAGGGTTTTTAACCAATCTTGTGCATCCAATATGTGATTTTGTGTCATTGGTTGAATATTTAGGTCATTTTTGTCCTCCCTGGGCTTATTCTAATCCAATTAGGGTTTTTAACCAATCTTGTGCATCCAATATGTGATTTTGTGTCATTGGTTGAACATTTAGGTCATTTTCGTCCTCCCTAGGCTTATTCTAATCCAATTAGGGTTTTTAACCAATCTTGTGCATCCAATATGTGATTTTGTGTCATTGGTTAAAAATTTAGGTCATTTTTGTCCTCCCTAGGCTAATTCTAATCCAATTAGGGTTTTTAACCAATCTTGTGCATGCAATATGTGATTTTGTGTCATTGGTTGAGCATTTAGGTCATTTTCGTCATCCCTAGGCTTATTCTAATCCAATTAGGGTTTTTAACCAATCTTGTGCATCCAATATGTGATTTTGTGTCATTGGTTGAACATTTAGGTCATTTTTGTCCTCCCTAGGCTTATTCTAATCCAATTAGGGTTTTTAACCAATCTTGTGCAACCAATATGTGATTTTGTGTCATTGGTTGAACATTTAGGTCATTTTCTTCCTCCCTCGGCTTATTCTAATCCAATTTGGGCTTTTAACCAATCTTGTGCATCCAATATGTGATTTTGTGTCATTGGTTGAACATTTAGGTCATTTTCGTCCTCCCTAGGCTTATTCTAATCCAATTAGGGTTTTTAACCAATCTTGTGCATCCAATATGTGATTTTGTGTCATTGGTTGAACATTTAGGTCATTTTCGTCCTCCCTAGGCTTATTCTAATCCAATTAGGGTTTTTAACCAATCTTGTGCATCCAATATGTGATTTTGTCTCATTGCTTGAACATTTAGATCATTTTCGTCCTCCCTAGGCTTATTCTAATCCAATTAGGGTTTTTAACCAATCTTGTGCATCCAATATGTGATTTTGTGCATTTTGTGTCATTGGTTGAACATTTAGGTCATTTTGGTCCTCCCTAGGCTTATTCTAATCCAATTAGATTTTTAACCAATCTTGTGCATCCAATATGTGATTTTGTGTCATTGGTTGAACATTTAGGTCATTTTCGTCCTCCCTAGGCTTATTCTAATCCAATTAGGGTTTTTAACCAATCTTGTGCATCCAATATGTGATTTTGTGTGATTGGTTGAACATTTAGGTCATTTTCGTCCTCCCTAGGCTTATTCTAATCCAATTAGGGTTTTCAACCAATCTTGTGCATCCAATATGTGATTTCGTATCATTTTGTGTCATTGGTTGAACATTTAGGTCATTTTCGTCCTCCCTAGGCTTATTCTAATCCAATAAGGGTTTTTAATCAATCTCGTGCATCCAATATGTAATTTTGTGTCATTGGTTGAACATTTAGGTCTTTTTTGTCCTCCCTAGGCTTATTCTAATCCAATTAGGGTTTTTAACCAATCTTGTGCATCCAATATGTGATTTTGTGTCATTGGTTGAACATTTAGGTCATTTTCGTCCTCCCTAGGATTATTCTAATCCAATCAGGGTTTTTAACCAATCTTGTGCATCCACTATGTGATTTTGTGATTGGTTGAACATTTAGGTCATTTTCGTCCTCCCTAGGCTTATTCTAATCCAATTAGGGTTTTCAACCAATCTTGTGCATCCAATATGTGATTTCGTATCATTTTGTGTCATTGGTTGAACATTTAGGTCATTTGCGTCCTCCCTAGGCTTATTCTAATCCAATAAGGGTTTTTAATCAATCTTGTGCATCCAATATGTAATTTTGTGTCATTGGTTGAACATTTAGGTCTTTTTTGTCCTCCCTAGGCTTATTCTAATCCAATTAGGGTTTTTAACCAATCTTGTGCATCCAATATGTGATTTTGTGTCATTGGTTGAACATTTAGGTCATTTTCGTCCTCCCTAGGCTTATTCTAATCCAATTAGGGTTTTTAACCAATCCTGTGTATCCAATATGTGATTTTGTGTAATTTTGTGTCATTGGTTGAACATTTAGGTCATTTTTGTCCTCCCTAGGCTTATTCTAATCCAATTAGGGTTTTTAACCAATCTTGTGCATCCAATATGTGATTTTGTGTCATTGGTTGAACATTTAGGTCATTTTCGTCCTCCCTAGGCTTATTCTAATCCAATTAGGGTTTTTAACCAATCTTGTGCATCCAATACGTGATTTTGTGTCATTGGTTGAACATTTAGGTCATTTTTGTCCTCCCTAGGCTTATTCTAATCCAATTAGGGTTTTTAACCAATCTTGTACATCCAATATGTGATTTTGTATCATTGGTTGATTATTTATGTCATTTTCGTCGTCCCTAGGCTTATTCTAATCCAACTACGGTTTTTAACCAATCTTGTGCATCCAATATGTGATTTTGTGTCATTTTGTGTCATTGGTTGAACATTTAGGTCATTTTCGTCCTCCCTAGGCTTATTCTAATCCAATTAGGGTTTTTAACCAATCTTGTGCATCCAATATGTGATTTTGTGTCATTTTGTGTCATTGGTTGAACATTTAGGTCATTTTCGTCCGCCCTAGGCTTATTCTAATCCAATTAGGGTTTTTAACCAATCTTGTGCATCCAATATGTGATTTTTTGTCATTTTGTGTCCATGGTTGAAGATTTAGTTTATTTTCGTCCTCCCTAGGCTTATTCTAATCCAATTAGGGTTTTTAACCAATCTTGTGCATCCAATATGTGATTTTGTGTCATTTTGTGTCATTGGTTGAACATTTAGGTTATTTTCGTCCTCCCTAGGCTTATTCTAATCTAATCAGGGTTTTTAACCAATCTTGTGCATCCAATATGTGATTTTGTGTCATTGGTTGAACATTTAGGTCATTTTCGTCCTCCCTAGGCTTATTCTAATCCAATTAGGGTTTTTAACCAATCTTGTGCATCCAATATGTGATTTTGTGTCATTTTGTGTCATTGGTTGAACATTTAGGTCATTTTCGTCCTCCCTAGGCTTATTCTAATCCAATTAGGGTTTTTAACCAATCTTGTGCATCCAATATGTGATTTTGTGTCATCAGTTGAACATTTTGGTCATTTTCGTCCTCCCTAGGCTTATTCTAATCCAATTAGGGTTTTTAACCAATCTTGTGCATCCAATATGTGATTTTGTGTCATTTTGTGTCATCGGTTGAACATTTAGGTCATTTTTCGTCCTCCCTAGGCTTATTCTAATCCAATTAGGGTTTTTAACCAATCTTGTGCATCTAATATGTGATTTTGTGTCATTTTGTGTCATCGGTTGAACATGTTGGTCATTTTCGTCCTCCCTAGGCTTATTCTAATCCAATTAGGGTTTTTAACCAATCTTGTGCATCCAATATGTGATTTTGTGTCATTGGTTGAACATTTAGGTCATTTTCGTCCTCCCTAGGCTTATTCTAATCCAATTAGGGTTTTTAACCAATCTTGTGCATCCAATATGTGATTTTGTGTCATTTTGTGTCATTGGTTGAACATTTAGGTCATTTTCGTCCTCCCTAGGCTTATTCTTATCCAATTAGGGTTTTTAACCAATCTTGTGCATCCAATATGTGATTTTGTGTCATTTAGTGTCATTGGTTGAACATTTAGGTCATTTTCGTCCTCCCTAGGCTTATTCTAATCCAATTAGGGTTTTTAACCAATCTTGTGCATCCAATATGTGATTTTGTGTCATTTTGTGTCATTGGTTGAACATTTAGGTCATTTTCGTTCTCCCTAGGCTTATTCTAATCCAATTAGGGTTTTTAACCAAACTAGTGCACCCAATACGTCATTTTGTGTCATTGGTTGAACATTTAGGTCATTTTCGTCCTCCCTAGGCTTATTCTAATCCAATTAGGGTTTTTAACCAATCTTGTGCATCCAATATGTGATTTTGTGTCATTTTGTGTCATTGGTTGAACATTTAGGTCATTTTCGTCCTCCCTAGGCTTATTCTAATCAAAATTGGGTTTTCAACCAATATTGTGCATCCAATATGTGATTTTGTGTCATTGGTTGCACATTTAGGTCATTTTCGTCCTCCCTAGGCTTATTCTAATCCAATTAGGGTCTTTAACCAATCTTATGCATATAATAAGTGATTTTGTGTCATTGGTAATCCAATAAGTTCATTTTCGTCCTCGCTAGACTTATTCTAATCCAATTAGGGTTTTTTACCAATCTTGTGCATCCAATATGTGACTTTGTGTCATTGATTGAACATTTAGGTCATTTTGGTCCTCCCTAGACTTATTCTAATCCAATTAGGGTTTTTAACCAATCTTGTGCATCTAATATGTGATTTTGTGTCATTGGTGGCACATTTAGGTCATTTTCGTCCTCCCTAGGCTTATTCTAATCCAATTAGGGTTTTTAACCAATCTTGTGCATCCAATATGTGATTTTGTGTCATTGGTTGAACATTTAGGCAAATTTCGTCCTCCCCAGGCTTATTCTAATCCAATTAGGATTTTTATCCAATCTTGTGCATCCCATATGTGATTTTGTGTCAATTTGTGTCATTGGTTTAACATTTAGGTCATTTTCGTCCTCCCTAGGCTTATTCTAATCCAATTAGGGTTTTTAAACAATCTTGTGCATCCAATATGTGATTTTGTGTCATTGGTTGCACATTTAGGTCATTTTCGTCCTCCCTAGGCTTATTCTAATCCAATTAGGGTTTTTAACCAATCTTGTGCATATGATAACTGATTTTGTGTCATTGGTAATCCAATTAGGTCATTTTCGTCCTCGTTAGGCTTATTCTAATCCAATTAGGGTTTTTAACCAATCTTATGCATCCAATATGTGATTTTGTGTCATTGGTTGAACATTTAGGTCATTTTCGTCCTCCCTAGGCTTATTCTAAGTCAATTTGGGTTTTTAACCAATCTTGTGCATCCAATATGTGATTTTGTGGTATTGGTTGCACATTTAGGTCATTTTTGTCCTCCCTAGGCTTATTCTAATCCAATTAGGGTTTTTAACCAATCTTGTGCATCCAATATGTGATTTTGTGTCATTGGTTGAACATTTAGGTCATTTTCGTCCTCCCTAGGCTTATTCTAATCCAATTAGGGTTTTTAACCAATCTTGTGCATCCAATATGTGATTTTTTGTCATTGGTTGAATATTTAGGTCATTTTTGTCCTCCCTAGGCTTATTCTAATCCAATTAGGGTTTTTAACCAATCTTGTGCATCCAATATGTGATTTTGTGTCATTGGTTGAACATTTAGGTCATTTTCGTCCTCCCTAGGCTTATTCTAATCCAATTAGGGTTTTTAACCAATCTTGTGCATCCAATATGTGATTTTGTGTCATTGGTTGAACATTTAGGTCATTTTCGTCCTCCCTAGGCTTATTCTAATCCAATTAGGGTTTTTAACCAATCTTGTGCATCCAATATGTAATTTTGTGTCATGGGTTGAACATTTAGGTCATTTTCCTCTTCCCTAGGCATATTCTAATCCAATTAGGGTTTTTAACCAATCTTGTGCATCCAATATGTGATTTTGTGTCATTTTGTGTCATGGGTTGAATATTTAGGTCACTTTCCTCTTCCCTAGGCATATTCTAATCCAATTAGGGTTTTTAACCAATCTTGTGCATCCAATATGTGATTTTGTGTCATTTTGTTTCATGGGTTGAACATTTAGGTCATTTTCCTCTTCCCTAGGCATATTCTAATCCAAGTAGGGTTTTTAACCAATCTTGTGCATCCAATATGTGATTTTGTGTCATTGGTTGAACATTTAGGTCATTTTCGTCCTCCCTAGGCTTATTCTAATCCAATTAGGGTTTTTAACCAATCTTGTGCATCCAATATGTGATTTTGTGTCATGGGTTGAACATTTAGGTCATTTTCCTCTTCCCTAGGCATATTCTAATCCAATTAGGGTTTTTAACAAATCTTGTGCATCCAATATGTGATTTTGTGTCATTGGTTGAACATTTAGGTCATTTTCGTCCTCCCTAGGCTTATTCTAATCCAATTAGGGTTCTTAACCAATCTTGTGCATCCAATATGTGATTTGGTGTCATGGGTTGAACATTTAGGTAATTTTCGTCCTCCCTAGGCTTATTCTAATCCAATTAGTGTTTTTAACCAATCTAGTGCATCCAATATGTAATTTTGTGTCATGGGTTGAACATTTAGGTCATTTTCCTCTTCCCTAGGCATATTCTAATCCAATTAGGGTTTTTAACCAATCTTGTGCATCCAATATGTGATTTTGTGTCATTTTGTGTCATGGGTTGTACATTTAGGTCATTTTCCTCTTCCCTAGGCATATTCTAATCCAATTTGGGTTTTTAACCAATCTTGTGAATCCAATATGTGATTTTGTGTAATTGGTTGAACATTTAGGTCATTTTCGTCCTCCCTAGGCTTATTCTAATCCAATTAGTGTTTTTAACCAATCTTGTGCATCCAATATGTGATTTTGTGTCATGGGTTGAACATTTATGTCATTTTCCTCTTCCCTAGGCATATTCTAATCCAATTAGGGTTTTTAACCAATCTTGTGCATCCAATATGTGATTTTGTGTCATTGGTTGAACATTTAGGTCATTTTCGTCCTCCCTAGGCTTATTCTAATCCAATTAGGGTTTTTAACCAATCTTGTGCATCCAACATGTGATTTTGTGTCATTGGTTGAACATTTAGGTAATTTTCGTCCTCCCTAGGCTTATTCTAATCCAATTAGGGTTTTTAACCAATCTTGTGCATTCAATATGTAATTTTGTGTCATTTTGTGTCAATGGTTCAACATTTAGGTCATTTTCGTCCTCCCTAGGCTTATTCTAATCCAATTAGGGTTTTTAACCAATCTTGTGCATCCAATATGTGATTTTGTGTCATTGGTTGAACATTTAGGTCATTTTCGTCCTCCCTAGGCTTATTCTAATCCAATTAGGGTTTTTAACCAATCTTGTGCATCCAATATGTGATTTTGTGTCATTTTGTGTCATTGGTTGAACATTTAGGTCATTTTCATCCTCCCTAGGCTTATTATAATCCAATTAGGGTTTTTAACCAAT
The DNA here is from genome assembly GCA_037974755.1 of Cicer yamashitae. Taxonomy (NCBI): domain Eukaryota; kingdom Viridiplantae; phylum Streptophyta; class Magnoliopsida; order Fabales; family Fabaceae; genus Cicer; species Cicer yamashitae. The sequence continues at coordinate 25,108,180 of JBBPBQ010000003.1, forward strand.
CTTGTGCATCCAATATGTGATTTTGTAATTGGTTGAACATTTAGGTCATTTTCGTCCTCCCTAGTCTTATTCTAATCCAATTAGGGTTTTTAACAAATCTTGTGCATCCAATATGTGATTTTCTGTCATTTTGTGTCATTAGTTGAACATTTAGGTCATTTTCATCCTCCCTAGGCTTATTATAATCCAATTAGGGTTTTTAACCAATCTTGTGCATCCAATATGTGATTTTGTGTCATCGGTTGAACATTTAGGTCATTTTCGTCCTCCCTAGGCTTATTCTTATCCAATTAGGGTTTTTTTATCAATCTTGTGCATCCGATATGTAATTTTGTGTCATTGGTTGAACATTTAGGTCATTTTTGTCCTCCCTAGGCTTATTCTAATCCAATTAGGGTTTTTAACCATCTTGTGCATCCAATATGTGATTTTGTGTCATTGGTTGAACATTTAGGTCATTTTCGTCCTCCCAAGGCTTATTCTAATCCGATTAGGGTTTTTAACCAATCTTGTGCAACCAATATGTGATTTTGTGTCATTGGTTGAACATTTAGGTCATTTTCGTCCTCTTTAGGATTATTCTAATCCAATCAGGGTTTTTAACCAATCTTGTGCATCCAATATGTGATTTTGTGATTGGTTGAACATTTAGGTCATTTTCGTCCTCCCTAGGCTTATTCTAATCCAATTAGGGTTTTCAACCAATCTTGTGCATCCAATATGTGATTTCGTATCATTTTGTGTCATTGGTTGAACATTTAGGTCTTTTTTGTCGTCCCTATGCTTATTCTAATCCAATTAGGGTTTTTAACCAATCTTGTGCATCCAATATGTGATTTTGTGTCATTGGTTGAACAATTAGGTCATTTTCGTCCTCCCTAGGCTTATTCTATTCCAATTAGGGTTTTTAACCAATCTTGTGCAACCAATATGTGATTTTGTGTCATTAGTTGAACATTTAGGTCATTTTCGTCCTCCCTAGGCTTATTCTTATCCAATTAGGGTTTTTATCCAATCTTGTGCATCTAATAAGTGATTTTGTGTCATTGGTTGAACATTTAGGTCAGTTTCGTCCTCCCTAGGCTTATTCTAATCCAATTAGGGTTTTTAACCAATCTTGTGCATCCAATATGTGATTTTGTGTCATTGGTTGAACATTTAGGTCATTTTCGTCCTCCCTAGGCTTATTCTAATCCAATTAGGGTTTTTAACCAATCTTGTGCATCCAATATGTGATTTTGTGCTATTTTCTGTCATTGGTTGAACATTATTTCATTTTCGTCCTCCCTAAGCTTATTCTAATCCAATTAGGGTTTTTAACCAATCTTGTGCATCCAATATGTGATTTTGTGTCATTTTGTGTCATTGGTTGAACATTTAGGTCATTTTCGTCCTCCCTAGGCTTATTCTAATCCAATTAGGGTTTTTAACCAATCTTGTGCATCCAATATGTGATTTTGTGTCATTTTGTGTCATTGGTTGAACATTTAGGTCATTTTCGTCCTCGCTATGCTTATTCTAATCCAATTAGGGTTTTTAACCAATCTTGTGCATCCAATATGTGATTTTGTGTCATTGGTTGAACATTTAGGTCTTTTTCGTCCTCCCTATGCTTTTTTTAATCCAATTAGGGTTTTAACCAATCTTGTGCATCCAATATGTGATTTTGTGTCATTGGTTGAACATTTAGGTCATTTTCGTCCTCGCTAGGCTTTTTCTAATCCAATTAGGGTTTTTAACCAATCTTGTGCATCCAATATGTGATTTTGTGTCATTTTGTGTCATTGGTTGAACATTTTGGTCATTTTCGTCCTCCCTAGGCTTATTCTAATCCAATTAAGGTTTTTAACCAATCTTGTGCATCCAATATGTGATTTTGTGTCATTTTGTGTCATTGGTTGAACATTTAGGTCATTTTCGCCCTCCCTAGGCTTATTCTAATCCAATTAGGGTTTTTAACCAATCTTGTGCATCCAATATGTGATGTTGTGTCATTGGTTGAACATTTAGGTCATTTTCGTCCTCCCTAGGCTTATTCTAATCCAATTAGGGTTTTTAACCAATCTTGTGCATCCAATATGTGATTTTGTGTCATTTTGTGTCATTGGTTGAACATTTAGGTCATTTTCGTCCTCCCTAGGATTATTATAATCCAATTAGGGTTTTTAACCAATCTTGTGCATCCAATATGTGATTTTGTGTCATTGGTTGAACACTTAGGTCATTTTCGTCCTCCCTAGGCTTATTCTAATCCAATTAGGGTTTTTAACCAATCTTGTGCATCCAATATGTGATTTTGTGTCATTGGTTGAACATTTAGGTCATTTTCGTCCTCCCTAGGCTTATTCTAATCCAATTAGGGTTTTTAAGCAATCTTGTGCATCCAATATGGGATTTTGTGTCATTTTGTGTCATTGGTTGAACTTTTAGGTCATTTTCGTCCTCCCTAGGCTTATTCTAATCCAATTAGGGTTTTTAACCAATCTTGTGCATCCAATATGTGATTTTGTGTCATTTTGTGTCATTGGTTGAACATTTAGGTCATTTTCGTCCTCCCTAGGGTTATTCTATTCCAATTAGGGTTTTTAACCAATCTTGTGCATCCAATATGTGATTTTGTGTCATTGGTTGAACATTTAGGTCATTTTCGTCCTCCCTAGGCTTATTCTAATCCAATTAGGGTTTTTAACCAATCTTGTGCATCCAATATGTGATTTTGTGTCATTGGTTGAACATTTAGGTCATTTTCGTCCTCCCTAGGCTTATTCTAATCCAATTAGGGTTCTTAACCAATCTTGTGCGTCCAATATGTGATTTTGTATCATTGGTTGAACATTTAGGTCATTTTCGTCCTCCCTAGGCTTATTCTAATCCAATTAGGGTTTTTAACCAATCTTGTGCATCCAATATGTGATTTTGTGTCATTTGTTGCACATTTAGGTCATTTTCGTCCTCCCTAGGCTTATTCTAATCCAATTAGGGTTTTTAACCAATCTTGTGCATCCAATATGTGATTTTGTGTCATTGGTTGAACATTTAGGTCATTTTCGTCCTCCCTAGGCTTATTCTAATCCAATTAGGGTTTTTAACCAATCTTGTGCATCCAATATGTGATTTTGTGTCATTTTGTGTCATTGGTTGAACATTTAGGTCATTTTCGTCCTCGCTAGGCTTATTCTGATCCAATTAGGGTTTTTACCCAATCTTGTGCATCCAATATGTGATTTTGTGTCATTTTGTGTCATTGGTTGAACATTTAGGTCATTTTCGTCCTCCCTAGGCTTATTCTAATCCAATTAGGGTTTTTACCCAATCTTGTGCATCCAATATGTGATTTTGTGTCATTTTGTGTCATTGGTTGAACATTTAGGTCATTTTCGTCATCCCCAGGCTTATTCTAATCCAATTAGGGTTTTTAACCAATCTTGTGCATCCAATATGTGATTTTGTGTCATTGGTTGAACATTTAGGTCATTTTCGTCCTCCCTAGGCTTATTCTAATCCAATTAGGGTTTTTAACCAATCTTGTGCATCCAATATGTGATTTTGTGTCATTGGTTGAACATTTAGGTCGTTTTCGTCCTCCCTTGGCTTATTCTAATCCAGTTAGGGTTTTTAACCAATCTTGTGCATCCATTATGTGATTTTGTGTCATTTTGTGTCATTGGTTAAACATTTAGGTCATTTCCGTCCTCCCTAGGCTTATTCTAATCCAATTAGGGTTTTTAACCAATCTAGTGCATCCAATATGTGATTTTGTGTCATTTTGTGTCATTGGTTGAACATTTAGGTCATTTTCGTCATCCCCAGGCTTATTCTAATCCAATTAGGGTTTTTAACCAATCTTGTGCATCCAATATGTGATTGTGTCATTGGTTGAACATTTAGGTCATTTTCGTCCTCCCTAGGCTTATTCTAATCCAATTAGGGTTTTTAACCAATCTTGTGCATCCAATATGTGATTTTGTGTCATTTTGTGTCAATGGTTCCACATTTAGGTCATTTTCGTCCTCCCTAGGCTTATTCTAATCCAATTAGGGTTTTTAACCAATCTTGTGCATCCAATATGTGATTTTGTGTCATTTTGTGTCATTGGTTGAACATTTAGGTCATTTTCGTCCTCCCTAGGCTTATTCTAATCCAATTAGGGTTTTTAACCAATCTTGTGCATCCAATATGTGATTTTGTGTCATCTTGTGTCATTGGTTGAACATTTAGGTCATTTTCGTCCTTCCTAGGCTTATTCTAATCCAATTAGGGTTTTTAACCAATCTTGTGCATCCAATATGTGATTTTGTGTCATTGGTTGAACATTTAGGTCATTTTCGTCCTCCCTAGGCTTATTCTAATCCAATTAGGGTTTTTAACCAATCTTGTGCATCCAATATGTGATTTTGTGTCATTGGTTGAACATTTAGGTCATTTTCGTCCCCCCTAGGCTTATTCTAATCCAATTAGGGTTTTTAACCAATCTTGTGCATCCAATATGTGATTTTGTGTCATTGGTTGAACATTTAGGTCATTTTCGTCCTCCCTAGGCTTATTCTAATCCAATTAGGGTTTTTAACCAATCTTGTGCATCCAATATGTGATTTTGTGTCATTGGTTGAACATTTAGGTCATTTTCGTCCTCCCTAGGCTTATTCTAATCCAATTAGGGTTTTTAACCAATCTTGTGCATCCAACATGTGATTTTGTGTCCTTGGTTGCACATTTAGGTCATTTTCGTCCTCCCTAGGCGTATTCTAATCCAATTAGGGTTTTTAACCAATCTTGTGCATCCAATATGTGATTTTGTGTCATTTTGTGTCATTGGTTGAACATTTAGGTCATTTTAGTCCTCCCTAGGCCTATTCTAATCCAATTAGGGTTTTTAACCAATCTTGTGCACCCAAAATGTCATTTTGTGTTATTGGTTGAACATTTAGGTCATTTTCGTCCTCCCTAAGCTTATTCAAATCCAATTAGGGTTTTTAACCAATCTTGTGCATCCAATATGTGATTTTGTGTCATTGGTTGAACATTTAGGTCATTTTCGTCCTCCCTAGGCTTATTCTAATCCAATTAGGGTTTTTAACCAATCTTGTGCATCCAATATGTGATTTTGTGTCATTTTGTGTCATTGGTTGAACATTTAGGTCATTTTCGTCCTCACTAGGATTATTGTAATCCAATCAGGGTTTTTAACCAATCTTGTGTATCCAATATGTGATTTTGTGATTGGTTGAACATTTAGGTCATTTTCGTCCTCCCTAGGCTTATTCTAATCCAATTAGGGTTTTCAACCAATCTTGTGCATCCAATATGTGATTTCGTATCATTTTGTGTCATTGGTTGAACATTTAGGTCATTTTCGTCCTCCCTAGGCTTATTCTAATCCAATAAGGGTTTTTAATCAATCTTGTGCATCCAATATGTAATTTTGTGTCATTGGTTGAACATTTAGGTCTTTTTTGTCCTCCCTATGCTTATTCTTATCCAATTAGGGTTTTTAACCAATCTTGTGCATCCAATATGTGATTTTGTGTCATTGGTTGAACATTTAGGTCATTTTCGTCCTCCCTAGGCTTATTCTAATCAAATTAGGGTTTTTAACCAATCTTGGGCAACCAATATGTGATTTTGTGTCATTAGTTGAACATTTAGGTCATTTTCGTCCTCCCTAGGCTTATTCTTATCCAATTAGGGTTTTTAACCAATCTTGTGCATCTAATAAGCGATTTTGTGTCATTGGTTGGACATTTAGGTCAGTTTCGTCCTCCCTAGGCTTATGCTAATCCAATTAGGGTTTTTAACCAATCTTGTGCATCCAATATGTAATTTTGTGATTGGTTGAACATTTAGGTCATTTTCGTCCTCCCTAGGCTTATTCTAATCCAATAAGGGTTTTTAATCAATCTTGTGCATCCAATATGTAATTTTGTGTCATTGGTTGAACATTTAGGTCTTTTTTGTCCTCCCTAGGCTTATTCTAATCCAATTAGGGTTTTTAACCAATCTTGTGCATCCAATATGTGATTTTGTGTCATTGGTTAAACATTTAGGTCATTTTCGTCCTCCCTAGTCTTATTCTAATCCAATTAGGGTTTTTAACCAATCTTGTGCAACCAATATGTGATTTTGTGTCATTAGTTGAACATTTAGGTCATTTTCGTCCTCCCTAAGCTTATTCTGATCCAATTAGGGTTTTTAACCAATCTTGTGCATCCAATATGTGATTTTGTGTCATTGGTTGAATATTTAGGTCATTTTTGTCCTCCCTAGGCTTATTCTAATCCAATTAGGGTTTTTAACTAATCTTGTGCATCCAATATGTGATTTTGTGTCGTTTTGTGTCATTTGTTGAACATTTAGGTCATTTTCGTCCTCCGTAGGCTTATTCTAATCCAATTAGGGTTTTTAACCAATCTTGTGCATCCAATATGTGATTTTCTGTCATTTTGTGTCATTGGTTGAACATTTAGGTCATTTTCGTCCTCCCTAGGATTATTATAATCCAATTAGGGTTTTTAACCAATCTTGTGCATCCAATATGTGATTTTGTGTCATTGGTTGAACATTTAGGTCATTTTCGTCCTCCCTAGGCTTATTCTAATCCAATTAGGGTTTTTAACCAATCTAGTGCATCCAATATGTGATTTTGTATCATTTTGTGTCATCGGTTGAACATTTAGGTCATTTTCAACGTCCCTAGGCTTATTCTAATCCAATTAGGGTTTTTAACCAATCTTGTGCATCCAGTATGTCATTTTGAGTCATTTTGTGTCATCGATTGAAGATTTAGGTCATTTTCGTCCTCCCTAGGATTATTCTAATCCAATTAGGGTTTTTAAAAAATCTTGTGCATCCAATATGTGATTTTGTGTCATTTTGTGTCGTTGGTTGAACATATAGATCATTTTCGTCCTCCATAGGCTTATTCTAATCCAATTAGGGTTTTTAACCAATCTTGTGCACCAATATGTGATTTTGTGTCATTGGTTGAACATTTAGGTCATTTTCGTCCTCCCTAGGCTTATTCTAATCCAATTAGGGTTTTTAACCAATCTTGTGCATCCAATATGTGATTTTGTGTCATTTTGTGTCATTGGTTGAACATTTAGGTCATTTTCGTCCTCACTAGGATTATTGTAATCCAATCAGGGTTTTTAACCAATCTTGTGCATCCAATATGAGATTTTGTGATTGGTTGAACATTTAGGTCATTTTCGTCCTCCCTAGGCTTATTCTAATCCAATTAGGGTTTTCAACCAATCTTGTGCATCCAATATGTGATTTCGTATCATTTTGTGTCATTGGTTGAACATTTAGGTCATTTTCGTCCTCCCTAGGCTTATTCTAATCCAATAAGGGTTTTTAATCAATCTTGTGCATCCAATATGTAATTTTGTGTCATTGGTTGAACATTTAGGTCTTTTTTGTCCTCCCTAGGCTTATTCTAATCCAATTAGGGTTTTTAACCAATCTTGTGCATCCAATATGTGATTTTGTGTCATTGGTTGAACATTTAGGTCATTTTCGTCCTCCCTAGGCTTATTCTAATCCAATTAGGGTTTTTAACCAATCTTGTGCTTTCAATATGTGATTCTGTGTCATTAGTTGAACATTTAGGTCATTTTCGTCCTCCCTAGGCTTATTCTGATCCAATTAGGGTTTTTAACCAATCTTGTGCATCTAATATGTGATTTTGTGTCATTTTGTGTCATTGGTTGAACATTTAGCTCAGTTTCGTCCTCCCTAGGCTTATTCTAATCCAATTAGGGTTTTTTTATCAATCTTGTGCATCCAATATGTATATTTGTGTCATTTTGTGTCATTGGTTGAACATTTAGGTCATTTTTGTCCTCCCTAGGCTTATTCTAATCCATTTAGGGTTTTTAACCAATCTTGTGCATCCAATATGTGATTTTGTGTCATTGGTTGAACATTTAGGTCATTTTCGTCCTCCCTAGGCTTATTCTAATCCAATTAGGGTTTTTAACCAATCTTGTGCAACCAATATGTGATTTTGTGTCATTGGTTGAACATTTAGGTCATTTTCGTCCTCCCTAGGCTTATTCTAATCCAATTAGGGTTTTTAACCAATCTAGTGCATCCAATATGTGATTTTGTGTCATTTTGTGTCATTGGTTGAACATTTAGGTCATTTTCATCCTCCCTAGGCTTATTCTAATCCAATTAGGGTTTTTAACCAATCTTGTGCATCCAATATGTGATTTTGTGTCATTTTGTGTCATTGGTTGAACATATCGGTCATTTTCGTCCTCCCTAGGCTTATTCTAATCCAATTAGAGTTTTTAACCAATCTTGTGCATCCAATATGTGATTTTGTGTCATTGGTTGAACATTTAGGTCATTTTCGTCCTCCCTAGGCTTATTCTAATCCAATTAGGGTTTTTAACCAATCTTGTGCATCCAATATGTGATTTTGTGTCATTGGTTGAACATTTAGGTCATTTTCGTCCTCCCTAGGCTTATTCTAATCCAATTAGGGTTTTTAACCAATCTTGTGCATCCAATATGTGATTTTTTGTCATTGGTTGAATATTTAGGTCATTTTTGTCCTCCGTAGGCTTATTCTAATCCAATTAGGGTTTTTAACCAATCTTGTGCATCCAATATGTGATTTTGTGTCATTTTGTGTCATTTGTTGAACATTTAGGTCATTTTCGTCCTCCGTAGGCTTATTCTAATCCAATTAGGGTTTTTAACCAATCTTGTGCATCCAATATGTGATTTTGTGTCATTGGTTGAACATTTAGGTCATTTTCGTCCTCCCTAGGCTTATTCTAATCCAATTAGGGTTTTTAACAAATCTTGGGCAACCAATATGTGATTTTGTGTCATTAGTTGAACATTTAGGTCATTTTCGTCCTCCCTAGGCTTATTCTTATCCAATTAGGGTTTTTAACCAATCTTGTGCATCTAATAAGTGATTTTGTGTCATTGGTTGAACATTTAGGTCAGTTTCGTCCTCCCTAGGCTTATGCTAATCCAATTAGGGTTTTTAACCAATCTTGTGCATCCAATATGTGATTTTGTGATTGGTTGAACATTTAGGTCATTTTCGTCCTCCCTAGGCTTATTCTAATCCAATTAGGGTTTTTAACCAATCTTGTGCATCCAATATGTGATTTTCTGTCATTTTGTGTCATTGGTTGAACATTTAGGTCATTTTGGTCCACCCTAGGCTTATTCTAATCCAATTAGGGTTTTTAACCAATCTTGTGCATCCAATATGTGATTTTGTGTCATTGGTTGAACATTTAGGTCATTTTCGTCCGCCCTAGGCTTATTCTAATCCAATTAGGGTTTTTAACCAATCATGTGCATCCAATATGTGATTTTGTGATTGGTTGAACATTTAGGTCATTTTCGTCCTCCCTAGGCTTATTCTAATCCAATTAGGGTTTTTAACCAATCTTGTGCATCCAATATGTGATTTTGTGTCATTTTGTGTCATTGGTTGAACATTTAATTCATTTTCATCCTCCCTAGGATTATTCTAATCCAATTAGGGTTTTTAACCAATCTTGTGCATATTATATGTGAATTTGTGTCATTTTGTGTCATTGGTTGAACATTTAGGTCATTTTCGTCCTCCCTAGGCTTATTCTAATCCAATTAGGGTTTTTAACCAATCTTGTGCATCCAACATGTGATTTTGTGTCATTGGTTGAACATTTAGGTAATTTTCGTCCTCCCTAGGCTTATTCTAATCCAATTAGGGTTTTTAACCAATCTTGTGCATTCAATATGTAATTTTGTGTCATTTTGTGTCAATGGTTCAACATTTAGGTCATTTTCGTCCTCCCTAGGCTTATTCTAATCCAATTAGGGTTTTTAACCAATCTTGTGCATCCAATATGTGATTTTGTGTCATTGGTTGAACATTTAGGTCATTTTCGTCCTCCCTAGGCTTATTCTAATCCAATTAGGGTTTTTAACCAATCTTGTGCATCCAATATGTGATTTTGTGTCATTTTGTGTCATTGGTTGAACATTTAGGTCATTTTCGTCCTCCCTAGGCATATTCTAATCCAATTACGATTTTTAACCAATCTTGTGCATCCAATATGTGATTTTGTGTCATTTTGTGTCATTGGTTGAACATTTAGGTCATTTTCGTCCTCCCTAGGCTTATTCTAATCCAATTAGGGTTTTTAACCAATCTTGTGCATCAAATATGTGATTTTGTGATTGGTTGAACATTTAGGTCATTTTCGTCCTCCCTAGGCTTATTCTAATCCAATTAGGGTTTTTAACCAATCTTGTGCATCCAATATGTGATTTTGTGTCATTGGTTGAACATTTAGGTCATTTTCGTCCTCCCTAGGCTTATTCTAATCCAATTAGGGTTTTTAACCAATCTTGTGCATCCAATATGTGATTTTGTGTCATTTTGTGTCGTTGGTTGAACATATAGATCATTTTCGTCCTCCAACGGCTTATTCTAATCCAATTAGGGTTTTTAACCAATCTTGTGCATCCAATATGTGATTTTGTGTCATTTGTTGAACATTTAGGTCATTTTCGTCCTCCCTAGCCTTATTCTAATCCAATTAGGGTTTTTAACCAATCTTGTGCATCCAATATGTGATTTTGTGTCATTGGTTGAACATTTAGGTCATTTTCGTCCTCCCTAGGCTTATTCTAATCCAATTAGGGTTTTTAACCAATCTTGTGCATCCAATATGTGATTTTGTACCATTGGTTGAACATTTAGGTCATTTTCGTCCTCCCTAGCCTTATTCTAATCCAATTATGGTTTTTAACCAATCTTGTGCATCCAATATGTGATTTTGTGTCATTTTGGGTCATTGGTTTAACATATAGGTCATTTTCGTCCTACCTAGACTTATTCTAATCCAATTAGGGTTTTTAACCAATCTTGTGCTTCCAATATGTGATTTTGTGTCATTGGTTGAACATTTAGGTCATTTTCGTCCTCCCTAGGCTTATTCTAATCCAATTAGGGTTTTTAACCAATCTTGTGCATCCAATATGTGATTTTGTGTCATTGGTTGAACATTTAGGTCATTTTCGTCCTCCCTAGGCTTATTCTAATCCAATTAGGGTTTTTAACCAATCTTGTGCATCCAATATGTGATTTTGTGTCATCGGTTGAATATTTAGGTCATTTTTGTCCTCCCTAGGCTTATTCTAATCCAATTAAGGTTTTTAACCAATCTTGTGCATCCAATATGTTATTTTGTGTCATTTTGTGTCATTTGTTGAACATTTAGGTCATTTTCGTCCTCCGTAGGCTTATTCTAATCCAATTAGGGTTTTTAACCAATCTAGTGCATCCAATCTGTGATTTTCTGTCATTTTGTGTCATTGGTTGAACATTTAGGTCATTTTCGTCCTCCCTAGGCTTATTCTAATCCAATTAGGGTTTTTAACCAATCTTGTGCATCCAATATGTGATTTTGTGTCATTGGTTGAACATTTAGGTCATTTTCGTCCTCCCTAGGCTTATTCTAATCCAATTAGGGTTTTTAACCAATCTTTTGCAACCAAGATGTGATTTTGTGTCATTTTGTGTCATTGGTTGAACATTTAGGTCATTTTTGTCCTCCCTAGGCTTATTCTAATCCAATTAGGGTTTTTAACCAATCTTGTGCATCCAATATGTGATTTTGTGTCATTTTGTGTCCTTGGTTGAACATTTAGGTCACTTTCGTCCTCGCTTGGCTTATTCTAATCCAATTAGGGTTTTTAACCAATCTTGTGCATCCAATATGTGATTTTGTATCATTTTGTGTCATTGGTTGAACATATAGGTCATTTTCGTCCTCCATAGGCTTATTCTAATCCAATTAGGGTTTTTAACCAATCTTATGCATCCAATATGTGATTTGGTGTCATTGGTTAAACATTTAGGTCATTTTCGTCCTCCTTAGGCTTATTCTAATCCAATAAGGGTTTTTAACCAATCTTGTGCATCCAATATGTGATTTTGTATCATTTTGTGTCATTGGTTGAACATTTAGGTCATTTTCGTCCTCCCTAGGCTTATTCTAATCCAATTAGGGTTTTTTTTATCAATCTTGTGCATCCAATATTTAATTTTGTGTCATTTTGTGTCATTGGTTGAACATTTAGGTCATTTTTGTCCTCCCTAGGCTTATTCTAATCCAATTAGGGTTTTTAACCAATCTTGTGCATCCAATATGTGATTTTGTGTCATTTTGTGTCGTTGCTTGAACATATAGATCATTTTCGTCCTCCAACGGCTTATTCTAATCCAATTAGGGTTTTTAACCAATCTTGTGCATCCAATATGTGATTTTGTGTCATTTGTTGAACATTTAGGTCATTTTCGTCCTCCCTAGCCTTATTCTAATCCAATTAGGGTTTTTAACCAATCTTGTGCATCCAATATGTGATTTTGTGTCATTGGTTGAACATTTAGGTCATTTTCGTCCTCCCTAGGCTTATTCTAATCCAATTAGGGTTTTTAACCAATCTTGTGCATCCAATATGTGATTTTGTGTCATTGGTTGAACATTTAGGTCATTTTCGTCCTCCCTAGGCTTATTCTAATCCAATTAGGGTTTTTAACCAATTTTGTGCAACCAATATGTGATTTTGTGTCATTTTGTGTCATTGGTTGAACATTTAGGTCATTTTCGTCCTCCCTAGGCTTATTCTAATCCAATTAGGGTATTCAACCAATCTTGTGCATCCAATATGTGATTTTGTGTCATTGGTTGAACATTTTGGTCATTTTCGTCCTCCCTAGGCTTATTCTAATCCAATTAGGGTTTTTAACCAATCTTGTGCATCCAATATGTGATTTTGTGTCATTTTGTGTTATTGGTTGAACAGTTAGGTCATTTTCGTCCTCCCTAGGCTTATTCTAATCCAATTAGGGATTTTAACCAATCTTGTGCAACCAATATGTGATTTTGTGTGATTTTGTGTCATTGGTTGAACATTTAGGTCATTTTCGTCCTCCCTAGGCTTATTCTAATCCAATTAGGGTTTTTAACCAATCTTGTGCATCCAATATGTGATTTTGTGTCATTGGTTGAACATTTAGGTCATTTTCGTCCTCCCTAGGCTTATTCTCATCCAATTAGGGTTTTAAACCAATCTTGTGCATCCAATATGTGATTTTGTGTCATTTTGTGTCATTGGTTGAACATTTAGGTCATTTTCGTCCTCCCTAGGCTTATTCTAATCGAATTAGGGTTTTTAACCAATCTTGTGCATCCAATATGTTATTTTGGGTCATTGGTTGCACATTTAGGTCATTTTCGTCCTCCCTAGACTTATTGTAATCCAATTACGGTTTTTAACCAATGTTGTGCATCCAATATGTGATTTTGTGTCATTTTGTGTCATTGGTTGAACATTTAGGTCATTTTCGTCCTCCCTAGGCTTATTCTAATCCAATTAGGGTTTTTAACCAATCTTGTGCATCCAATATGTGATTTTGTGTCATTTTGTGTCATTGGTTGAACATTTAGGTCATTTTCGTCTTCCCTAGGCTTATTCTAATCCAATAAGGGTTTTTAACCAATCTTGTGCATCCAATATGTGATTTTGTGTCAGTGGTTGAATATTTAGGTCATTTTCGTCCACCCTAGGCTTATTCTAATCCAATTAGGGTTTTTAACCAATCTTGTGCATCCAATATGTGATTTTGTGTCATTGGTTGAACATTTATGTCATTTTCGTCCTCCCTAGGCTTATTCTAATCCAATTAGGGTTTTTAACCAATCTTGTGCATCCAATATGTGATTTTGTGTCATTTTGTGTCATTGGTTGAACATTTAGGTCATTTTCGTCCTCCCTAGGCTTATTCTAATCTAGTTAGGGTTTTTAACCAATGTTGTGCATCCAATATGTGATTTTGTGTCATTGGTTGAACATTTAGGTCATTTTCGTCCTCCCTAGGCTTATTCTAATCCAATTAGGGTTTTTAACCAATCTTGTGCATCCAATATGTGATTTTGTGTCATTGGTTGAACATTTAGGTCATTTTCGTCCTCCCTAGGCTTATTCTAATCCAATTAGGGTTTTTAACCAATATTGTGCATCCAATATATGAATTTGTGTCATTGGTTGAACATTTAGGTCGTTTTCGTCCTCCCTAGGCTTATTCTAATCCAATTAGGGTTTTTAACCAATCTTGTGCATCCAATATGTGATTTTGTGTCATTTTGTGTCATTGGTTGAACATTTAGGTCATTTTCGTCATCCGTAGGCTTATTCTAATCCAATTAGGGTTTTTAACCTATCTTGTGCATCCAATATGTGATTTTGTGTCATTGGTTGAACATTTAGGTCATTTTCGTCCTCCCTAGGCTTATTCTAATCCAATTAGGGTTTTTAACCAATCTTGTGCAACCAATATGTGATTTTGTGTCATTAGTTGAACATTTAGGTTAGTTTCGTCCTCCCTAGGCTTATTCTAATCCAATTAGGGTTTTTAACCAATCTTGTGCATCCAATATGTGATTTTGTGATTGGTTGAACATTTAGGTCATTTTCGTCCTCCCTAGGCTTATTCTAATCCAATTAGGGTTTTTAACCAATCTTGTGCAACCAATATGTGATTTTGTGTCATTGGTTGAACATTTAGGTCATTTTCGTCCTCCCTAGGCTTATTCTAATCCAATTTGGGGTTTTAACCAATCTTGTGCATCCAATATGTGATTTTGTGTCATTGGTTGAACATTTAGGTCATTTTCGTCCTCCCTAGGCTTATTCTAATCCAATTAGGGTTTTTAACCAATCTTGTGCATCCAATATGTGATTTTGTGTCATTGGTTGAACATTTAGGTCATTTTCGTCCTCCCTAGGCTTATTCCAATCCAATTAGGGTTTTTAACCAATCTTGTGCATATAATAAGTGATTTTGTGTCATTGGTAATCCAATTAGTTCATTTTCGCCCTCGCTAGGCTTATTCTAACCCAATTAGGGTTTTTAACCAATCTTGTGCATCCAATATGTGATTTTGTGTCATTGGTTGAACATTTAGGTCATTTTCGTCCTCCCTAGGCTTATTCTAATCCAATTAGGGTTTTTAACCAATCTTGTGCATCCAACATGTGATTTTGTGTCATTGGTTGAACATTTAGGTCATTTTTGTCCTCCCTAGGCTTATTCTAATCCAATTAGGGTTTTTAACCAATCTTGTGCATCCAATATGTGATTTTGTGTCATTGGTTGAACATTTAGGTCATTTTCGTCCTCCCTAGGCTTATTCTAATCCAATTAGGGTTTTTAACCAATCTTGTGCATCCAATATGTGATTTTGTGTCATTGGTTGAACATTTAGGTCATTTTCGTCCTCCCTAGGCTTATTCTAATCCAATTAGGGTTTTTAACCTATCTTGGGCATGCAATATGTGATTTTGTGTCATTTTGTGTCATTGGTTGAACATTTAGGTCATTTTCGTCCTCCCTAGGCTTATTCTAATCCAATTAGGGTTTTTAACCAATCTTGTGCATCCAATATGTGATTTTGTGTCATTGGTTGAACATTTAGGTCATTTTCGTCCTCCCTAGGCTTATTCTAATCCAATTAGGGTTTTTAACCATTCTTGTGCAACCAAATGTGATTTTGTGTCATTTTGTGTCATTGGTTGAACATTTAGGTTATTTTCGTCCTCCCTAGGCTTATTCTAATCCAATTAGGGTATCTAACCAATCTTGTGCATCCAATATGTGATTTTGTGTCATTGGTTGAACATTTAGGTCATTTTCGTCCTCCCTATGCTTATTCTAATCCAACTAGAGTTTTTAACCAATCTTGTGCATCCAATATGTGATTTTGTGTCATTGGTTGAACATTTAGGTCATTTTTCGTCCTCCTTAGGCTTATTCTAATCCAATTAGGGTTTTTAACCAATCTTGTGCATCCAATATGTGATTTTGTGTCATTGGTTGAACATTTAGGTCATTTTCGTCCTCCCTAGGCTTATTCTAATCCAATTAGGGTTTTTAACCAATCTTGTGCAACCAATATGTGATTTTGTGTCATTTTGTGTCATTGGTTGAACATTTAGGTCATTTTCGTCCTCCCTAGGCTTATTCTAGTCCAATTAGGGTTTTTAACCAATCTTGTGCAACCAATATGTGATTTTGTGTCATTTTGTGTCATTGGTTGAACATTTAGGTCATTTTCTTCCTCCCACGGCTTATTCTAATCCAATTTGGGTTTTTAACCAATCTTGTGCATCCAATATGTGATTTTGTGTCATTGGTTGAACATTTAGGTCATTTTCGTCTTACCTAGGCTTATTCTAATCCAATTAGGGTTTTTAACCAATCTTGTGCATCCAATATGTGATTTTGTGTCATTGGTTGAACATTTAGGTCATTTTCGTCCTCCCTAGGCTTATTCTAATCCAATTAGGGTTTTTAACCAATCTTGTGCATCCAATATGTGATTTTGTGTCATTGGTTGAACATTTAGGTCATTTTCGTCCTCCCTAGGCTTATTCTAATCCAATTACGGTTTTCAACCAATCTTGTGCATCCAATATGTGATTTTGTGTCATTTTGTGTCATTTGTTGAACATTTAGGTCATTTTCGTCCTCCCTAGGCTTATTCTAATCCAATTAGGGTTTTTAACCAATCTTGTGCATCCAATATGTGATTTTGTGATTGGTTGAACATTTAGGTCATTTTCGTCCTCCCTAGTCTTATTCTAATCCAATTAGGGTTTTTAACCAATCTTGTGCATCCAATATGTGATTTTGTGTCATTTTGTGTCATTGGTTGAACATTTAGGTCATTTTGGTCCTACCTAGGCTTATTCTAATCCAATTACGGTTTTTAACAAATCTTGTGCATCCAATATGTGATTTTCTGTCATTTTGTGTCATTAGTTGAACATTTAGGTCATTTTCATCCTCCCTAGGCTTATTATAATCCAATTAGGGTTTTTAACCAATCTTGTGCATCCAATATGTGATTTTGTGTCATCGGTTGAACATTTAGGTCATTTTCGTCCTCCCTAGGCTTATTCTTATCCAATTAGGGTTTTT
>JBBPBQ010000003.1:25125690-25138614 GCA_037974755.1 Cicer yamashitae
AATATGTGATTTCGTATCATTTTGTGTCATTGGTTGAACATTTAGGTCATTTTCGTCCTCCCTAGGCTTATTCTAATCCAATAAGGGTTTTTAATCAATCTTGTGCATCCAATATGTAATTTTGTGTCATTGGTTGAACATTTAGGTCTTTTTTGTCCTCCCTAGGCTTATTCTAATCCAATTAGGGTTTTTAACCAATCTTATGCATCCAATATGTGATTTTGTGTCATTGGTTGAACATTTAGGTCATTTTCGTCCTCCCTAGTCTTATTCTAATCCAATTAGGGTTTTTAACCAATCTTGTGCAACCAATATGTGATTTTGTGTCATTAGTTGAACATTTAGGTCATTTTCGTCCTCCCTAAGCTTATTCTGATCCAATTAGGGTTTTTAACCAATCTTGTGCATCCAATATGTGATTTTGTGTCATTGGTTGAATATTTAGGTCATTTTTGTCCTCCCTAGGCTTATTCTAATCCAATTAGGGTTTTTAACTAATCTTGTGCATCCAATATGTGATTTTGTGTCGTTTTGTGTCATTTGTTGAACATTTAGGTCATTTTCGTCCTCCGTAGGCTTATTCTAATCCAATTAGGGTTTTTAACCAATCTTGTGCATCCAATATGTGATTTTCTGTCATTTTGTGTCATTGGTTGAACATTTAGGTCATTTTCGTCCTCCCTAGGCTTATTCTAATCCAATTAGGGTTTTGAACCAATCTTGTGCATCCAATATGTGATTTTGTGTCGTTGGTTGAACATTTAGGTCATTTTCATCCTCCCTAGGCTTATTCTAATCCAATTAGGGTTTTTAACCAATCTTGTGCATCCAATATGTGATTTTGTGTCATTGGTTGAACATTTAGGTCATTTTCGTCCTCCCTAGGCTTATTCAAATCCAATTAGGGTTTTTAACCATTGTTGTGCATCCAATATGTGATTTTGTGTCATTGGTTGAACATTTAGGTCATTTTCGTCCTCCCTAGGCTTATTCTAATCCAATTAGGGTTTTTAACCAATCTTGTGCATCCAATATGTGATTTTGTGTCATTGGTTGAACATTTAGGTCATTTTCGTCCTCCCTAGGCTTATTCTAATCCAATTAGGGTTTTTAACCAATCTTGTGCATCCAATATGTGATTTTGTCTCATTGCTTGAACATTTAGATCATTTTCGTCCTCCCTAGGCTTATTCTAATCCAATTAGGGTTTTTAACCAATCTTGTGCATCCAATATGTGATTTTGTGCATTTTGTGTCATTGGTTGAACATTTAGGTCATTTTCGTCCTCCCTAGGCTTATTCTAATCCAATTAGGGTTTTTAACCAATCTTGTGCATCCAATATGTGATTTTGTGTCATTTTGTGTCATTGGTTGAACATTTAGGTCATTTTCGTCCTCCCTAGGATTATTCTGATCCAATCAGGGTTTTTAACCAATCTTGTGCATCCAATATGTGATTTTGTGATTGGTTGAACATTTAGGTCATTTTCGTCCTCCCTAGGCTTATTCTAATCCAATTAGGGTTTTCAACCAATCTTGTGCATCCAATATGTGATTTCGTATCATTTTGTGTCATTGGTTGAACATTTAGGTCATTTTCGTCCTCCCTAGGCTTATTCTAATCCAATAAGGGTTTTTAATCAATCTTGTGCATCCAATATGTGATTTTGTGTCATTGGTTGAACATTTAGGTCATTTTCGTCCTCCCTAGGCTTATTCTAATCCAATTAGGGTTTTTAACCAATCTTGTGCAACCAATATGTGATTTTGTGTCATTAGTTGAACATTTAGGTTAGTTTCGTCCTCCCTAGGCTTATTCTAATCCAATTAGGGTTTTTAACCAATCTTGTGCATCCAATATGTGATTTTGTGATTGGTTGAACATTTAGGTCATTTTCGTCCTCCCTAGGCTTATTCTAATCCAATTAGGGTTTTTAACCAATCTTGTGCATCCAATATGTGATTTTGTGATTGGTAGAACATTTAGGTCATTTTCGTCCTCCCTAGGCTTATTCTAATCCAATTAGGGTTTTTAACCAATCTTGTGCATCCAATATGTGACTTTGTATCATTGGTAGAATATTTAGGTCATTTTTGTCCTCCCTAGGCTTATTCTAATCCAATTAGGGTTTTTAACCAACCTTGTGCATCCAATATGTGATTTTCTGTCATTTTGTGTCATTTGTTGAACATTTAGGTCATTTTGGTCCTCCCTAGGCTTATTCTAATCCAATTAGGGTTTTTAACATATCTTGTGCATCCAATATGTGATTTTCTGTCATTTTGTATCATTAGTTGAAGATTTAGGTCATTTTCGTCCTTCCTAGGCTTATTATAATCCAATTTGGGTTTTTTTATCAATCTTGTGCATCCAATATGTATATTTGTGTCATTTTGTGTCATTGGTTGAACATTTAGGTCATTTTTGTCCTCCCTAGGCTTATTCTAATCCATTTAGGGTTTTTAACCGATCTTGTGCATCCAATATGTGATTTTGTGTCATTGGTTGAACATTTAGGTCATTTTCGTCCTCCCTAGGCTTATTGTAATCCAATTAGGGTTTTTAACCAATCTTCTGCATCCATTATGTGATTTTGTGTCATTTTGTGTCATTGGTTGAACATTTAGGTCATTTTCGTCCTCCCTAGGATTATTCTAATCCAATCAGGGTTTTTAACCAATCTTGTGCATCCACTATGTGATTTTGTGATTGGTTGAACATTTAGGTCATTTTCGTCCTGCCTAGGCTTATTCTAATCCAATTAGGGTTTTCAACCAATCTTGTGCATCCAATATGTGATTTCGTATCATTTTGTGTCATTGGTTGAACATTTAGGTCATTTTCGTCCTCCCTAGGCTTATTCTAATCCAATAAGGGTTTTTAATCAATCTTGTGCATCCAATATGTAATTTTGTGTCATTGGTTGAACATTTAGGTCTTTTTTGTCCTCCCTAAGCTTATTCTAATCCAATTAGGGTTTTTAACCAATCTTGTGCATCCAATATGTGATTTTGTGTCATTGGTTGAACATTTAGGTCATTTTCGTCCTCCCTAGGCTTATTCTAATCCAATTAGGGTTTTTAACCAATATTGGGCATCCAATATGTGATTTTGTGTCATTTTTTGTCATTGGTTGAACATTTAGGTCATTTTCGTCCTCCCTAGGCTTATTCTAATCCAATTAGGGTTTTTAACCAATCTTGTGCATCCAATATGTGATTTTGTGTCATTGGTTAAACATTTAGGTCATTTTCGTCCTCCCTAGTCTTATTCTAATCCAATTAGGGTTTTTAACCAATCTTGTGCAACCAATATGTGATTTTGTGTCATTAGTTGAACATTAAGGTCATTTTCGTCCTCCCTAAGCTTATTCTGATCCAATTAGGGTTTTTAACCAATCTTGTGCATCCAATATGTGATTTTGTGTCATTGGTTGAATATTTAGGTCATTTTTGTCCTCCCTAGGCTTATTCTAATCCAATTAGGGTTTTTAACTAATCTTGTGCATCCAATATGTGATTTTGTGTCGTTTTGTGTCATTTGTTGAACATTTAGGTCATTTTCGTCCTCCGTAGGCTTATTCTAATCCAATTAGGGTTTTTAACCAATCTTGTGCATCCAATATGTGATTTTCTGTCATTTTGTGTCATTGGCTGGACATTTAGGTCATTTTCGTCCTCCCTAGGCTTATTCTAATCGAATTAGCGTTTTTAACCAATCTTGTGCAACCAATATGTGATTTTGTGTCATTGGTTGAACATTTAGGTCATTTTCGTCCTCCCTAGGATTATTCTAATCCAATCAGGGTTTTTAACCAATCTTGTGTATCCAATATGTGATTTTGTGATTGGTTGAACATTTAGGTCATTTTCGTCCTCCCTAGGCTTATTCTAATCCAATTAGGGTTTTCAACCAATCTTGTGCATCCAATATGTGATTTCGTATCATTTTGTGTCATTGGTTGAACATTTAGGTCATTTTCGTCCTCCCTAGGCTTATTCTAATCCAATAAGGGTTTTTAATCAATCTTGTGCATCCAATATGTAATTTTGTGTCATTGGTTGAACATTTAGGTCTTTTTTGTCCTCCCTAGGCTTATTCTAATCCAATTAGGGTTTTTAACCAATCTTGTGCATCCATTATGTGATTTTGTGTCATTTTGTGTCATTGGTTGAACATTTAGGTCATTTTCGTCCTCCCTAGGATTATTCTAATCCAATCAGGGTTTTTAACCAATCTTGTGCATCCAATATGTGATTTTGTGATTGGTTGAACATTTAGGTCATTTTCGTCCTCCCTAGGCTTATTATAATCCAATTAGGGTTTTGAACCAATCTTGTGCATCGAATATGTGATTTGGTGTCATTGGTTGAACATTTAGGTCATTTTCGTCCTCCCTAGGCTTATTCTAATCCAATTAGGGTTTTTAACCAATCTTGTGCATCCAATATGTGATTTTGTATCATTTTGTTTCATTGGTTGAACATATAGGTCATTTTCGTCCTCCCTAGGCTTATTCTAATCCAATTAGGGTTTTTAACCAATCTTGTGCATCCAATATGTGATTTTGTGTCATTGGTTGAACATTTAGGTCATTTTCGTCCTCCCTAGGCTTATTCTAATCCAATTAGGGTTTTTAACCATTCTTGTGCATCCAATATGTGATTTTGTGTCATTTTGTGTCATCGGTTGAACATTTAGGTCATTTTCGTCCTCCCTAGGCTTATTCTAATCCAATTAGGGTTTTTAACCAATCTTGTGCATCCAATATGTGATTTTGTGTCATTTTGTGTCATTGGTTGAACATTTAGGTCATTTTCGTCCTCCCTAGGCTTATTCTAATCCAATTAGGGTTTTTAACCAATCTTGTGCATATGATAAGTGATTTTATGTCATTGGTAATCCAATTAGGTCATTTTCGTCCTCCCTAGGCTTATTACAATCCAATTAGGGTTTTTAACCAATCTTGTGCATCCAATATGTGATTTTGTGTCATTTTGTGTCATTGGTTGAACATTTAGGTCATTTTCGTCCTCCCTAGGCTTATTCTAATCCAATTAGGGTTTTTAACCAATCTTGGGTATCCAATATGTGATTTTGTGTCATTGGTTGAACATTTAGGTCATTTTCGTCCTCCATAGGCTTATTCTAATCCAATTACGGTTTTTAACCAATCTTGTGCATCCAATATGTGATTTTGTGTCATTGGTTGAACATTTAGGTCATTTTCGTCCTCCCTAGGCTTATTCTAATCCAATTAGGGTTTTTAACCAATCTTGTGCATCCAATATGTGATTTTGTGTCATTTTGTGTCATTGGTTGAACATTTAGGTCATTTTCGTCCTCCCTAGACTTATTCTAATCCAATTATGGTTTTTAACCAATCATGTGCATCCAATATGTGATTTTGTGTCATTTTGTGTTATTGGTTGATCATTTAGGTCATTTTCGTCCTCCCTAGGCTTATTCTAATCCAATTAGGGTTTTTAACCAATCTTGTGCATCCAATATGTGATTTTGTGTCATTGGTTGAACTTTTAGGTCAATTTCGTCCTCCCTAGGCTTATTCTAATCCAATTAGGGTTTTTAACCAATCTTGTGCATCCAATATGTGATTTTGTGTCATTGGTTGAACATTTAGGTCATTTTCGTCCTCCCTAGGCTTATTCTAATCCAATTAGGGTTTTTAACCAATCTTGTGCATCCAATATGTGATTTTGTGATTGGTTGAATATTTAGGTCATTTTCGTCCTCCCTAAGCTTATTCTAATCCAATTAGGGTTTTTAACCAATCTTGTGCATCCAATATGTGATTTTGTGTCATTGGTTGAACATTTAGGTCATTTTCGTCCTCCCTAGGCTTATTCTAATCCAATTAGGGTTTTTAACCAATCTTGATCATCCAATATGTGATTTTGTGTCATTTTGTGTCATTGGTTGAACATTTAGGTCATTTTCGTCCTCCCTAGGCTTATTCTAATCCAATTAGGGTTTTTAACCAATCTTGTGCATCCAATATGTGATTTTGTGTCATTGGTTGAACATTTAGGTCATTTTTGTCCTCCCTAGGCTTATTCTAATCCAATTAGGGTTTTTAACCAATCTTGTGCATCCAATATGTGATTTTGTGTCATTTTGTGTCATTGGTTGAACATTTAGGTCATTTTCGTCCTTGCTAGGCTTATTCTAATCCAATTAGGGTTTTTAACCAATCTTGTGCATCCAATATGTGATTTTGTGTCATTGGTTGAACATTTAGGTCATTTTCGTCCTCCCTAGGCTTATTCTAATCCAATTAGGGTTTTTAACCAATCTTGTGCATCCAATATGTGATTTTGTGTCATTTTGTGTCATTGGTTGAACATTTAGGTCATTTTCGTCCTCACTAGGATTATTGTAATCCAATCAGGGTTTTTAACCAATCTTGTGCATCCAATATGAGATTTTGTGATTGGTTGAACATTTAGGTCATTTTCGTCCTCCCTAGGCTTATTCTAATCCAATTAGGGTTTTCAACCAATCTTGTGCATCCAATATGTGATTTCGTATCATTTTGTGTCATTGGTTGAACATTTAGGTCATTTTCGTCCTCCCTAGGCTTATTCTAATCCAATAAGGGTTTTTAATCAATCTTGTGCATCCAATATGTAATTTTGTGTCATTGGTTGAACATTTAGGTCTTTTTTGTCCTCCCTAGGCTTATTCTAATCCAATTAGGGTTTTTAACCAATCTTGTGCATCCAATATGTGATTTTGTGTCATTGGTTGAACATTTAGGTCATTTTCGTCCTCCCTAGTCTTATTCTAATCCAATTAGGGTTTTTAACCAATCTTGTGCAACCAATATGTGATTTTGTGTCATTAGTTGAACATTTAGGTCATTTTCGTCCTTCCTAAGCTTATTCTGATCCAATTAGGGTTTTTAACCAATCTTGTGCATCCAATATGTGATTTTGTGTCATTGGTTGAATATTTAGGTCATTTTTGTCCTCCCTAGGCTTATTCTAATCCAATTAGGGTTTTTAACTAATCTTGTGCATCCAATATGTGATTTTGTGTCGTTTTGTGTCATTTGTTGAACATTTAGGTCATTTTCGTCCTCCGTAGGCTTATTCTAATCCAATTAGGGTTTTTAACCAATCTTGTGCATCCAATATGTGATTTTCTGTCATTTTGTGTCATTGGCTGGACATTTAGGTCATTTTCGTCCTCCCTAGGCTTATTCTAATCGAATTAGCGTTTTTAACCAATCTTGTGCAACCAATATGTGATTTTGTGTCATTGGTTGAACATTTAGGTCATTTTCGTCCTCCCTAAGCTTATTCTAATCCAATTAGGGTTTTTAACCAATCTTGTGCATCCAGTATGTGATTTTGTGTCATTTTGTGTCATTGGTTGAACATTTAGGTCATTTTCGTCCTCCCTAGGCTTATTCTAATCCAATTAGGGTTTTTAACCAATCTTGTGCATCCAATATGTGATTTTGGGATTGGTTGAACATTTAGGTCATTTTGGTCCTCCCTAGGCTTATTCTAATCCAATTAGGGTTTTTAACCAATCTTGTGCATCCAATATGTGATTTTGTGCCATTTTGTGTCATTGTTTGAACATTTAGGTCATTTTCGTCCTCCCTAGGCTTATTCTAATCCAATTAGGGTTTTTAACCAATCTTGTGCATCCAATATGTGATTTTGTGATTGGTTGAACATTTAGGTCATTTTGGTCCTCCCTAGGCTTATTCTAATCCAATTAGGGTTTTTAACCAATCTTGTGCATCCAATATGTGATTTTGTGCCATTTTGTGTCATTGTTTGAACATTTAGGTAATTTTCGTCCTCCATAGGCTTATTCTAATCCAATTAGGGTTTTGAACCAATCTTGTGCATCCAATATGTGATTTTGTGTCGTTGGTTGAACATTTAGGTCATTTTCGTCCTCCCTATGCTTATTCTAATCCAATTAGGGTTTTTAACCAATCTTGTGCATCCAATATGTGATTTTGTGTCATTTTGTGTCATCGGTTGAACATTTAGGTCATTTTCGTCCTCCCTAGGCTTATTCTAATCCAATTAGGGTTTTTAACCAATCTTGTGCATCCAATATGTGATTTTGTGTCATTTTGTGTCATCAGTTGAACATTTAGGTCGTTTTCGTCCTCCCTAGCTTATTCTAATCCGATTAGGGTTTTTAACCAATCTTGTGCATCCAATATGTGATGTTGTGTCATCAGTTGAACATTTTGGTCATTTTCGTCCTCCCTAGGCTTATTCTAATCCAATTAGGGTTTTTAACCAATCTTGTGCATCCAATATGTGATTTTGTGTCATTTTGTGTCATCGGTTGAACATTTAGGTCATTTTCGTCCTCCCTAGGCTTATTCTAATCCAATTAGGGTTTTTAACCAATCTTGTGCATCCAATATGTGATTTTGTGTCATTTTGTGTCATTGGTTGAACATTTAGGTCATTTTCGTCGTTCCTAGGCTTATTCTAAACCAATTAGGGTTTTTAACCAATCTTGTGCATCCAATATGTGATTTTGTGTCATTTTGTGCCATTGGTTGAACATTTAAGTCGTTTTCGTCCTCCCTAAGCTTATTCTAATACAATTACGGTTTTTAACCAATCTTGTGCAACCAATATGTGATTTTGTGTCATTGGTTGAACATTTAGGTCATTTTCGTCCTCCCTTGGCTTATTCTAATCTAATTAGGGTTTTTAACCAATCTTGTGCATCCAATATGTGATTTTGTGTCATCAGTTGAACATTTTGGTCATTTTCGTCCTCCCTAGGCTTATTCTAATCCAATTAGGGTTTTTAACCAATCTTGTGCATCCAATATGTGATTTTGTGTCATTTTGTGTCATCGGTTGAACATTTAGGTCATTTTTCGTCCTCCCTAGGCTTATTCTAATCCAATTAGGGTTTTTAACCAATCTTGTGCATCTAATATGTGATTTTGTGTCATTTTGTGTCATCGGTTGAACATGTTGGTCATTTTCGTCCTCCCTAGGCTTATTCTAATCCAATTAGGGTTTTTAACCAATCTTGTGCATCCAATATGTGATTTTGTGTCATTGGTTGAACATTTAGGTCATTTTCGTCCTCCCTAGGCTTATTCTAATCCAATTAGGGTTTTTAACCAATCTTGTGCATCCAATATGTGATTTTGTGTCATTTTGTGTCATTGGTTGAACATTTAGGTCATTTTCGTCCTCCCTAGGCATATTGTAATACAATTACGGTTTTTAACCAATCTTGTGCATCCAATATGTGATTTTGTGTCATTGGTTGAACATTTAGGTCATTTTCGTCCTCCCTAGGCTTATTCTAATCCAATTAGGGTTTTTAACCAATCTTGTGCATCCAATATGTGATTTTCTGTCATTGGTTGAACATTTAGGTCATCTTCGTCCTCCCTAGGCTTATTCTAATCCAATTAGGGTTTTTAACCAATCTTGTGCATGCAATATGTGATTTTGTGTCATTGGTTGAACATTTAGGTCATTTTCGTCCTCCCTAGGCTTATTCTAATCCAATTAGGGTTTTTAACCAATCTTGTGCAACCAATATGTGATGTTGTGTCATTTTGTGCCATTGGTTGATAATTTAGGTCATTTTCGTCCTCCCTAGGCTTATTCTAATCCAATTTGGGTTTTTAACCAATCTTCTGCATCCAATATGTGATTTTGTGTCATTGGTTGAACATTTAGGTCATTTTCGTCCTCCCTAGGCTTATTCTAATCCAATTAGGGTTTTTAACCAATCTTGTGCAACCAATATGTGATTTTGTGTCATTAGTTGAACATTTAAGTCATTTTCGTCCTCCCTAGGCTTATTTTGATCCAATTAGGG
Organism: Cicer yamashitae; assembly: GCA_037974755.1. Taxonomy (NCBI): domain Eukaryota; kingdom Viridiplantae; phylum Streptophyta; class Magnoliopsida; order Fabales; family Fabaceae; genus Cicer; species Cicer yamashitae. Next base: position 25,135,548 of record JBBPBQ010000003.1, read on the forward strand.
TTTTTAACCAATCTTGTGCATCTAATATGTGATTTTGTGTCATTTTGTGTCATTGGTTGAACATTTAGGTCAGTTTCGTCCTCCCTAGGCTTATTCTAATCCAATTAGGGTTTTTAACCAATCTTGTGCATCCAATATGTGATTTTGTGATTGGTTGAACATTTTGGTCATTTTCGTCCTCCCTAGGCTTATTCTAATCCAATTAGGGTTTTTAACCAATCTTGTGCATCCAATATGTGATTTGCTGATTGGTTGAACATTTAGGTCATTTTCGTCCTCCCTAGGCTTATTCTAATCCAATTAGGGTTTTTAACCAATCTTGTGCATCCAATATGTGATTTTGTGTCATTTGTTGAACATTTAGGTCATTTTCGTCCTCCGTAGGCTTATTCTAATCCAATTAGGGTTTTTAACCAATCTTGTGCATCCAATATGTGATTTTGTGTCATTTGTTGAACATTTAGGTCATTTTCGTCCTCCCTAGGCTTATTCTAATCCAATTAGAATTTTTAACCAATCTTGTGCATCTAATTAGTGATTTTGTGTCATTTGTTGAACATTTAGGTCATTTTCGTCCTCCGTAGGCTTATTCTAATCCAATTAGGGTTTTTAACCAATCTTGTGCATCCAATATGTGATTTTGTGTCATTTGTTGAACATTTAGGTCATTTTCGTCCTCCCAAGGTTTATTCTAATCCAATTAGGGTCTTTAACCAATCTTGGGCATCCAATATGTGATTTTGTGTCATTGGTTGAACATTTAGGTCATTTTCGTCCTCCCAAGGTTTATTCTAATCCAATTAGGGTCTTTAACCAATCTTGTGCATCCAATATGTGATTTAGTGTCATTGGTTGAACGTTTATGTCATTTTCGTCCTCCGTAGGCTTATTCTAATCCAATTAGGGTTTTTAACCAATCTTGTGCATCCAATATATGATTTTGTGTCATGGTTGAACATTTAGGTCATTTTCGTCATCCTTCGACTTATTCTAATCCAATTAGGGTTTTTAACCAATCTTGTGCATCCAATATGTGATTTTGTGTCATTGGTTGAACATTTAGGTCATTTTCGTCCTCCCTAGGCTTATTCTAATCCAATTAGGGTTTTTAACCAATCTTGTGCATCCAATATGTGATTTTGTGTCATTTTGTGTCATTGGCTAAACTTTTAGTTCATTTTCGTCCTCCTAGGCTTATTCTAATCCAATTAGGGTTTTTAACCAATCTTGTGCATCCAATATGTGATTTTGTGTCATTTTGTGTCATTGGTTGAACATTTAGGTCATTTTCGTCCTCCCTAGGCTTATTCTAATCCAATTAGGGTTTTTAACCAATCTTGTGCATCCAATATGTGATTTTGTGTCATTTTGTGTCATTGGTTGAACATTTAGGTCATTTTCGTCCTCCCTAGGCTTATTCTAATCCAATTAGGGTTTTTAACCAATCTTGTGCATCCAATATGTAATTTTGGGTCATTTTGTGTCATTGGTTGAACATTTAGGTCATTTTCGTCCTCCCTTGGCTTATTCCAATCCAATTAGGGTTTTTAACCTATCTTGTGCATCCAATATGTGATTTTGTGTCATTGGTTGAACATTTAGGTCATTTTCGTCCTCCCTAGGCTTATTCTAATCCAATTAGGGTTTTTAACCAATCTTGTGCATCCAATATGTGATTTTGTGTCATTGGTTGAACATTTAGGTCATTTTCGTCCTCCCTAGGCTTATTCTAATCCAATTAGGGTTTTTAACCAATCTTGTGCATCCAATATGTGATTTTGTCTCATTGCTTGAACATTTAGATCATTTTCGTCCTCCCTAGGCTTATTCTAATCCAATTAGGGTTTTTAACCAATCTTGTGCATCCAATATGTGATTTTGTGCATTTTGTGTCATTGGTTGAACATTTAGGTCATTTTCGTCCTCCCTAGGCTTATTCTAATCCAATTAGGGTTTTTAACCAATCTTGTGCATCCAATATGTGATTTTGTGTCATTGGTTGAACATTTAGGTCATTTTCATCCTCCCTAGACTTATTCTAATCCAATTAGGGTTTTTAACCAATCTTGTGCATCCAATATGTGATTTAGTGTCATTGGTTGAACATTTAGGTCATTTTCGTCCTCCCTAGGCTTATTCTAATCGAATTAGGGTTTTTAACCAATCTTGAGCATCCAATATGTGATTTTGTGTCATTTTGTGTCATTGGTTGAACATTTAGGTCATTTTCGTCCTCCCTAGGCTTATTCTAATCCAATTAGGGTTTTTAACCAATCTTGTGCATCCAATATGTGATTTTGTGTCATTGGTTGAACATTTAGGTCATTTTTGTCCTCCCTAGGCTTATTCTAATCCAATTAGGGTTTTTAACCAATCTTGTGCATCCAATATGTGATTTTGTGTCATTTTGTGTCATTGGTTGAACATTTAGGTCATTTTCGTCCTTGCTAGGCTTATTCTAATCCAATTAGGGTTTTTAACCAATCTTGTGCATCCAATATGTGATTTTGTGTCATTGGTTGAACATTTAGGTCATTTTCGTCCTCCCTAGGCTTATTCTAATCCAATTAGGGTTTTTAACCAATCTTGTGCATCCAATATGTGATTTTGTGTCATTTTGTGTCATTGGCTAAACTTTTAGTTCATTTTCGTCCTCCTAGGCTTATTCTAATCCAATTAGGGTTTTTAACCAATCTTGTGCATCCAATATGTGATTTTGTGTCATTTTGTGTCATTGGTTGAACATTTAGGTCATTTTCGTCCTCCCTAGGCTTATTCTAATCCAATTAGGGTTTTTAACCAATCTTGTGCATCCAATATGTGATTTTGTGTCATTTTGTGTCATTGGTTGAACATTTAGGTCATTTTCGTCCTCCCTAGGCTTATTCTAATCCAATTAGGGTTTTTAACCAATCTTGTGCATCCAATATGTAATTTTGGGTCATTTTGTGTCATTGGTTGAACATTTAGGTCATTTTCGTCCTCCCTTGGCTTATTCCAATCCAATTAGGGTTTTTAACCTATCTTGTGCATCCAATATGTGATTTTGTGTCATTGGTTGAACATT
>JBBPBQ010000003.1:25145200-25165080 GCA_037974755.1 Cicer yamashitae
CAATATGTGATTTTGTGTCATTGGTTGCAGATTTATGTCATTTTCGTCCTCCCTAGGCTTATTCTAATCCAATTTGGGTCTTTAACCAATCTTGTGCATATAATAAGTGATTTTGTGTAATTGGTAATCCAATAAGTTCATTTTCGTCGTCGCTAGACTTATTCTAATCCAATTAGGGTTTTTAACCAATCTTGTGCATCCAATATGTGACTTTGTGTCATTGGTTGAACATGTAGGTCATCTTGGTCCTCCCTAGACTTATTCTAATCCAATTAGGGTTTTTAACCAATCTTGTGCATCCAATATGTGATTTTGTGTCATTTTTTGTCATTGGTTGTACATTTAGGTCATTTTCGTCCTCCCTAGGCTGATTCTAATCCAATTAGGGTTTTTAACCAATCCTGTGCATCCAATATGTGATTTTGTGTCATTGGTTGCGCATTTAGGTCATTTTCGTCCTCCCTAGGCTTATTCTAATCCAATTAGGGTTTTTAACCAATCTTGTGCATCCAATATGTGATTTTGTGTCATTGGTTGCACATTTAGGTCATTTTCGTCCTCCCTAGGCTTATTCTAATCCAATTAGGGTTTCTAACCAATCTTGTGCATATAATAACTGATTTTTTGTCATTGGTAATCCAATTATGTCATTTTTGTCCTTCCTAGGCTTATTCTAATCCAATTAGGGTTTTTAACCAATCTTGTGCATCCAATATGTGATTTTGTGTCATTTTGTGTGATTGGTTGAACATTTAGGTCATTTTCGTCCTCCCTAGGCTTATTCTAATCCAATTAGGGTTTTTAACCAATCTTGTGCATCCAATTTGTGATTTTGTGTCATTGGTTGAATATTTAGGTCATTTTCGTCATCCCTCGGCTTATTCTAATCCAATTAGGGTTTTTAACCAATCTTGTGCATCCAATATGTGATTTTGTGTCATTTTGTGTCATTGGTTGAACATTTAGGTCATTTTCGTCCTCCCTAGGCTTATTCTAATCCAATGAGGGTTTTTAACCAATCTTGTGCATCCAATATGTGATTTTGTGTCATTTTGTGTCATTGGTTGAACATTTAGGTCATTTTCGTCCTCCCTAGGCTTATTCTAATCCAATTAGGGTTTTTAACCAATCTTGTGCATCCAATATGTGATTTTGTGTCATTGGTTGCACATTTAGGTCATTTTCGTCCTCCCTAGGCTTATTCTAATCCAATTAGGGTTTTTAACCAATCTTGTGCATATAATAAGTGATTTTGTGTCATTGGTAATTCAATTAGGTCATTTTCGTCCTCACTAGGCTTATTCAAATCCAATTAGGGTTTTTAATTAATCTTCTGCATCCAATATGCGATTTTGTGTTATTTTGTGTCATTGGTTGAAATTTTGGTCATGTTCGTCCTCTAGAGGCTTATTCTAGTCCATTTATGGTTTTTAACCAATCTTGTGCATCAATATGTGATTTGGTGTCATTGGTTGCACATTTAGGTCATTTTCGTCCTCCCTAGGCTTATTTTAATCCAATTAGGGTTTTTAACCTATCTTGTGCATCCAATATGTGATTTTGTGTCATTTGTAATCCAATTAGGTCATTTTCGTCCTCGCTAAACTTATTCTAATCCAATTAGGGTTTTTAACCAATCTTGTGCATCCAATATGTGATTTTGTGTCATTGGTTGAACATTTAGGTCATTTTGGTCGTCCCTATGCTTATTCTAATCCAATTAGGGTTTTTAACCAATCTTGTGCATCCAATATGTGATTTTGTGTCATTGGTTGCCCATTTAGGTCATTTTCGTCCTCCCTAGGCTTATTCTAATCCAATTAGGGTTTTTAACCAATCTTGTGCATCCAATATGTGATTTTGTGTCATTTTGTGTCATTGGTTGAACATTTAGGTCATTTTCGTCCACCCTAGGCTTATTCTAATCCAATTAGGATTTGTAACCAATCTTGTGCATCCAATATGTGATTTTGTGTCATTTTGTGTCATTGGTTGAACATTTAGGTCATTTTCGTCCTCCCTAGGCTTATTCTAATCCAATTAGGGTTTTTAACCAATCTTGTGCATCCAATATGTCATTTGGTGTCATTGGTTCAACATTTAGGTCATTTTGGTCCTCCCTAGGCTTATTCTAATCCAATTAGGGTTTTTAACCAATCTTGTGCATCCAATATGTGATTTTGTGTCATTTTGTGTCATTGGTTGAACATTTAGGTCACTTTCGTCCTCCCTAGGCTTATTCTTATCCAATTAGGGTTTTTAACCAATCTTGTGCATCCAATATGTGATTTTGTGTCATTTTGTGTCATTGGTTGAACATTTAGGTCATTTTCGTCCTCCCTAGGCTTATTCTAATCCAATTAGGGTTTTTAACCAATCTTGTGCATCCAATATGTGATTTTGTGTCATTTTGTATCGTTGGTTGAACATATAGATCATTTTCGTCCTCCATAGGCTTATTCTAATCCAATTAGGGTTTTTAACCAATCTTGTGCATCCAATATGTGATTTTCTGTCATTGGTTGAACATTTAGGTCATTTTCGTCCTCCCTAGGCTTATTCTAATCCAATTAGGGTTTTTAACCAATCTTGTGCATCCAATATGTGATTTTGTGTCATTGATTGAACATTTAGGTAATTTTTGTCATCCTTCGGCTTATTCTAATCCAATTAGGGTCTTTAACCAATCTTGTGCATCCAATAAGTAATTTTGTGTCATTGATTGAACATTTAGGTCATTTTTCGTCTTCCTTCGGCTTATTCTAATCCAATTAGGGTTTTTAACCAATCTTGTGCATCCAATAAGTGATTTTGTGTCATTGGTTGAACATTTAGGTCATTTTCGTCCTCCCTAGGCTTATTCTAATCCAATTAGGGTTTTTAACCAATCTTGTGCATCCAATATGTGATTTTATGTCATTGGTTGAACATTTAGGTCATTTTCGTCCTCCCTAGGCTTATTCTAATCCAATTAGGGTTTTTAACCAATCTTGTGCATGCAATATGTGATATTGTGTCATTGGTTGAACATTTAGGTCATTTTCGTCCTCCCTAGGCTTATTCTAATCCAATTAGGGTTTTTAACCAATCTTGTGCATCCAATATGTGATTTTGTGTCATTGGTTGCACATTTAGGTCATTTTCGTCCTCCCTAGGCTTATTCTAATCCAATTAGGGTTTTTAACCAATCTTGTGCATCCAATATGTGATTTTGTGTCATTTTGTGTCATTGGTTGAACATTTAGGTCATTTTCGTCCTCCCTAGGCATATTCTAATCCAATTAGGGTTTTTAACCAATCTTGTGCATCCAATATGTGATTTTGTGTCATTGGTTGCACATTTAGGTCATTTTTGTCCTCCCTAGGCTTATTCTAATCCAATTAGGGTTTTTAACCAATCTTGTGCATCCAATATGTGATTTTGTGTCATTGATTGATCATTTAGGTAATTTTCGTCCTCCCTAGGCTTATTCTAATCCAATTAGGGTTTTTAACCAATCTAGTGCATTCAATATGTGATTTTGTGTCATTGGTTGCACATTTAGGTCATTTTCGTCCTCCCTAGGCTTATTCTAATCCAATTAGGGTTTTTAAACAATCTTGTGCATCCAATATGTGACTTTGTGTCATTGGTTGAACATTTAGGTCATTTTGGTCCTCCCTAGACTTATTCTAATCCAATTAGGGTTTTTAACCAATCCTGTGCATCCAATATGTGATTTTGTGTCATTGGTTGCGCATTTAGGTCATTTTCGTCCTCCCTAGGCTTATTCTAATCCAATTAGGGTTTTTAACCAATCTTATGCATCCAATATGTGATTTTGTGTCATTGGTTGCACATTTAGGTCATTTTTGTCCTCCCTAGGCTTATTCTAATCCAATTAGGGTTTTTAACCAATCTTGTGCATCCAATATGTGATTTTGTGTCATTTTGTGTCATTGGTTGATCATTTAGGTCATTTTCGTCCTCCCTAGGCTTATTCTAATCCAATTAGGGTTTTTAACCAATCTTGTGCATATAATAACTGATTTTGTGTCATTGGTAATCCAATTATGTCATTTTCGTCCTCGTTAGGCTTATTCTAATCCAATTAGGGTTTTTAACCAATCTTATGCATCCAATATGTGATTTTGTGTCATTTTGTGTCATTGGTTGAACATTTAGGTCATTTTCGTCCTCCCTTGGCTTATTATAATCCAATTTGGGTTTTTAACCAATCTTGTGCATTCAATATGTGATTTTGTGTCATTGGTTGCACATTTAGGTCATTTTTGTCCTCCCTAGGCTTATTCTAATCCAATTAGGGTTTTTAACCAATCTTGTGCATCCAATATGTGATTTTGTGTCATTTTGTGTCATTGGTTGAATATTTAGGTCATTTTCGTCCTCCCTAGGCTTGTTCTAATCCAATTAGGGTTTTTAACCAATCTTGGGCATCCAATATGAGATTGTGTCATTGGTTGCACATTTAGGTCATTTTCATCCTCCCTAGTTTTATTCTAATCCAATTAGGGTTTTTAACCAATCTTGTGCATATAATAAGTGATTTTGTGTCATTGGTAATCCAATTAGGTCATTTTCGACCTCCCTAGGCTTATTCTAATCCAATTAGGGATTTTAACCAATCTTGTGCATCCAATATGTGATTTTGTGTCATTTTTTGTCATTGGTTGAACATTTAGGTCATTTTCGTCCTCCCTAGGCTTATTCTAATCCAATTAGGGTTTTTAACCAATCTTGTGCATCCAATATGTGATTTTGTGTCATTGGTTGCACATTTAGGTCATTTTCGTCCTCCCTAGGCTTATTCTAATGCAATTATGGTTTTTAACCAATCTTGTGCATATAATAAGTGATTTTATGTCATTGGTAATCCAATTAGGTCATTTTTGTCCTCGCTAGGCTTATTCTAATCCAATTAGGGTTTTTAACCAATCTTATGCATCCAATATGTGATTTTGTGTCATTTTGTGTCATAGGTTGAACATTTAGGTCATTTTCGTCCTCCCCAGGCTTATTCTAATCCACTTAGGATTTTTATCCAATCTTGTGCATCCAATATGTGATTTTGTGTCAATTTGCGTCATTGGTTGAACATTTAGGTCATTTTCGTCCTCCCTAGGCTTATTCTAATCCAATTAGGGTTTTTAACCAATCTTGTGCATCCAATATGTGATTTTGTGTCATTGGTTGCACATTTAGGTCATTTTCGTCCTCCCTAGGCTTATTCTAATCCAATTAGGGTTTTTAACCAATCTTGTGCATCCAATATGTGATTTTGTGTCATTGGTTGAACATTTAGGTTATTTTCGTCGTCCCCAGGCTTATTCTAATCCAATTAGGATTTTAATCCAATGTTGTGCATCCCATATGCGATTTTGTGTCATTGGTTGAACATTTAGGTCATTTTCGTCCTCCCTAGGCTTATTCTAATCCAATTAGGGTTTTTAACCAATCTTGTGCATCCAATATGTGATTTTGTGTCATTGGTTGCACATTTAGGTCATTTTTGTCCTCCCTAGGCTTATTCTAATCCAATTAGGGTTTTTAACCAATCTTGTGCATCCAATATGTGATTTTGTGTCATTGATTGATCATTTAGGTAATTTTCGTCCTCCCTAGGCTTATTCTAATCCAATTAGGGTTTTTAACCAATCTAGTGCATTCAATATGTGATTTTGTGTCATTGGTTGCACATTTAGGTCATTTTCGTCCTCCCTAGGCTTATTCTAATCCAATTAGGGTTTTTAAACAATCTTGTGCATCCAATATGTGACTTTGTGTCATTGGTTGAACATTTAGGTCATTTTGGTCCTCCCTAGACTTATTCTAATCCAATTAGGGTTTTTAACCAATCCTGTGCATCCAATATGTGATTTTGTGTCATTGGTTGCGCATTTAGGTCATTTTCGTCCTCCCTAGGCTTATTCTAATCCAATTAGGGTTTTTAACCAATCTTGTGCATCCAATATGTGATTTTGTGTCATTGGTTGCACATTTAGGTCATTTTCGTCCTCCCTAGGCTTATTCTAATCCAATTAGGGTTTCTAACCAATCTTGTGCATATAATAACTGATTTTTTGTCATTGGTAATCCAATTATGTCATTTTTGTCCTTCCTAGGCTTATTCTAATCCAATTAGGGTTTTTAACCAATCTTGTGCATCCAATATGTGATTTTGTGTCATTTTGTGTGATTGGTTGAACATTTAGGTCATTTTCGTCCTCCCTAGGCTTATTCTAATCCAATTAGGGTTTTTAACCAATCTTGTGCATCCCATATGTGATTTTGTGTCATTTTGTGTCATTGGTTGAACATTTAGGTCATTTTCGTCCTCCCTAGGCTTATTCTAATCCAATTAGGGTTTTTAACCAATCTTGTGCATCCAATATGTGATTTTGTGTCATTGGTTGAACATTTAGGTCATTTTCGTCCTCCCTAGGATTATTCTAATCCAATTAGGGTTTTTAACCAATCTTGTGCATCCAATATGTGATTTTGTGTCATTTTATGTCATTGGTTGAACATTTAGGTCGTTTTCGTCCTCCCTTGGCCTATTCTAATCCAATTAGGGTTTTTAACCATTCTTGTGCCTCCAATATGTGATTTTGTGTCATTTTGTGTCATTGGTTGAACATTTTGGTCATTTTCGTCCTCCCTAGGCTTATTCTAATCCAATTAGGGTTTTTAACCAATCTTGTGCATCCAATATGTGATTTTGTGTCATTTTGTGTCATTGGTTGAACATTTATGTCATTTTCGTCCTCCCTAGACTTATTCTAATCCAATTAGGGTCTTTAACCAATCTTGTGCATCCAATATGTGATTTTGTGTCATTTTGTGTCATTGGTTGAACATTTAGGTCATTTTCGTCCTCCCTAGGCTTATTCTAATCCAATTAGGGTTTTTAACCAATCTTGTGCATCCAATATGTGATTTTGTGTCATTGGTTGAACATTTAGGTCATTTTCGTCCTCCCTAGGCTTATTCTAATCCAATTAAGGTTTTTAACCAATCTTATATATCCAATATGTGATTTTGTGTAATTTTATGTCATTGGTTGAACATTTAGGTCATTTTCGTCCTCCATAGGCTTATTCTAATCCAATTAGGGTTTTTAACCAATCTTGTGCATCCAATATGTGATTTTGTGTCAATGGTTGAACATTTAGGTCATTTTCGTCCTCCCTAGGCTTATTCTAATCCAATTAGGGTTTTTAACACATCTTGTGCATCCAATATGTGATTTTGTGTCATTTTGTGTCATTGGTTGAACATTTAGGTCATTTTCGTCCTCCCTAGGCTTATTCTAATCCAATTAGGGTTTTTAACCAATCTTGTGCATCCAATATGTGATTTTGTGTCATTGGTTGAACATTTAGGTCATTTTCGTCCTCCCTAGGCTTATTATAATCCAACTAGGGTTTTTAACCAATCTTGTGCATCCAATATGTGATTTTGTGTCATTTTGTGTCATTGGTTGAACATTTAGGTCATTTTCGTCCTCCCTAGGCTTATTCTAATCCAATTAGGGTTTTTAACCAATCTTGTGCATCCAATATGTGATTTTGTGTCATTTTGTGCTATTGGTTGAACATTTAGGTCATTTTCGTCCTCCCTAGGCTTATTCTAATCCAATTAGGGTTTTTAACGAATCTTGTGCATCCAATATGTGATTTTGTGTCATTGGTTGAACATTTAGGTCATTTTTGTCCTCCCTAGGCTTATTCTAATCCAATTAGGGTTTTTAACCAATCTTGTGCATCCAATATGTGATTTTGTGTCATTGGTTGAACATTTAGGTCATTTTCGTCCTCTCTAGACTTATTCTAATCCAATTAGGGTTTTTAACCAATCTTGTGCATCCAATAAGTAATTTTGTGTCATTTTGTGTCATTGGTTGAAGATTTAGGTCATTTTCGTCCTCCCTAGGCTTACTCTAATCCAATTAGGGTTTTTAACAATTCTTGTGCATCCAATATGTGATTTTGTGTCATTTTGTGTGATTGGTTGAACATTTAGGTCATTTTCGTCCTCCCTAGGCTTATTCTAATCCAATTAGGGTTTTTAACCAATCTTGTGCATCCAATATGTGATTTTGTGTCATTGGTTGAACATTTAGGTCATTTTCATCCTCCATAGGCTTATTCTAATCCAATTAGGGTTTTTAACCAATCTTGTGCATCCAATATGTGATTTTGTGTCATTGGTTGAACATTTAGGTCATTTTTGTCCTCCCTAGACTTATTCTAATCCAATTAAGGTTTTTAACCAATCTTGTGCATCCAATATGTGATTTTCTGTCTTTTTGTGTCATTGGTTGAAGATTTAGGTCATTTTCGTCCTCCCTAGGCTTATTCTAATCCAATTATGGTTTTTAACCAATCTTGTGCATCCAATATGTGATTTTGTGTCATTTTGTGTGATTGGTTGAACATTTAGGTCATTTTCGTCCTCCCTAGGCTTATTCTAATCCAATTAGGGTTTTTAACCAATCTTGTGCATCCAATATGTGATTTTGTGTCATTGGTTGAACATTTAGGTCATTTTCGTCCTACCTTGGCTTATTCTAATCCAATTAGGGTTTTTAACCAATCTTGTGCATCCAATATGTGATTTTGTGTCATTGGTTGAACATTTAGGTCATTTTCGTCATCCCTAGGCTTATTCTAATCCAACTAGGGTTTTTAACCAATCTTGTGCATCCAATATGTGATTTTGTGTCATTGGTTGAACATTTAGGTCATTTTCGTCCTCCCTAGGCTTATTCTAATCCAATTAGGGTTTTTAACCAATCTTGTGCATCCAATATGTGATTTTGTGTCATTTTGTGTCATTGGTTGAACATTTAGGTCATTTTCGTCCTCACTAGGATTATTGTAATCCAATCAGGGTTTTTAACCAATCTTGTGCATCCAATATGAGATTTTGTGATTGGTTGAACATTTAGGTCATTTTCGTCCTCCCTAGGCTTATTCTAATCCAATTAGGGTTTTCAACCAATCTTGTGCATCCAATATGTGATTTCGTATCATTTTGTGTCATTGGTTGAACATTTAGGTCATTTTCGTCCTCCCTAGGCTTATTCTAATCCAATAAGGGTTTTTAATCAATCTTGTGCATCCAATATGTAATTTTGTGTCATTGGTTGAACATTTAGGTCTTTTTTGTCCTCCCTAGGCTTATTCTAATCCAATTAGGGTTTTTAACCAATCTTGTGCATCTAATATGTCATTTTGTGTCATTTTGTGTCATTGGTAGAACATTTAGGTCATTTTTGTCCTCCCTAGGCTTATTCTAATCCAATTAGGGTTTTTTTTATCAATCTTGTGCATCCAATATGTAATTTTGTGTCATTTTGTGTCATTGGTTGAATATTTAGGTCATTTTTGTCCTCCCTAGGCTTATTCTAATCCAATTAGGGTTTTTAACCAATCATGTGCATCCAATATGTGATTTTGTGTCATTGGTTGAACATTTAGGTCATTTTCGTCCTCCCTAGGCTTATTCTAATCCAATTAGGGTTTTTAACCAATCTTGTGCATCCGATATGTGATTTTGTGTCATTTTGTGTCATTGGTTGAACATTTAGGTCATTTTTGTCCTCCCTAGGCTTATTCTAATCCAATTAGGGTTTTTAACTAATCTTGTGAATCCAATATGTGATTTTTTGTCATTTTGTGTCACTGGTTGAACATTTAGGTCATTTTCGTCCTCCCTAGGCTTATTCTAATCCAATTAGGGTTTTTAACCAATCTTGTGCATCCAATATGTGATTTTGTGTCATTGGTTGAACATTTAGGTCATTTTCGTCCTCCATAGGCTTATTCTAATCCAATTAGGGTTTTTAACCAATGTTGTGCATCCAATATGTGATTTTGTTTCATTGGTTGAACATTTAGGTCATTTTCGTCCTTCCTAGGCTTATTCTAATCCAATTAGGGTTTTTAACCAATCTTGTGCATCCAATATGTGATTTTGTGATTGGTTGAACATTTAGGTCATTTTCGTCCTCCCTAGGCTTATTCTAATCCAATTAGGGTTTTTAACCAATCATGTGCATCCAATATGTGATTTTGTGATTGGTTGAACATTTAGGTCATTTTCGTCCTCCCTAGGCTTATTCTAATCCAATTAGGGTTTTTAACCAATCTTGTGCATCCAATATGTGATTTTGTGTCATTGGTTGAACATTTAGGTCATTTTCGTCCTCCCTAGGCTTATTCTAATCAAATTAGGGTTTTTAACCAATCTTGGTCATATAATAAGTGATTTTGTCTCATTGGTAATTCAATTAGGTCATTTTCTTCCTCGCTAGGCTTATTCTAATCCAATTAGAATTTTTAACCAATCTAATGCATCCAATATGTGATTTTGTGTCATTTTGTGTCATTGGTTGAACATTTAGGTCATTTTCGTCCTCCCGAGGCTTATTCTAATCCATTTAGGGTTTTTAACCAATCTTATGCATCCAATATGTGCTTTTGTGTCATTTTGTGTCATTGGTTGAACATTTAGGTCATTTTCGTCCTCCCTAGGCTTATTCTAATCCAATTATGTCATTTTCGTCCTCCCTAGGCTTATTCTAATCCAATTAGGGTTTTTAACCAATCTTGTGCATCCAATATGTGATTTTGTGTCATTGGTTGAACATTTAGGTCATTTTCGACCTCCCCAGGCTTATTCTAATCCAATTAGGATTTTAATCCAATCTTGTGCATCCCATATGTGATTTTGTGTCAATTTGTGTCATTGGTTGAACATTTAGGTCATTTTCGTCCTCCCTACACTTATTCTAATCCAATTTGGGTTTTTAACCAATCTTGTGCATCCAATATGTGATTTTGTGACATTGGTTGCACATTTAGGTCATTTTCGTCCTCCCTAGGCTTATTCTAATCCAATTAGGGTTTTTAACCAATCTTTTGCATCCAATATGTGATTTTGTGTCATTGGTTGAACATTTAGGTCATTTTCGTCCTCCATAGGCTTATTCTAATCCAATTAGGGTTTTTAACCAATCTTGTGCATCCAATATGTGATTTTGTGTCATTTTGTGTCATTGGTTGAACATTTAGGTCATTTTCGCCCTCCCTAGGCTTATTCTAATCCAATTAGGGTTTTTAACCAATGTTGTGCATCCAATATGTGATTTTGTGTCATTGGTTGAACATTTAGATCATTTTCGTCCTTCCTAGGCTTATTCTAATCCAATTTGGGTTTTTAACCAATCTTGTGCATCCAATATGTGATTTTGTGTCATTTTGTGTCATTGGTTGAACATTTAGGTCATTTTCATCTTCCCTAGGCTTATTCTAATCCAATTAGGGTTTTTAACCAATCTTGTGCATCCAATATGTGATTTTGTGTCATTTTGTGTCATTAGTTGAACATTTAGGTCATTTTCGTCCTCCCTAGGCTTATTCTAATCCAATTAGGGTTTTTAACCAATCTTGTGCATCCAATATGTGATTTTGTGTCATTTTGTGTCATTGGTTGAACATTTAGGTCATTTTCGTCCTCCTTAAGCTTATTCTAATCCAATTAGGGTTTTTAACCAATCTTGTGCATCCAATATGTGATTTTCTGTCATTTTGTGTCATTGGTTGAACATTTAGGTCATTTTCGTCCTCCCTAGGCTTATTCTAATCCAATTAGGGTTTTTAACCAATCTTGTGCATCCAATATGTGATTTTGTGTCATTTTGGGTCATTTGTTGAACATTTAGGTCATTTTCGTCCTCCGTAGGCTTATTCTAATCCAATTAGGGTTTTTAACCAATCTTGTGCATCCAATATGTGATTTTCTGTCATTTTGTGTCATTGGTTGAACATTTAGGTCATTTTCGTCCTCCCTAGGCTTATTCTAATCCAATTAGGGTTTTTATCCAATCTTGTGCATCCAATATGTGATTTTGTGTCATTGGTTGAACATTTAGGTCATTTTCATCCTCCCTATGCTTATTATAATCCAATTAGGGTTTTTAACCATTCTTGTGCATCCAATGTGTGATTTTGTGTCATTTTATGTCATTGGTTGAACATTTAGGTCATGTTCGTCCTCCCTAGGCTTATTCTAATCCAATTAGGGTTTTTAACCAATCTTGTGCATCCAATATGTGATTTTGTGTGATTGGTTGATCATTTAGGTCATTTTCGTCCTCCCTAGGCTTATTCTAATCCAATTAGGGTTTTTAACCAATCTTGTGCATCCAATATGTGATTTTGTGTCATTTTGTGTCATTGGTTGAACATTTAGGTCATTTTCGTCCTCCTTAGGCTTATTCTAATCCAATTAGGGTTTTTCACCAATCTTGTGCATCCAATATGTGATTTTATGTCATTTTGTGTCATTGGTTGAACATTTAGGTCATTTTCGTCCTCCCTAGGCTTATTCTAATCCAATTAGGGTTTCTAACCAATCTTGTGCATCCAATATGTGATTTTGTGTCATTTTGTGTCATTGGTTGAACATTTAGGTCATTTTCGTCCTCCCAATGCTTATTCTACTCCAATTAGGGTTTTCAACCAATCTTGTGCATCCAATATGTGATTTTGTGTCATTTTGTGTCATTGGTTGCACATTTAGGTCATTTTCGTCCTCCCTAGGCTTATTCTAATCCAATTAGGGTTTTTAACCAATCTTTTGCATCCAATATGTGATTTTGTGTCATTGGTTGAACATTTAGGTCATTTTCGTCCTCCCTAGGCTTATTCTAATCCAATTAGGGTTTTTAACCAATCTTGTGCATTCAATATGTGATTTTGTGTCATTGGTTGCACATTTTTGTCATTTTCGTCCTCCCTAGGCTTATTCTAAGCCAATTACGGTCTTTAACCAATCTTGTGCATATAATAAGTGATTTTGTGTCATTGGTAATCCAATAAGTTCATTTTCGTCCTCGCTAGACTTATTCTAATCCAATTAGGGTTTTTAACCAATCTTGTGCATTCAATATGTGACTTTGTGTCATTGGTTGAACATTTAGGTCATTTTGGTCCTCCCTAGACTTATTCTAATCCAATTAGGGTTTTTAACCAATCTTGTGCATCCAATATGTGATTTTGTGTCATTGGTTGCACATTTAGGTCATTTTCGTCCTCCCTAGGCTTATTCTAATCCAATTAGGGTTTTTAACCAATCTTGGGCATCCAATATGTGATATTGTGTCATTGGTTGAACATTTAGGCAAATTTCGTCCTCCCCAGGCTTATTCTAATCCAATTAGGATTTTTATCCAATCTTGTGCATCCCATATGTGATTTTGTGTCAATTTGTGTCATTGGTTTAACATTTAGGTCATTTTCGTCCTCCCTAGGCTTATTCTAATCCAATTAGGGTTTTTAACCAATCTTGTGCATCCAATATGTGATTTTGTGTCATTGGTTGCACATTTAGGTCATTTTCGTCCTCCCTAGGCTTATTCTAATCCAATTAGGGTTTCTAACCAATCTTGTGCATCCAATATGTGATTTTGTGTCATTTTGTGTCATTGGTTGAACATTTAGGTCATTTTCGTCCTCCCTAGGCTTATTCTAATCCAATTCGGGTTTTTAACCAATCTTCTGCATTCAATATGTGATTTTGTGTCATTTTTGTGTCGTTGGTTGAACATTTAGGTCATTTTTGTCCTCCCTAGGCTTATTCTAATCCAATTAGGGTTTTTAACCAATCTTGTGCATCCAATATCTGATTTTGTGTCATTTTGTGTCATTGGTTGAACATTTAGGTCATTTTCGTCCTCCCTAGGCTTATTCTAATCCAATTAGGGTTTTTAACCAATCTTGTGCATCCAATATGTGATTTTGTGTCATTGGTTGCTCATTTAGGTCATTTTCGTCCTCCCTAGGCTTATTCTAATCCAATTAGGGTTTTTAACCAATCTTGTGCATATAATAAGTGATTTTGTGTCATTGGTAATTCAATTAGGGCATTTTCGTCCTCACTAGGCTTATTCTAATCCAATTAGAGTTTTTAACCAATCTTGTGCATCCAATATGTGATTTTGTGTCATTTTGTGTCATTGGTTGAACATTTAGGTCATTTTCTTCCTCTCAAGGCTTATTCTAATCCATTTAGGGTTTTTAACCAATCTTGTGCATCCAATATGTGATTTGGTGTCATTGGTTGCACATTTAGGTCATTTTCGTCCTCCCTAGGCTTATTCTAATCCAATTAGGGTTTTTAACCAATCTTGTGCATATAATAAGTGATTTTGGGTCATTTGTAATCCAGTTAGGTCATTTTCGTCCTCGCTAAACTTATTCTAATCCAATTAGGGTTTTTAACCAATCTTGTGCATCCAATATGTGATTTTGTGTCATTTTTTGTCATTGGTTGAACATTTAGGTCATTTCGTCCTCCCTAGGCTTATTCTAATCCAATTAGGGTTTTTAACCAATCTTGTGC
Organism: Cicer yamashitae; assembly: GCA_037974755.1. Lineage (NCBI taxonomy): Eukaryota > Viridiplantae > Streptophyta > Magnoliopsida > Fabales > Fabaceae > Cicer > Cicer yamashitae. The sequence continues at coordinate 25,159,611 of JBBPBQ010000003.1, forward strand.
ATCCAATATGTGATCTTGTGTCATTGGTTGTACATTTAGGTCATTTTCGTCCTCCCTAGGCTTATTCTCTTCCAATTAGGGTTTTTAACCAATCTTGTGCATCAACTATGTTATTTTGTGTCATTTTGTGTGATTGGTTGAACATTTAGGTCATTTTCGTCCTCCCTAGGCTTATTTTAATCCAATTAGGGTTTTTAACCAATCTTGTGCATCCAATAGGTGATTTTGTGTCATTGGTTGCACATTTAGTTCATTTACGTCCTCCATAGGCTTATTCTAATCCAATTAGGGTTTTTAACCAATCTTGTGCATATAATAAGTGATTTTGTGTCATTGGTAATTCAATTAGGTCATTTTCGTCCTCACTAGGCTTATTCTAATCCAATTAGGGTTTTTAACCAATCTTGTGCATCCAATATGTGATTTTGTGTCATTTTATATCATTGGTTGAACATTTTGGTCATTTTCGTCCTCTCGAGGCTTATTCTAATCCATTTAGGGTTTTTAACCAATCTTGTGCATCCAATATGTGATTTGGTGTAATTGGTTGCACATTTAGGTCATTTACGTCCTCCCTAGGCTTATTCTAATCCAATTAGGGTTTTTAACCAATCTTGTGCATCCGATATGTGATTTTGTGTCATTGGTTGCACATTTAGGTCGTTTTCGTCCTCCCTAGGCTTATTCTAATCCAATTAGGGTTTTTAACCAATCTTGTGCATCCAATATGTGACTTTGTGTCATTGGTTGAACATGTAGGTCATTTTGGTCCTCGCAAGGCTTATTCTAATCCAATTAGGGTTTTTATCCAATCTTGTGCATCCAATATGTGATTTTGTGTCATTTTTTGTCATTAGTTGAACATTTAGGTCATTTTCGTCCTCCCTAGGCTTATTCTAATCCAATTTGGGTTTTTAACCAATCCTGTGCATCCAATATGTGATTTTGTGTCATTGGTTGCGCATTTAGGTCATTTTCGTCCTCCCTAGGCTTATTCTAATCCAATTAGGGTTTTTAACCAATCTTGTGCATCCAATATGTGATTTTGTGTCATTGGTTGCACATTTAGGTCATTTTCGTCCTCCCTAGGCTTATTCTAATCCAATTAGGGTTTCTAACCAATCTTGTGCATATAATAACTGATTTTTTGTCATTGGTAATCCAATTATGTCATTTTTGTCCTTCCTAGGCTTATTCTAATCCAATTAGGGTTTTTAACCAATCTTGTGCATCCAATATGTGATTTTGTGTCATTTTGTGTGATTGGTTGAACATTTAGGTCATTTTCGTCCTCCCTAGGCTTATTCTAATCCAATTAGGGTTTTTAACCAATCTTGTGCATCCAATATGTGATTTTGTGTCATTGGTTGCACATTTAGATCATTTTCGTCATCCCTAGGCTTATTCTAATCCAATTAGGGTTTTTAACCAATCTTGTGCATAAAATAAGTGATTTTGTGTCATTGGTAATCCAATTAGGTCTTTTTCGTCCTCGCTAGGCTTATTCTAATCCAATTAGGGTTTTTAAACAATCTTGTGCATCCAATATGTGATTTTGTGTCATTTTGTGTCATTGGTTGAACATTTAGGTCATTTTCGTCCTCCCTAGGCTTATTCTAATCCAATTAGGGTTTTTAACCAAACTTGTGCATCCAATATGTGATTTTGTGTCGTTTTGTGTCATTGGTTGAACATTTAGGTCATTTTCGTCCTCCCTAGGCTTATTCTAATCCAATTAGGGTTTTTAACCAAACTTGTGCATCCAATATGTGATTTTGTGTCATTGGTTGAACATTTAGGTCATTTTCGTCCTCCTTAGGCTTATTCTAATCCAATTAGGGTTTTTAACCAATCTTGTGCATCCAATATGTGATTTTGTGTCATTGGTTGATCATTTAGGTCATTTTCGTCCTCCCTAGGCTTATTCTAATCCAATTAGGGTTTTTAACCAATCTTGTGCATCCAATATGTGATTTTCTGTCATTTTGTGTCATTGGTTGAACATTTAGGTCATTTTCGTCCTCCCTAGGCTTATTCTAATCCAATTAGGGTTTTTAACCAATCTTGTGCATCCAATATGTGATTTTGTGTCATTTTGGGTCATTTGTTGAACATTTAGGTCATTTTCGTCCTCCGTAGGCTTATTCTAATCCAATTAGGGTTTTTAACCAATCTTGTGCATCCAATATGTGATTTTCTGTCATTTTGTGTCATTGGTTGAACATTTAGGTCATTTTCGTCCTCCCTAGGCTTATTCTAATCCAATTAGGGTTTTTATCCAATCTTGTGCATCCAATATGTGATTTTGTGTCATTGGTTGAACATTTAGGTCATTTTCGTCCTCCCTAGGCTTATTCTAATCCAATTAGGGTTTTTAACCAATATTGTGCATCCAATATGTGATTTTGTGTCATTGGTTGAACATTTAGGTCATTTTCGTCCTCCATATGCTTATTCTAATCCAACTAGAGTTTTTAACCAATCTTTTGCATCCAATATGTGATTTTGTGTCATTGGTTGAACATTTAGGTCATTTTCGTCCTCCCTAGGCTTATTCTAATCCAATTAGGGTTTTTAACCAATCTTGTGCATGCAATATGTGATTTTGTGTCATTGGTTGCACATTTAGGTCATTTTCGTCCTCCCTAGGCTTATTCTAATCCAATTAGGGTTTTTAACCAATCTTGTGCATCCAATAGGTGATTTTGTGTCATTGGTTGCACATTTAGGTCATTTTCGTCCTCCCTAGGCTTATTCTAATCCAATTAGGGTTTTTAACCAATCTTGTGCATATAATAAGTGATTTTGTGTCATTGGTAATTCAATTAGGTCATTTTCGTCCTCACTAGGCTTATTCTAATCCAATTAGGGTTTTTAACCAATCTTGTGCATCCAATATGTGATTTTGTGTCATTGGTTGTACATTTAGGTCATTTTCGTCCTCCCCAGGCTTATTCTAATCCAATTAGGATTTTTATCCAATCTTATGCATACCATATGTGATTTTGTGTCAATTTGTGTCATTGGTTGAACATTTAGGTCATTTTCGTCCTCCCTAGGCTTATTCTAATCCAATTAGGGTTTTTAACCAATCTTGTGCATCCAATATGTGATTTTGTGCCATTGGTTTCACATTTAGGTCATTTTCGTCCTCCCTAGGCTTATTCTAATCCAATTAGGGTTTTTAACCAATCTTGTGCATCCAATATGTGATTTTGTGTCATTTTGTGTCATTGGTTAAACATTTAGGTCATTTTCGTCCTCCCTAGGCTTATTTTAATCCAATTAGGGTTTTTAACCAATCTTGTGCATCCAATATGTGATTTTGTGTCATTGGTTGCTCATTTAGGTCATTTTCATCCTCCCTAGGCTTATTCTAATCCAATTAGGGTTTTTAACCAATCTTGTGCATATAATAAGTGATTTTGTGTCATTGGTAATTCAATTTGGGCATTTTCGTCCTCACTAGGCTTATTCTAATCCAATTAGAGTTTTTAACCAATCTTGTGCATCCAATATGTGATTTTGTGTCATTTTGTGTCATTGGTTGAACATTTAGGTCATTTTCTTCCTCTCAAGGCTTATTCTAATCCATTTAGGGTTTTTAACCAATCTTGTGCATCCAATATGTGATTTGGTGTCATTGGTTGCACATTTAGGTCATTTTCGTCCTCCCTAGGCTTATTCTAATCCAATTAGGGTTTTTAACCAATCTTGTGCATATAATAAGTGATTTTGTGTCATTTGTAATCCAGTTAGGTCATTTTCGTCCTCGCTAAACTTATTCTAATCCAATTAGGGTTTTTAACCAATCTTGTGCATCCAATATGTGATTTTGTGTCATTTTTTGTCATTGGTTGAACATTTAGGTCATTTCGTTCTCCCTATGCTTATTCTAATCCAATTAGGGTTTTTAACCAATCTTGTGCATCCAATATGTGATCTTGTGTCATTGGTTGTACATTTAGGTCATTTTCGTCCTCCCTAGGCTTATTCTAATCCAATTAGGGTTTTTAACCAATCTTGTGCATCCAATATGTTATTTTGTGTCATTTTGTTAGATTGGTTGAACATTGAGGTCATTTTCATCCTCCCTAGGCTTATTTTAATCCAATTAGGGTTTTTAACCAATCTTGTGCATCCAATAGGTGATTTTGTGTCATTGGTTGCACATTTAGGTCATTTTCGTCCTCCCTAGGCTTATTCTAATCCAATTAGGGTTTTTAACCAATCTTGTGCATATAATAAGTGATTTTGTGTCATTGGTAATTCAATTAGGTCATTTTCATCCTCACTAGGCTTATTCTAATCCAATTAGGGTTTTTAACCAATCTTGTGCATCCAATATGTGATTTTGTGTCATTTTGTATCATTGGTTGAACATTTTGGTCATTTTCGTCCTCTCGAGGCTTTTTCTAATCCATTTAGGGTTTTTAACCAATCTTGTGCATCCAATATGTGATTTGGTGTCATTGGTTGCACATTTAGGTCATTTTCGTCCTCCCTAGGCTTATTCTAATCCAATTAGGGTTTTTAACCTATCTTGTGCATATAATAAGTGATTTTGTGTCATTTGTAATCCAATTAGGTCATTTTCGTCCTCGCTAAACTTATTCTAATCCAATTAGGGTTTTTAACCAATCTTGTGCATCCAATATGTGATTTTGTGTCATTGGTTGAACATTTAGGTCATTTTGGACCTCCCTAGGCTTATTCTAATCCAATTAGGGTTTTTAACCAATCTTGTGCATCCAATATGTGATTTTGTGTCATTGGTTGCTCATTTAGGTCATTTTCGTCCTCCCTAGGCTTATTCTAATCCAATTAGGGTTTTTAACCAATCTTGTGCATATAATAAGTGATTTTGTGTCATTGGTAATTCAATTAGGGCATTTTCGTCCTCACTAGGCTTATTCTAATCCAATTAGAGTTTTTAGCCAATCTTGTGCATCCAATATGTGATTTTGTGTCATTTTGTGTCATTGGTTGAACATTTAGGTCATTTTCGTCCTCCCTAGGCTTATTTTAATCCAATTAGGGTTTTTAACCAATCTTGTGCATCCAATATTTGATTTTGTGTCATTGGTTGCTCATTTAGGTCATTTTCGTCCTCCCTAGGCTTATTCTAATCCAATTAGGGTTTTTAACCAATCTTGTGCATATAATAAGTGATTTTGTGTCATTTGTAATCCAGTTAGGTCATTTTCGTCCTCGCTAAACTTATTCTAATCCAATTAGGGTTTTTAACCAATCTTGTGCATCCAATATGTGATTTTGTGTCATTTTTTGTCATTGGTTGAACATTTAGGTCATTTCGTTCTCCCTATGCTTATTCTAATCCAATTAGGGTTTTTAACCAATCTTGTGCATCCAATATGTGATCTTGTGTCATTGGTTGTACATTTAGGTCATTTTCGTCCTCCCTAGGCTTATTCTAATCCAATTAGGGTTTTTAACCAATCTTGTGCAT
>JBBPBQ010000003.1:25175022-25190753 GCA_037974755.1 Cicer yamashitae
TTTGTGTCATTTTGTGTCATTTGTTGAACAGTTAGGTCATTTTCCTCCTCCGTAGGCTTATTCTAATCCAATTAGGGTTTTTGACCAATCTTGTGCATCCAATATGTGATTTTGTGTCATTGGTTGAACATTTAGGTCATTTTCGTCCTCCCTAGGCTTGTTCTAATCCAATTAGGGTTTTTAACCAATCTTTTGCATCCAATATGTGATTTTGTGTCATTTTGTGTCATTGGTTGAACATTTAGGTCACTTTCGTCCTCCCTAGGCTTATTCTAATCCAATTAGGGTTTTCAACCAATCTTGTGCATCCAATATGTGATTTTGTGTCATTGGTTGAACATTTAGGTCATTTTCGTCCTCCCTAGACTTATTCTAATCCAATTAGGGTTTTTAACCAATCTTGTGCATCCAATATTTAATTTGGTGTCATTTTGTGTCATTGGTTGAAGATTTAGGTCATTTTCGTCCTCCCTAGGCTTATTCTAATCCAATTAGGGTTTTTAACCAATCTTGTGCATCCAATATGTGATTTTGTGTCATTTGTTGAACATTTAGGTCATTTTCGTCCTCCCTAGGCTTATTCTAATCCAATTAGGGTTTTCAACCAATCTTGTGCATCCAATATGTGATTTTGTGTCATTGGTTGAACATTTAGGTCATTTTCGTCCTCCCTAGACTTATTCGAATCCAATTAGGGTTTTTAACCAATCTTGTGCATCCAATATTTAATTTTGTGTCATTTTGTGTCATTGGTTGAAGATTTAGGTCATTTTCGTCCTCCCTAGGCTTATTCTAATCCAATTAGGGTTTTTAACCAATCTTGTGCATCCAATATGTGATTTTGTATCATTGGTTGAATATTTAGGTCATGTTTGTCGTCCCTAGGCTTATTCAAATCCAATTAGCGTTTTTAACCAAATTTGTGCATCCCATATGTGATTTTGTGTCATTTTGTGTCATTTGTTGAACAGTTAGGTCATTTTCCTCCTCCGTAGGCTTATTCTAATCCAACTAGGGTTTTTGACCAATCTTGTGCATCCAATATGTGATTCTGTGTCATTGGTTGAACATTTAGGTCATTTTCGTCCGCCCTAGGCTTATTCTAATCGAATTAGGGTTTTTAACCAATCTTGTGCATCCAATATGTGATTTTGTATCATTTTGTGTCATTGGTTCAACATTTAGGTCATTTTCGTCCTCCCTAAGCTTATTCTAATCCAATTAGGGTTTTTAATCAATCTTGTGCATCCAATATGTGATTTTGTGTCATTGGTTGAACATTTAGGTCATTATCGTCCTCCCTAGGCTTATTCTAATCCAATTAGGGTTTTTAACCAATCTTGTGCAACCAATATGTGATTTTGTGTCATTGGTTGAACATTTAGGTCATTTTCGTCCTCCCTAGGCTTATTCTAATCCAATTAGGGTTTTTAACCAATCTTGTGCATCCAATATGTGATTTTGTATCATTGGTTGAATATTTAGGTCATGTTTGTCCTCCCTAGGCTTATTCTATTCCAATTAGGGTTTTTAACCAATCTTGTGCATCCAATACGTGATTTTGTGTCATTTTGTGTCATTTGTTGAACATTTAGGTCATTTTCCTCCTCCGTAGGCTTATTCTAATCCAATTAGGGTTTTTAACCAATCTTGTGCACCCAATATGTGATTTTCTGTCATTTTGTGTCATTGGTTGAACATTTAGGTCACTTTCGTCCTCCCTAGGCTTATTCTAATCCAATTAGGGTTTTTAACCAATCTTGTGCATCCAATATGTGATTTTGTGATTGGTTGAACATTTAGGTCATTTTCGTCCTCCCTAGGCTTATTCTAATCCAATTAGGGTTTTTAACCAATCTTGTGCATCCAATATGTGATTTTGTGATTGGTTGATAATTTAGGTCATTTTCGTCCTCCCTAGGCCTATTCAAATCCAATTAGGGTTTTTAACCAATCTTGTGCATCCAATATGTGATTTTGTGTCATTTTGTGTCATTGGTTGAACATTTAGGTCTTTTTTGTCCTCCCTAGGCTTATTCTAATCCAATTAGGGTTTTTAACCAATCTTGTGCATCCAATATGTGATTTTGTGATTGGTTGAACATTTAGGTCATTTTCGTCCTCCCTAGGCTTATTCTAATCCAATTAGGGTTTTTAACCAATCTTGTGCATCCAATATTTAATTTTGTGTCATTTTGTGTCATTGGTTGAAGATTTAGGTCATTTTCGTCCTCCCTAGGCTTATTCTAATCCAATTAGGGTTTTTAACCAATCTTGTGCATCCAATATGTGATTTTGTATCATTGGTTGAATATTTAGGTCATGTTTGTCGTCCCTAGGCTTATTCAAATCCAATTAGCGTTTTTAACCAAATTTGTGCATCCCATATGTGAATTTGTGTCATTTTGTGTCATTTGTTGAACAGTTAGGTCATTTTCCTCCTCCGTAGGCTTATTCTAATCCAATTAGGGTTTTTGACCAATCTTGTGCATCCAATATGTGATTCTGTGTCATTGGTTGAACATTTAGGTCATTTTCGTCCGCCCTAGGCTTATTCTAATCGAATTAGGGTTTTTAACCAATCTTGTGCATCCAATATGTGATTTTGTGTCATTTTGTGTCATTGGTTGAACATTTAGGTCATTTTCGTCCTCCCTAGGCTTATTCTAATCCAATTAGGGTTTTTAACCAATCTTGTGCATCCAATATGTGATTTTGTGTCATTTTGTGCTATTGGTTGAACATTTAGGTCATTTTCGTCCTCCCTAGGCTTATTCTAATCCAATTAGGGTTTTTAACGAATCTTGTGCATCCAATATGTGATTTTGTGTCATTGGTTGAACATTTAGGTCATTTTTGTCCTCCCTAGGCTTATTCTAATCCAATTAGGGTTTTTAACCAATCTTGTGCATCCAATATGTGATTTTGTGTCATTTGTTGAACATTTAGGTCATTTTCGTCCTCCCTAGGCTTATTCTAATCCAATTAGGGTTTTCAACCAATCTTGTGCGTCCAATATGTGATTTTGTGTCATTTTGTGTCATTTGTTGAACAGTTAGGTCATTTTCCTCCTCCGTAGGCTTATTCTAATCCAATTAGGGTTTTTGACCAATCTTGTGCATCCAATATGTGATTCTGTGTCATTGGTTGAACATTTAGGTCATTTTCGTCCTCCCTAGACTTATTCTAATCCAATTAGGGTTTTTAACCAATCTTGTGCATCCAATATTTAATTTTGTGTCATTTTGTGTCATTGGTTGAAGATTTAGGTCATTTTCGTCCTCCCTAGGCTTATTCTAATCCAATTAGGGTTTTTAACCAATCTTGTGCATCCAATATGTGATTTTGTGTCATTTGTTGAACATTTAGGTCATTTTCGTCCTCCCTAGGCTTATTCTAATCCCATTAGGGTTTTTAACCAATCTTGTGCATCCAATATGTGATTTTGTGTCATTTTGTGTCAATGGTTGAACATTTAGGTCATTTTCGTCCTACCTAGGCTTATTCTAATCCAATTAGGGTTTTTAACCAATCTTGTGCATCCAATATGTGATTTTGTGTCATTGGTTGAACATTTAGGTCATTTTCGTCCTCCCTAGACTTATTCTAATCCAATTAGGGTTTTTAACCAATCTTGTGCATCCAATATGTGATTTAGTGTCATTGGTTGAACATTTAGGTCATTTTCGTCCTCCCTAGGCTTATTCTAATCGAATTAGGGTTTTTAACCAATCTTGAGCATCCAATATGTGATTTTGTGTCATTTTGTGTCATTGGTTGAACATTTAGGTCATTTTCGTCCTCCCTAGGCTTATTCTAATCCAATTAGGGTTTTTAACCAATCTTGTGCATCCAATATGTGATTTTGTGTCATTGGTTGAACATTTAGGTCATTTTCGTCCTCCCTAGGCTTATTGTAATCCAATTAGGGTTTTTAACCAATCTTGAGCATCCAATATGTGATTTTGTGTCATTTTGTGTCATTGGTTGAACATTTAGGTCATTTTCGTCCTCCCTAGGCTTATTCTAATCCAATTAGGGTTTTTAACCAATCTTGTGCATCCTATATGTGATTTTGTGTCATTGGTTGAACATTTACGTCATTTTTGTCCTCCCTAGGCTTATTCTAATCGAATTAGGGTTTTTAACCAATCTTGTGCATCCAATATGTGATTTTGTGTCATTGGTTGAACATTTAGGTCATTTTCGTCCTCCCTAGGCTTATTCTAATCCAATTAGGGTTTTTAACCAATCTTGATCATCCAATATGTGATTTTGTGTCATTTTGTGTCATTGGTTGAACATTTAGGTCATTTTCGTCCTCCCTAGGCTTATTCTAATCCAATTAGGGTTTTTAACCAATCTTGTGCATCCAATATGTGATTTTGTGTCATTGGTTGAACATTTAGGTCATTTTCGTCCCCCCTAGGCTTATTCTAATCCAATTAGGGTTTTTAACCAATCTTGTGCATCCAATATGTGATTTTGTGTCATTGGTTGAACATTTAGGTCATTTTCGTCCTCCCTAGGCTTATTCTAATCCAATTAGGGTTTTTAACCAATCTTGTGCATCCAATATGTGATTTTGTGTCATTGGTTGAACATTTAGGTCATTTTCGTCCTCCCTAGGCTTATTCTAATCCAATTAGGGTTTTTAACCAATCTTGTGCATCCAATATGTGATTTTTTGTCATTGGTTGAATATTTAGGTCATTTTTGTCCTCCCTAGACTTATTCTAATCCAATTAGGGTTTTTAACCAATCTTGTGCATCCAATATGTGATTTTGTGTCATTTTGTGTCATTTGTTGAACATTTAGGTCATTTTCGTCCTCCGTAGGCTTATTCTAATCCAATTAGGGTTTTTAACCAATCTTGTGCATTCAATATGTGATTTTCTGTCATATTGTGTCATTGGTTGAACATTTAGGTCATTTTCGTCATCCCTAGGCTTATTCTAATCCAATTAGGGTTTTTAACCTTTCTTGTGCATCCAATATGTGATTTTGTGTCATTGGTTGAACATTTAGGTCATTTTCGTCCTCCCTAGGCTTATTCTAATCCAATTAGGGTTTTTAACCAATCTTGTGCATCCAATATGTGATTTTGTGTCATTGGTTGAATATTTAGGTCATTTTTGTCCTCCCTAGGCTTATTCTAATCCAATTAGGGTTTTTAACCAATCTTGTGCATCCAATATGTGATTTTGTGTCATTTTGTGTCGTTTTGTTGAACATTTAGGTCATTTTCGTCCTCCGTAGGGTTATTCTAATCCAATTAGGGTTTTTAACCAATCTTGTGCATCCAATATGTGATTTTCTGTCATTTTGTGTCATTGGTTGAACATTTAGGTCATTTTCATCCTCCCTAGGCTTATTCTAATTCAATTAGGGTTTTTAACCAATCTTGAGCATCCAATATGTGATTTTGTGTCATTTTGTGTCATTGGTTGAACATTTAGGTCATTTTCGTCCTCCCTAGGCTTATTCTAATCCAATTAGGGTTTTTAACCAATCTTGTGCATCCACTATGTGATTTTGTGTCATTTTGTGTCATTGGTTGAACATTTAGGTCATTTTCGTCCTCCCTAGGCTTATTCTAATCCAATTAGGGTTTTTAACCAATCTTGTGCATCCAATATGTGATTTTGTGTCATTGGTTGAACATTTAGGTCATTTTCGTCCTCCCTAGGCTTATTCTAATCCAGTTCGGGTTTTTAACCAATCTTGTGCATCCAATATGTGATTTTGTGTCATTTTGTGTCATTGGTTGAACATTTAGGTCATTTTCGTCCTCCCTAGGCTTATTCTAATCCAATTAGGGTTTTTAACCAATCTTGTGCATCCAATATGTGATTTTGTGTCATTGGTTGAACATTTAGGTCATTTTCATCCTCCCTAGGCTTATTCTAATCATATTAGGGTTTTTAACCAATCTTGTGCATCCAATATGTGATTTTGTGTCATTTTGTGTCATTGGTTGAACATTTAGGTCATTTTCGTCCTCCCTAGGCTTATTCTAATCCAATTAGGGTTTTTAACCAATCTTGTGCATCCAATATGTGATTTTGTGTCATTGGTTGAACATTTAGGTCATTTTTGTCCTCCCTAGGCTTATTCTAATCCAATTAGGGTTTTTAACCAATCTTGTGCATCCAATATGTGATTTTGTGTCATTTTGTGTCATTGGTTGAACATTTAGGTCATTTTCGTCCTTGCTAGGCTTATTCTAATCCAATTAGGGTTTTTAACCAATCTTGTGCATCCAATATGTGATTTTGTGTCATTGGTTGAACATTTAGGTCATTTTCGTCCTCCCTAGGCTTATTCTAATCCAATTAGGGTTTTTAACCAATCTTGTGCATCCAATATGTGATTTTGTGTCATTTTGTGTCATTGGTTGAACATTTAGGTCATTTTCGTCCTCCCTAGGCTTATTCTAATCCAATTAGGGTTTTTAACCAATCTTTTGCATCTAATATGTGATTTTGTGTGATTTTGTGTCATTGGTTGAACATTTAGGTCATTTTCGTCCTCCCTAGGCTTATTCTAATCCAATTAGGGTTTTTAACCAATCTTTTGCATCTAATATGCGATTTTGTGTCATTTTGTGTCATTGGTTGAACATTTATGTCATTTTCGTCCTCCCTAGTCTTATTCTAATCCAATTAGGGTTTTTAACCAATCTTGTGCATCCAATATGTGATTTTGTGTCATTGGTTAAACATTTTGGTCATTTTCGTCCTCCCTAGGCTTATTCTAATCCAATTAAGGTTTTTAACCAATCTTGTGCATCCAATATGTGATTTTGTGTCATTGGTTGAACATTTAGGTCATTTTCGTCCTCCCTAGGCTTATTCTAATCCAATTAGGGTTTTTAATCAATCTTGTGCATCCAATATGTGATTTTGTGTCATTTGTTGAACATTTAGGTCATTTTCGTCCTCCCTAGGCTTATTCTTATCCAATTAGGGTTTTTAACCAATCTTGTGCATCCAATATGTGATTTTGTGATTGGTTGAACATTTAGGTCATTTTCGTCCTCCCTAGGCTTATTCTAATCCAATTAGGGTTTTTAACCAATCTTGTGCATCCAATATGTGATTTTGTGTCATTGGTTGAATATTTAGGTCATTTTTGTCCTCCCTAGGCTTATTCTAATCCAATTAGGGTTTTTAACCAATCTTGTGCATCCAATACGTGATTTTGTGTCATTGGTTGAACATTTAGGTCATTTTCGTCCTCCCTAGACTTATTCTAATCCAATTAGGGTTTTTAACCAATCTTGTGCATCCAATATGTAATTTTGTGTCATTTTGTGTCGTTGGTTGAACATATAGATCATTTTCGTCCTCCATAGGCTTATTCTAATCCAATTAGGGTTTTTAACCAATCTTGTGCATCCAATATGTGATTTTGTGTCATTGGTTGAATATTTAGGTCATTTTTGTCCTCCCTAGGCTTATTCTAATCCAATTAGGGTTTTTAACCAATCTTATGCATCCAATATGTGATTTTGTATCATTTTGTGTCATTGGTTGAACATTTAGGTCATTTTCGTCCTCCCTAGGCTTATTCTAATCCAATTAGGGTTTTTAACCAATCTTGTGCATCCAATATGTGATTTTGTGTCATTGGTTGCACATTTAGGTAATTTTTGTCCTCCCTAGGCTTATTCTAATCCAATTAGGGTTTTTAACCAATCTTGTGCATCCAATATGTGATTTTGTGTCATTTTGTGTCATTGGTTGAACATTTAGGTCATTTTCGTCCTCCCTAGGCTTATTCTAATCCAATTAGGGTTTTTAACCAATCTTGTGCATATGATAAGTGATTTTATGTCATTGGTAATCCAATTAGGTCATTTTCGTCCTCCCTAGGCTTATTACAATCCAATTAGGGTTTTTAACCAATCTTGTGCATCCAATATGTGATTTTGTGTCATTTTGTGTCATTGGTTGAACATTTAGGTCATTTTCGTCCTCCCTAGGCTTATTCTAATCCAATTAGGGTTTTTAACCAATCTTGTGCATCCAATATGTGATTTTGTGTCATTATGTGTCATTGGTTGAACATTTAGGTCATTTTGGTCCTCCCTAGGCATATTCTAATCCAATTAGGGTTTTTAACCAATCTTGTGCATCCAATATGTGATTTTGTGTCATTTTGTGTCATTGGTTGAACATTTAGGTCATTTTCGTCCTCCCTAGGCTTATTCTAATCCAATTAGGGTTTTTAACCAATCTTGTGCATCCAATATGTGATTTTGTGTCATTTTGTGTCCTTGGTTGAACATTTCAGTCATTTTCGTCCTCCCTAGGCTTATTCTAATCCAATTACGGTTTTTAACAAATCTTGTGCATCCAATATGTGATTTTGTGTAATTGGTTGAACATTTAGGTCATTTTCGTCGTCCCTAGGCTTATTCTAATCCAATTAGGGTTTATAACCAATCTTGTGCATCCAATATGTGATTTTGTGTCATTGGTTGAACATTTAGGTCATTTTCGTCCTCCCTAGGGTTATTCTAATCCAATTAGTGTTTTTAACCAATCTTGTGCATCCAATATTTGATTTTGTGTCATTGGTTGAACATTTAGGTCATTTTCGTCCTCCCTAGGCTTATTCTAATCTAATTAGGGTTTTTAACTAATCTTGTGCATCCAATATGTGATTTTGTGTCATTTTGTGTCATTGGTTGAACATTTAGGTCATTTTCGTCCTCCTTAGGCATATTCTAATCCAATTATGGTTTTTAACCAATCTTGTGCATCCAATATGTGATTTTGTGTCATTTTGTGTCATTGGTTGAACATTTAGGTCATTTTCGTCCTCCCTAGGCTTATTCTAATCCAATTAGGGTTTTTAACCAATCTTGTGCATCCAATATGTGATTTTGTGTCATTTTGTGTCATTGGTTGAACATTTAGGTCATTTTCGTCCTCCCTAGGCTTATTCTAATCATATTAGGGTTTTTAACCAATCTTGTGCATCCAATATGTGATTTTGTGTCATTTTTTGTCATTTGTTGAACATTTAGGTCATTTTCGTCCTCCCTAGGCTAATTCTAATCCAATTAGGGTTTTTAACCAATCTTGTGCATCCAATATGTGATTTTGTGTCATTTTGTGTCATTGGTTGAACATTTAGGTCATTTTCGTCCTCCCTAGGCTTATTCTAATCCAATTAGGGTTTTTAACCAATCTTGTGCATCCAATATGTGATTTTGTGTCATTGGTTGAACATTTAGGTCATTTTCGTCCTCCCTAGACTTATTCTAATCCAATTAGGGTTTTTAACCAATCTTGTGTATCCAATATTTAATTTTGTGTCATTTTGTGTCATTGGTTGAAGATTTAGGTCATTTTCGTCCTCCCTAGGCTTATTCTAATCCAATTAGGGTTTTTAACCAATCTTGTGCATCCAATATGTGATTTTGTGTCATTTGTTGAACATTTAGATGATTTTCGTCCTCCCTAGGCTTATTCTAATCCAATTAGGGTTTTTAACCAATCTTGTGCATCCAATATGTGATTTTGTGTCATTGGATGAACATTTAGGTCATTTTCGTCCTCCCTAGACTTATTCTAATCCAATTAGGGTTTTTAACCAATCTTGTGTTTCCAGTATTTAATTTTGTTTCATTTTGTGTCATTGGTTGAAGATTTAGGTCATCTTCGTCCTCCCTAGGCTTATTCTAATCCAATTAGGGTTTTTAACCAATCTTGTGCATCCAATATGTGATTTTGTGTCATTTGTTGAACATTTAGGTCATTTTCGTCCTACCTAGGCTTATTCTAATCCAATTAGGGTTTTTAACCAATCTTGTGCATCCAATATGTGATTTTGTGTCATTGGTTGAACATTTAGGTCATTTTCGTCCTCCCTAGATTTATTCTAATCCAATTAGGGTTTTTAACCAATCTTGTGCATCCAGTATTTAATTTTGTGTCATTGGTTGAAGATTTAGGTCATTTTCGTCCTCCCTAGGCTTATTCTAATCCAATTAGGGTTTTTAACCAATCTTGTGCATCCAATATGTGATTTTGTGTCATTTTGTGTCGTTTGTTGAACATTTAGGTCATTTTCGTCCTCCGTAGGCTTATTCTAATCCAATTAGGGTTTTTAACCAATCTTGTGCATCCAATATGTGATTTTCTGTCATTTTGTGTCATTGGTTGAACATTTAGGTCATTTTCATCCTCCCTCGGCTTATTCTAATTCAATTAGGGTTTTTAACCAATCTTGAGCATCCAATATGTGATTTTGTGTCATTTTGTGTCATTGGTTGAACATTTAGGTCATTTTCGTCCTCCCTAGGCTTATTCTAATCCAATTAGGGTTTTTAACCAATCTTGTGCATCCAATATGTGATTTTGTGTCATTGGTTGAACATTTAGGTCATTTTCGTCCTCCCTAGACTTATTCTAATCCAATTAGGGTTTTTAACCAATCTTGTGTATCCAATATTTAATTTTGTGTCATTTTGTGTCGTTGGTTGAAGATTTAGGTCATTTTCGTCCTCCCTAGGCTTATTCTAATCCAATTAGGGTTTTTAACCAATCTTGTGCATCCAATATGTGATTTTGTGTCATTTGTTGAACATTTAGATGATTTTCGTCCTCCCTAGGCTTATTCTAATCCAATTAGGGTTTTTAACCAATCTTGTGCATCCAATATGTGATTTTGTGTCATTGGATGAACATTTAGGTCATTTTCGTCCTCCCTAGACTTATTCTAATCCAATTAGGGTTTTTAACCAATCTTGTGTTTCCAGTATTTAATTTTGTTTCATTTTGTGTCATTGGTTGAAGATTTAGGTCATCTTCGTCCTCCCTAGGCTTATTCTAATCCAATTAGGGTTTTTAACCAATCTTGTGCATCCAATATGTGATTTTGTGTCATTTGTTGAACATTTAGGTCATTTTCGTCCTACCTAGGCTTATTCTAATCCAATTAGGGTTTTTAACCAATCTTGTGCATCCAATATGTGATTTTGTGTCATTTGTTGAACATTTAGATCATTTTCGTCCTCCAGAGGCTTATTCTAATCCTATTAGGGTTTTTAACCAATCTTGTGCATCCAATATGTGATTTTGTGTCATTGGTTGAACATTTAGGTTATTTTCGTTCTACCTAGGCTTATTCTAATCCAATTAGGGTTTTTAACCAATCTTGTGCATCCAATATGTGATTTTGTGTCATTTGTTGAACATTTAGGTCATTTTAGCCTCCAAAGGCTTATTCTAATCCTATTAGGGTTTTTAACCAATCTTGTGCATCCAATTTGTGATTTTGTGTCAATGGTTGAACATTTAGGTCATTTTTCTCATCCTTGGACTTATTCTAATCCAATTAGTGTTTTTAACCAATCTTGTGCATCCATTAGGGATTTTGTGTCATTGGTTGAACATTTAGGTCATTTTCGTCCTCCCAAGGCTTATTCTAATCCAATTAGGGTTTTTAACTAATCCTGTGCATCCAATATGTGATTTTGTGTCATTGGTTGAACATTTAGGTCATTTTCGTCTTCCAAAGGCTTATTCTAATCCAATTAGGGTTTTTAACCAATCTTGTGCATCCAATATGTGATTTTGTGTCATTGGTTGAACATTTAGGTCATTTTCGTCCTCCCTAGGCTTATTGTAATCCAATTAGGGTTTTTAACCAATCTTGTGCATCCAATATGTGATTTTGTGTCATTTGTTGAACATTTAGGTCATTTTCGTCCTCCCTAGGCTTATTCTAATCCAATTAGGGTTTTTAACCAATCTTGTGCATCCAATATGTGATTTTGTGTCCTTTTGTGTCCATGGTTGAACATTTAGGTCATTTTCGTCCTCCCTAGGCTTATTCTAATCCAATTAGGGTTTTTAACCAATCTTGTGCATCCAATATGTGATTTTGTGTCATTTGTTGAACATTTAGGTCATTTTCGTCCTCCCTAGGCTTATTCTAATCCAATTAGGGTTTTTAACCAATCTTGTGCATCCAATATGTGATTTTGTGTCATTGGTTGTACATTTAGGTCATTTTCGTCCTCCCTAGGCTTATTCTAATCCAATTAGGGTTTTTAACCATTCTTGTGCATCCAATATGTGATTTTGTGTCATTTTGTGTCATTGGTTGAACATTTAGGTCATTTTCGTCCACCCTAGGCTTATTCTAATCCAATTAGGGTTTTTAACCAATCTTGTGCATCCATTATGTGATTTTGTGTCATTGGTTGAACATTTAGGTCATTTTCGTCCTCCCTAGGCTTATTCTAATCCAATTAGGGTTTTTAACCATTCTTGTGCATCCAATATGTGATTTTGTGTCATTTTGTGTCATTGGTTGAACATTTAGGTCATTTTCATCCTCCCTAGGAATATTCTAATCCAATTAGCGTTTTTAACCAATCTTGTGCATCCAATATGTGATTTTGTGTCATTTTGTGTCATTGGTTGAACATTTAGGTCATTTTCGTCCTCCCTAGGCTTATTCTAATCCAATTAGGGTTTTTAACCAATCTTGTGCATCCAATATGTGATTTTGTGTCATTGGTTGAACATTTAGGTCATTTTCGTCCTCCCTAGGCTTATTCTAATCCAATTAAGGTTTTTAACCAATCTTATATATCCAATATGTGATTTTGTGTAATTTTATGTCATTGGTTGAACATTTAGGTCATTTTCGTCCTCCATAGGCTTATTCTAATCCAATTAGGGTTTTTAACCAATCTTGTGCATCCAATATGTGATTTTGTGTCAATGGTTGAACATTTAGGTCATTTTCGTCCTCCCTAGGCTTATTCTAATCCAATTAGGGTTTTTAACCAATCTTGTGCATCCAATATGTGATTTTATGTCATTTTGTGTCATTGGTTGAACATTTAGGTCATTTTCGTCATCCCTAGGCTTATTCTAATCCAATTAGGGTTTTTAACCAATCTTGTGCATCCAATATGTGATTTTGTGTAATTTTGTGTCATTGGTTGAACATTTAGGTCATTTTCGTCCTCCCTAGGCTTATTCTAATCCAATTAGCGTTTTTAACATATCTTGTGCATCCAATATTTGATTTTGTGCCATTTTGTGTCATTGGTTGAACATTTAGGTCATTTACGTCCTCCGTAGGCTTATTCTAATCCAATTAGGGTTTTTAACCAATCTTGTGCATCCAATATGTGATTTTGTGTCATTTTGTGTCATTGGTTGAACATTTAGGTCATTTTCGTCCTCCCTAGGCTTATTCTAATCCAATTAGGGTTTTTAACCAATCTTGTGCATCCAATATGTGATTTTGTGTCATTGGTTGAACATTTAGGTCATTTTCGTCCTCCCTAGGCTTATTATAATCCAACTAGGGTTTTTAACCAATCTTGTGCATCCAATATGTGATTTTGTGTCATTTTGTGTCATTGGTTGAACATTTAGGTCATTTTCGTCCTCCCTAGGCTTATTCTAATCCAATTAGGGTTTTTAACCAATCTTGTGCATCCAATATGTGATTTTGTGTCATTTTGTGTCATTGGTTGAACATTTAGGTCATTTTCATCCTCCCTAGGCTTATTCTAATCCAATTAGGGTTTTTAACCAATCTTGTGCATCCAGTATCTGATTTTGTGTCATTGGTTGAACATTTAGGTCATTTTCGTTCCCCCTAGGCTTATTCTAATCCAATTAGGGTTTTAAACCAATCTTGTGCTTCCGATATGTGATTTTGTGTTAGTTTGTGTCATTGGTTGAACATTTAGGTCATTTTCGTCCTCACCAGGCTTATTCTAATCCAATTAGGGTTTTTCACCAATCCTGTGCATCCAATATGTGATTTTGTGTCATTGGTTGAACATTTAGGTCATTTTCGTCCTCCCTAGGGTTATTTTAATCCAATTATGATTTGTAACCAATCTTGTGCATCCAATATGTGATTTTGTGTCATTGGTTGAACATTTAGGTCATTTTTGTCCTCCCTAGGCTTATTCTACGCCAATTAGGGTTTTTAACCAATCTTGTGCATCCAATATGTGATTTTGTGTCATTTTGTGTCATTGGTTGAACATTTAGGTCATTTTCGTCCTCCCTAGGCTTATTCTAATCCAATTAGGGTTTTTAACCAATCTTGTGCATCCAATATGTGATTTTGTGTCATTTTGTGTCATTGGTTGAACATTTAGGTCATTTTCGTCCTCCACAAGCTTATTCTAATCCAATTAGGGTTTTAACCAATCTTGTGCATCCAATATGTCATTTTGTGTCATTGGTTGAACATTTAGGTCATTTTCGCCCTCCCTAAGCTAATTCTAATCCAATTAGGGTTTTTAACCAATCTTGTGCATCCAATATGTGATTTTGTGTCAATGGTTCAACATTTAGGTCATTTTCGTCCTCCCTAGGCTTATTCTAATCCAATTAGGGTTTTTAACCAATCTTGTGCATCCAATATGTGATTTTGTGTCATTTTGTGTCATTGGTTGAACATTTAGGTCATTTTCGTCCTCCCTAGGCTTATTCTAATCCAATTAGGGTTTTTAACCAATCTTGTGCATCCAATATGTGATTTTGTGTCATTTTGTGTTATTGGTTGAACATTTAGGTCATTTTCGTCCTCCCTAGGCTTATTCTAATCACATTAGGGTTTTTAACCAATCTTGTGCATCCAATATGTGATTTTATGCCATTTTGTGTCATTGGTTGAACATTTAGGTCATTTTCTTCCTCCCTAGACTTATTCTAATCCAATTAGCGTTTTTAACCAATCTTGTGCATCCAATATGTGATTGTGTCATTGGTTGAACATTTAGGTCATTTTCGTCCTCCCTAGGCTTATTCTAATCCAATTAGGGTTTTTAACCAATCTTGTGCATCCAATATGTGATTTTGTGTCATTTTGTGTCAATGGTTCCACATTTAGGTCAT
The DNA here is from genome assembly GCA_037974755.1 of Cicer yamashitae. Lineage (NCBI taxonomy): Eukaryota > Viridiplantae > Streptophyta > Magnoliopsida > Fabales > Fabaceae > Cicer > Cicer yamashitae. Next base: position 25,189,921 of record JBBPBQ010000003.1, read on the forward strand.
TTTCGTCCTCCCTAGGCTTATTTTAATCCAATTAGGGTTTTTAACCAATCTTGTGCATCCAATATGTGATTTTGTGTCATTTTGTGTCATTGGTTGAACATTTAGGTCATTTTCGTCCTCCCTAGGCTTATTCTAATCCAATTAGGGTTTTTAACCAATCTTGTGCATCCAATATGTGATTTTGTGTCATTTTGTGTCGTTTGTTGAACATTTAGGTCATTTTCGTCCTCCGTAGGCTTATTCTAATCCAATTAGGGTTTTTAACCAATCTTGTGCATCCAATATGTGATTTTCTGTCATTTTGTGTCATTGGTTGAACATTTAGGTCATTTTCATCCTCCCTCGGCTTATTCTAATTCAATTAGGGTTTTTAACCAATCTTGAGCATCCAATATGTGATTTTGTGTCATTTTGTGTCATTGGTTGAACATTTAGGTCATTTTCGTCCTCCCTAGGCTTATTCTAATCCAATTAGGGTTTTTAACCAATCTTGTGCATCCAATATGTGATTTTGTGTCATTGGTTGAACATTTAGGTCATTTTCGTCCTCCCTAGACTTATTCTAATCCAATTAGGGTTTTTAACCAATCTTGTGTATCCAATATTTAATTTTGTGTCATTTTGTGTCATTGGTTGAAGATTTAGGTCATTTTCGTCCTCCCTAGGCTTATTCTAATCCAATTAGGGTTTTTAACCAATCTTGTGCATCCAATATGTGATTTTGTGTCATTTGTTGAACATTTAGATGATTTTCGTCCTCCCTAGGCTTATTCTAATCCAATTAGGGTTTTTAACCAATCTTGTGCATCCAATATGTGATTTTGTGTCATTGG
>JBBPBQ010000003.1:25190763-25249965 GCA_037974755.1 Cicer yamashitae
ATTTAGGTCATTTTCGTCCTCCCTAGGCTTATTCTAATCCAATTAGGGTTTTTAACCAATCTTGTGCATCCAATATGTGATTTTGTATCATTGGTTGAATATTTAGGTCATATTTGTCCTCCCTAGGCTTATTCTAATCCAATTAGGGTTTTTAACCAATCTTGTGCATCCAATATGTGATTTTGTATCATTTTGTGTCATTGGTTGAACATTTAGGTTATTTTCGTCCTCCCTAGGCTTATTCTAATCCAGTTAGGGTTTTTAATCAATCTTGTGCATCCAATATGTGATTTTGTGTCATTGGTTGAACATTTAGGTCATTTTCGTCCTCCCTAGGCTTATTCTAATCCAATTAGGGTTTTTAACCAATCTTGTGCATCCAATATGTGATTTTGTGTCATTGGTTGAACATTTAGGTCATTTTCGTCCTCCCTAGACTTATTCTAATCCAATTAGGGTTTTTAACCAATCTTGTGTATCCAATATTTAATTTTGTGTCATTTTGTGTCATTGGTTGAAGATTTAGGTCATTTTCGTCCTCCCTAGGCTTATTCTAATCCAATTAGGGTTTTTAACCAATCTTGTGCATCCAATATGTGATTTTGTGTCATTTGTTGAACATTTAGGTCATTTTCGTCCTCCCTAGGCTTATTCTAATCCAATTAGGGTTTTTAACCAATCTTGTGCATCCAATATGTGATTTTGTGTCATTTTGTGTCGTTTGTTGAACATTTAGGTCATTTTCGTCCTCCGTAGGCTTATTCTAATCCAATTAGGGTTTTTAACCAATCTTGTGCATCCAATATGTGATTTTCTGTCATTTTGTGTCATTGGTTGAACATTTAGGTCATTTTCGTCCTCCCTAGGATTATTATAATCCAATTAGGGTTTTTAACCAATCTTGTGCATCCAATATGTGATTTTGTGTCATTATTTGAATATTTAGGTCATTTTTGTCCTCCCTGGGCTTATTCTAATCCAATTAGGGTTTTTAACCAATCTTGTGCATCCAATATGTGATTTTGTGTCATTTTGTGTCATTGGTTGAACATTTAGGTCATTTTCGTCCTCCCTAGGCTTATTCTAATCCAATTAGGGTTTTTAACCAATCTTGTGCATCCAATATGTGATTTTGTGTCATTTGTTGAACATTTAGGTCATTTTCGTCCTCCCTAGGCTTATTCTAATCCAATTAAGGTTTTTAACCAATCTTTTGCATCCAATATGTGATTTTGTGCCATTTTGTGTCATTGGTTGAACATTTAGGTCACTTTCGTCCTCCCTAGGCTTATTCTAATCCAATTAGGGTTTTTAACCAATCTTGTGCATCCAATATGTGATTTTGTGATTGGTTGAACATTTAGGTCATTTTCGTCCTCCCTAGGCTTATTCTAATCCAATTAGGGTTTTCAACCAATCTTGTGCATCCAATATGTGATTTCATATTATTTTGTGTCATTGGTTGAACATTTAGGTCATTTTCGTCCTCCGTAGGCTTATTCTAATCCAATAAGGGTTTTTAATCAATCTCGTGCATCCAATATGTAATTTTGTGTCATTGGTTGAACATTTAGGTCTTTTTTGTCCTCCCAAGGCTTATTCTAATCCAATTAGGGTTTTTAACCAATCTTGTGCATCCAATATGTGATTTTGTGTCATTGGTTGAACATTTAGGTCATTTTCGTCCTCCCTAGGCTTATTCTAATCCAATTAGGGTTTTTAACCAATCTTGTGCAACCAATATGTGATTTTGTGTCATTAGTTGAACATTTAGGTCATTTTCGTCCTCCCTATGCTTATTCTGATCCAATTAGGGTTTTTAACCAATCTTGTGCATCTAATATGTGATTTTGTGTCATTTTGTGTCATTGGTTGAACATTTAGGTCAGTTTCGTCCTCCCTAGGCTTATTCTAATCCAATTAGGGTTTTTAATCAATCTTGTGCATCCAATATGTGATTTTGTGTCATTGGTTGAACATTTAGGTCATTTTCGTCCTCCCTAGGCTTATTCTAATCCAATTAGGGTTTTCAACCAATCTTGTGCGTCCAATATGTGATTTTGTGTCATTTTGTGTCATTTGTTGAACAGTTAGGTCATTTTCCTCCTCCGTAGGCTTATTCTAATCCAATTAGGGTTTTTGACCAATCTTGTGCATCCAATATGTGATTCTGTGTCATTGGTTGAACATTTAGGTCATTTTCGTCCGCCCTAGGCTTATTCTAATCCAATTAGGGTTTTTAACCAATCTTGTGCATCCAATATGTGATTTTGTATCATTTTGTGTCATTGGTTGAACATTTAGGTCATTTTCGTCCTCCCTAGGCTTATTCTAATCCAATTAGCGTTTTTAACCAATCTTGTGCATCCAATATGTGATTTTGTGTCATTGGTTGAACATTCAGGTCATTTTCGTCCTCCCTAGGCTTATTATAATCTAATTAGGGTTTTTAACCAATCTTGTGCAACCAAATTGTGATTTTGTGTCATTGGTTGAACATTTAGGTCATTTTCGTCCTCCCTAGGCTTATTCTAATCCAATTAGGGTTTTTAACCAATCTTGTGCATCCAATATGTGATTTTGTGTCATTGGTTGAACATTTAGGTCATTTTCGTCCTTCCTAGCCTTATTCTAATCCAATTAGGGTTTTTAACCAATCTTGAGCATCCAATATGTGATTTTGTGTCATTTTGTGTCATTGGTTGAACATTTAGGTCATTTTCGTCCTCCCTAGGCTTATTCTAATCCAATTAGGGTTTTTAACCAATCTTGTGCATCCAATATGTGATTTTGTGTCATTGGTTGAACATTTAGGTCATTTTTGTCCTCCCTAGGCTTATTCTAATCCAATTAGGGTTTTTAACCAATCTTGTGCATCCAATATGTGATTTTGTGTCATTTTGTGTCATTGGTTGAACATTTAGGTCATTTTCGTCCTTGCTAGGCTTATTCTAATCCAATTAGGGTTTTTAACCAATCTTGTGCATCCAATATGTGATTTTGTGTCATTGGTTGAACATTTAGGTCATTTTCGTCCTCCCTAGGCTTATTCTAATCCAATTAGGGTTTTTAACCAATCTTGTGCATCCAATATGTGATTTTGTGTCATTTTGTGTCATTGGCTAAACTTTTAGTTCATTTTCGTCCTCCTAGGCTTATTCTAATCCAATTAGGGTTTTTAACCAATCTTGTGCATCCAATATGTGATTTTGTGTCATTTTGTGTCATTGGTTGAACATTTAGGTCATTTTCGTCCTCCCTAGGCTTATTCTAATCCAATTAGGGTTTTTAACCAATCTTGTGCATCCAATATGTGATTTTGTGTCATTTTGTGTCATTGGTTGAACATTTAGGTCATTTTCGCCCCCCCTAGGCTTATTCTAATCAAATTAGGGTTTTTAACCAATTTTGTGCATCCAATATGTGATTTTGTATCATTTTGTGTCATTGGTTGAACATTTAGGTCATTTTCGTCCTCCCTAGGCTTAATCTAATCCAATTAGGGTTTTTAACCAATCTTGTGCATCCAATATGTGATTTTATGTCATTGGTTGAACATTTTGGTCATTTTCGTCCTCCCTAGGCTTATTCTAATCCAATTAGGGTTTTTAACCAATCTTGTGCATCCAATATGTGATTTTGTGTCATTTTGTGTCATTGGTTGAAAATTTAGGTCATTTTCGTCCTCCCTAGGCTTATTCTAATCCAATTAGGGTTTTTAACCAATCTTGTGCATCCTATATGTGATTTTGTGTCATTGGTTGAACATTTAGGTCATTTTTGTCCTCCATAGGCTTATTCTAATCCAATTAGGGTTTTTAACCAATCTTGTGCATCCAATATGTGATTTTGTGTCATTGGTTGAACATTTAGGTCATTTTCGTCCTCCCTAGGCTTATTCTAATCCAATTAGGGTTTTTAACCAATCTTGTGCATCCAATATGTGATTTTGTGTCATTTGTTGAACATTTAGGTCATTTTCGTCCTCCCTAGGCTTATTCTAATCCAATTAGGGTTTTTAACCAATCTTGTGCATCCGATTTGTGATTTTGTGTCATTGGTTGAACATTTAGGTCATTTTCGTCCTCCCTAGGCTTATTCTAATCCAATTAGGGTTTTTAACCAATCTTGTGCATCCAATATGTGATTTTGTGTCATTGGTTGAACATTTAGGTCATTTTCGTCCTCCCTAGGCTTATTCTAATCCAATTAGGGTTTTTAACCAATCTTGTGCATATAATATGTGATTTTGTGTCATTGGTTGCACATTTAGGTCATTTTCGTCCTCCCTAGGCTTATTCTAATCCAATTAGGGTTTTTAACCAATCTTGTGCATCCAATATGTGATTTTGTGTCATTTTGTGTCATTGGTTGAACATTTAGATCATTTTCGTCCTCCCTAAGCTTATTCTAATCCAATTAGGGTTTTTAACCAATATTGTGCATCCAATATGTGATTTTGTGTCATTTTGTGTCATTGGTTGAACATTTAGGTCATTTTCGTCCTCCCTAGGCTTATTCTAATCCAATTAGGGTTTTTAACCAATCTTGTGCATCCAATATGTGATTTTGTGTCATTGGTTAAACATTTAGGTCATTTTCGTCCCCCTTAGGCTTATTCTAATCCAATTAGGGTTTTTAACCAATCTTGTGCATCCAATATGTGATTTTGTGTCATTGGTTGAACATTTAGGTCATTTTCTTCCTCCCTAGGCTTATTCTAATCCAATTAGGGTTTTTATCCAATCTTGTGCATCCAATATGTGATTTTGTGTCATTGGTTGAACATTTAGATCATTTTCGTCCTCCCTAGGCTTATTCTAATCCAATTAGGGTTTTTAACCAATCTTGTGCATCCAATATGTGATTTTGTGTCATTGGTTGGACATTTAATGTATTTTCGTCCTCCCTAGGCTTATTCTAATCCAAAAAGCGTTTTTAACCAATCTTGTGCATCCAATATATGATTTTGTGTCATTGGTTGAACATTTAGGTCATTTTCATCCTCCCTAGGCTTATTCTAATCCAATTAGGGTTTTTAACCAATCTTGTGCATCCAATATGTGATTTTGTGTCATTTTGTGTCATTGGTTGAACATTTAGGTCATTTTCGTCCTTCCTAGGCTTATTCTAATCCAATTAGGGTTTTTAACCAATCTTGTGCATCGAATATGTCATTTTGTGTCATTGGTTGAACATTTGGGTCATTTTCGTCTTCCCTAGGCTTATTCTAATCCAATTAGGGTTTTTAACCAATCTTGTGCTTCCAATATGTGATTTTGTGTCATTTTTGGTCATTGGTTCAACATTTAGGTCATTTTCGTCCTCCCAAGGCTTATTCTAATCCAATTAGGGTTTTTAACCAATCTTGTGCATCCAATATGTGATTTTGTGTCATTCGTTGAACATTTTGGTCATTTTCGTTCTCCCAAGGCTTATTCTAATCCAATTAGGGTTTTTAACCAATCTTGTGCATCCAATATGTGATTTTGTGTCATTTTGTGTCATTGGTTGAACATTTAGGTCATTTTCGTCCTCCCTAGGCTTATTCTAATCCAATTAGGGTTTTTAACCAATCTTGTGCATCCAATATGTGATTTTGTGTCATTGGCTTAACATTTAGGTCATTTTCGTCCTCCCTAGGCTTATTCTAATCCAATTAGGATTTTTAAACAATCTTGTGCATCCAATATCTGATTTTTTGTCATTTTGTGTCATTGGTTGAACATTTAGGTCATTTTCGTCCTCCCTAGGCTTATTCTAATCCAATTAGGATTTTTAACCAATCTTGTGCATCCAATATGTGATTTTGTGTCATTCGTTGAAAATTTTTGTCATTTTCGTTCTCCCAAGGCTTATTCTAATCCAATTAGGGTTTTTAACCAATCTTGTGCATCCAATATGTGATTTTGTGTCATTTTGTGTCATTGGTTGAACATTTAGGTCATTTTCGTCCTCCCTAGGCTTATTCTAATCCAATTAGGGTTTTTAACCAATCTTGTGCATCCAATATGTGATTTTGTGTCATTGGTTGAACATTTAGGTCATTTTTTGCGTCCCTAGGCTTATTCTAATCCAATTACAGTTTTTAACCAATCTTGTGCATCCAATATGTGATTTTGTGTCATTGGTTGAACATTTAGGTCATTTTCGTCCTCCCTAGGCTTATTCTAATCGAATTAGGGTTTTTAACCAATCTTGTGCATCCAATATGTGATTTTATGTCATTTTGTGTCATTGGTTGAACATTTAGGTCATTTTCGTCCACCCTAGGCTTATTCTAATCCAATTAGGGTTTTTAACCAATCTTGTGCATCCAATATGTGATTTTGTGTCATTGGTTGAACATTTAGGTCATTTTCGTCCGCGCTAGGCTTATTCTAATCCAATTAGGGTTTTTAACCAATCATGTGCATCCAATATGTGATTTTGTATCATTTTGTGTCATTGGTTGAACATTTAGGTCATTTTCGTGCTCCCTAGGCTTATTCTAATCCAATTAGGGTTTTTAATCAATCTTGTGCATCCAATATGTGATTTTATGTCATTGGTTGAACATTTAGGTCATTTTCGTCCTCCCTAGGCTTATTCTAATCCAATTAGAGTTTTTAACCAATCTTGTGCAACCAATATGTGATTTTGTGTCATTGGTTGAACATTTAGGTCATTTTCGTCCTCCCTAGGCTTATTCTAATCCAATTAGGGTTTTTAACCAATCTTGTGCATCCAATATGTGATTTTGTGTCATTGGTTGAACATTTAGGTCATTTTCGTCCTCCCTAGACTTATTCTAATCCAATTAGGGTTTTTAACATATCTTGTGCATCCAATATGTGATTTTGTGTCATTTTTTGTCATTGGTTGAACATTTAGGTCATTTTCGTCCTCCCTAGGCTTATTCTAATCCAATTAGGGTTTTTAACCAATCTTGTGCATCCAATATGTGATTTTGTGTCATTGGTTAAACATTTAGGTCATTTTCGTCCCCCTTAGGCTTATTCTAATCCAATTAGGGTTTTTAACCAATCTTGTGCATCCAATATGTGATTTTGTGTCATTGGTTGAACATTTAGGTCATTTTCTTCCTCCCTAGGCTTATTCTAATCCAATTAGGGTTTTTATCCAATCTTGTACATCCAATATGTGATTTTGTGTCATTGGTTGAACATTTAGGTCATTTTCGTCCTCCCTAGGCTTATTCTAATCCAATTAGGGTTTTTAACCAATCTTGTGCATCCAATATGTGATTTTGTGTCATTTTGTGTCATTGGTTGAACATTTAGGTCATTTTCGTCCTCCCTAGGCTTATTCTAATCCAATTAGGGTTTTTAACCAATCTTGTGCATCCAATATGTGATTTTGTGTCATTGGTTGAACATTTAGTTCATTTTCGTCCTCCCTAGGCTTATTCTATTCCATTTAGGGTTTTTAACCAATCTTCTGCATCCAATATGTGATTTTGTGTCATTTTGTGTCATTGGTTCAACATTTAGGTCATTTTCGTCCTCCCTAGGGTTATTTTAATCCAATTAGGATTTTTAACCAATCTTGTGCATCCAATATGTGATTTTGTGTCATTTTGTGTCATTGGTTGAACATTTAGGTCATTTTCGTCCTCCCTAGGCTTATTCTAATCCAATTAGGGTTTTTAACCAATCTTGTGCATCCAATATGTGATTTTGTGTCATTTTGTGTCATTGGTTGAACATATAGGTCATATTCGTCCTCCCTAGGCTTATTCGAGTCCAATTAGGGTTTTTAACCAATCTTGTGCATCCAATATGTGATTTTGTGTCATTTTGTGTCATTGGTTGAACATTTAGGTCATTTTCGTCCTCCCTAAGCTTATTCTAATCCAATTAGGGTTTTTAACATATCCTGTGCATCCAATATGTGATTTTGTGTCATTTTGTGTCATTGGTTGAACATTTAGGTCATTTTCGTCCTCCCTAGGCTTATTCTAATCCAATTAGGGTTTTTAACCAATCTTGTGCATCCAATATGTGATTTTGTGTCATTGGTTGAACATTTAGGTCATTTTCGTCCTCCCTAGGCTTATTCTAATCCAACTAGAGTTTTTAACCAATCTTTTGCATCCAATATGTGATTTTGTGTCATTGGTTGAACATTTAGGTCATTTTCGTCCTCCCTAGGCTTATTCTAATCCAATTAGGGTTTTTAACCAATCTTGTGCATGCAATATGTGATTTTGTGTCATTGGTTGAACATTTAGGTCATTTTCGTCCTCCCTAGGCTTATTCCAATCCAATTAGGGTTTTTAACCAATCTTGTGCAACCAATACGTGATTTTCTGTCATTTTGTGTCATTGGTTGAACATTTAGGTCATTTTCGTCCTCCCTAGGCTTATTCTAATCCAATTAGGGTTTTTAACCAATCTTGTGCATCCAATATGTGATTTTGTGTCATTGGTTGAACATTTAGGTCATTTTCGTCCTCCCTAGGCTTATTCAAATCCAATTAGGGTTTTTAACCAATCTTGTGCATCCAATATGTCATTTTGTGTCATTTTGTGTCATTGGTTGTACATTAAGGTCATTTTCGTCCTCCCTAGGCTTATTCTAATCCAATTAGGAATTTTAACCAATCTTGTGCATCCAATATGTGATTTTGTGTCATTGGTTGAACATTTAGGTCATTTTCGTCCTCCCTAGACTTATTCTAATCCAATTAGGGTTTTTAACCAATCTTGTGCATCCAATGTGGGATTTTGTGTCATTTTGTGTCATTGGATGAACATTGAGGTCATTTTCGTCCTCCCTAGGGTTATTCTAATCCAATTAGGGTTTTTAACCAATCTTGTGCATCCAATATGTGATTTTGTGTCATTTTGTGTCATTGGTTGAACATTTAGGTCATTTTCGTCCTCCCTAGGCTTATTCTAATCCAATTAGGGTTTTTAACCAATCTTGTGCATCCAATATGTGATTTTGTGTCATTTTGTGTCATTGGTTGAACATTTAGGTCATTTTCGTCCTCCATAGGCTTATTCTAATCCATTTAGGGTTTTTAACCAATCTTGTGCATCCAATATGTGATTTTGTGTCATTGGTTGCACATTTAGGTCATTTTCGTCCTCCCTAGGCTTATTCTAATCCAATTAGGGTTTTTAATCAATCTTGTGCATCCAATATGTGATTTTGTGTCATTTTGTGTCATTGGTTGAACATTTAGGTCATTTTCGTCCTCCCTAGGCTTATTCTAATCCAATTAGGGTTTTTAACCAATCTTGTGCATCCAATATGTGATTTTGTGTCATTGGTTGAACATTTAGGTCATTTTCGTCCTCCCTAGGCTTATTATAATCCAACTAGGGTTTTTAACCAATCTTGTGCATCCAATATGTGATTTTGTGTCATTTTGTGTCATTGGTTGAACATTTAGGTCATTTTCGTCCTCCCTAGGCTTATTCTAATCCAATTAGGGTTTTTAACCAATCTTGTGCATCCAATATGTGATTTTGTGTCATTGGTTAAACATTTAGGTCATTTTCGTCCTCCCTAGGCTTATTCTAATCCAATTAGGGTTTTTAACCAATCTTGTTCATCCAATATGTGATTTTGTGTCATTTTGTGTCATTGGTTGAACATTTAGGTCATTTTCGTCCTCTGTAGGCTTATTCTAATCCAATTAGGGTTTTTAACCAATCTTGTGGAACCAATATGTGATTTTGTGTCATTGGTTGAACATTTAGGTCATTTTCGTCCTCCCTAGGCTTATTCTAATCCAATTAGGGTTTTTAACCAATCTTGTGCATCCAATATGTGATTTTGTGTCATTTTGTGTCATTGGTTGAACATTTAGGTCATTTTAGTCCTCCCTAGGCTTATTCTAATCCAATTAGGGTTTTCAACCAATATTGTGCATCCAATATGTGATTTTGTGTCCTTTTGTGTCATTGGTTGAATATTTAGGTCATTTTCGTTCTCCCAAGGGTTATTCTAATCCAATTAGGGTTTTTAACCAATCTTGTGCATCCAACATGTGATTTTGTGTCATTTTGTGTCATTGGTTGAACATTTAGGTCATTTTCGTCCTCCCTAGGCTTATTCTAATGGGTTTTTAACCAATCTTTTGCATCCAATATGTGATTTTGTGTCATTTTGTGTCATTGGTTGAACATTTAGGTCATTTTCGTCCTCCCTAGGCTTATTCTAATCCAATTAGGGTTTTTAACCAATCTTGTGCATCCAATATGTGATTTTATGTCATTGGTTGAACATTTAGGTCATTTTCGTCCGCCCTAGGCTTATTCTAATCCAATTAGGGTTTTTAACCAATCTTGTGCATCCAATATGTGATTTTGTATCATTTTGTGTCATTGGTTGAACATTTAGGTCATTTTCGTCCTCCCTAGGCTTATTCTAATCCAATTAGGGTTTTTAATCAATCTTGTGCATCCAATATGTGATTTTGTGTCATTGGTTGAACACTTAGGTTATTTTCGTCCTCCCTAGGCTTATTCTAATCCAATTAGGGTTTTTAACCAATCTTGTGCAACCAATATGTAATTTTGTGTCATTGGTTGAACATTTATGTCATTTTCGTCCTCCCTAGGCTTATTCTAATCCAATTAGGGTTTTTAACCAATCTTTTGCATCCAATATGCGATTTTGTGTCATTTTGTGTCATTGGTTGAACATTTAGGTCACTTTCATCCTCCCTAGGCTTATTCTAATCCAATTAGGGTTTTTAACCAATCTTGTGCATCCAATACGTGATTTTGTGTCATTTTGTGTCATTGGTTGAACATTAAGGTCATTTTCGTCCTCCCTAGGCTTATTCTAATCCAATTAGGGTTTTAAACCAATCTTGTGCATCCAATATGTGATTTTGTGTCATTTTGTGTCATTGGTTGAACATTTAGGTCATTTTCGCCCTCCCTAGGCTTATTCTAATCCAATTACGGTTTTTGACCAATCTTGTGCATCCAATATGTGATTTTGTATCATTTTGTGTCATTGGTTGAACATTTAGGTTATTTTCGTCCTCCCTAGGCTTATTCTAATCCAATTAGGGTTTTTAATCAATGTTGTGCATCCAATATGTGATTTTGTGTCATTGGTTGAACATTTAGGTCATTTTCGTCCTCCCTAGGCTTATTCTAATCCAATTAGGGTTTTTAACCAATCTTGTGCATCCAATATGTGATTTTGTGTCATTTTGTGTCATTGGTTGAACATTTAGGTCATTTTCGCCCTCTCTAGGCTTATTCTAATCCAATTAGGGTTTTTAACCAATCTTGTGCATCCAATATGTGATTTTGTGTCATTTTGTGTCATTGGTTGAACATTTAGGTCATTTTCGTCCTCCCTAGGCTTATTCTAATCCAATTAGGGTTTTTAACCAATCTTGTGCATCCAATATGTGATTTTGTGTCATTGGTTGAACATTTAGGTCATTTTCGTCCTCCCTAGGCTTATTCTAATCGAATTAGGATTTTTAACCAATCTTGTGCATCCAATATGTGATTTTTTGTCATTTTGTGTCATTGGTTGAACATTTAGGTCATTTTCGTCCTCCCTAGGCTTATTCTAATCCAATTAGGGTTTTTAACCAATCTTGTGCATACAATATGTCATTTTGTGTCATTTTGTGTCATTGGTTGAACATTGAGGTCATTTTAGTCCTCCCTAGGCTTATTCTAATCCATTTAGGGTTTTTAACCAATCTTGTGCATCCAATATGTGATTTTGTGTCATTTTGTGTCATTGGTTGAACATTTAGGTCATTTTCGTCCTCCCTAGGCTTATTCTAATCCAATTAGGGTTTTTAACCAATCTTGTGCATCCAATATGTGATTTTGTGTCATTTTGTGTCATTGGTTGAACATTTAGGTCATTTTCGTCGTCCCTAGGCTTATTCTAATCCAATTAGGGTTTTAACCAATCTTGTGCATCCAATATGTGATTTTGTGTCATTTTGTGTCATTGGTTGAACATTGAGGTCATTTTCGTCATCCCTAGGCTTATTCTAATCCAATTAGGATTTTTAACCAATCTTGTGCATCCAATATGTGATTTTGTGTCATTGGTTGAACATTTAGGTCATTTTCGTCCTCCCTAGGCTTATTCTAATCCAATTAGGGTTTTTAACCAATCTTGTGCATCCAATATGTGATTTTGTGTCATTTTGTGTGATTGGTTGAACATTTAGGTCATTATCGTCCTCCCCAGGCTTATTCTAATCCAGTTAGGGTTTTTAACCAATCTTGTGCATCCAATATGTGAATTTGTGTCATTTTGTGCCATTGGTTGAATATTTAGGTCATTTTCGTCTTCCGTAGGCTTATTCTAATCCAATTAAGGTTTTTAACCAATCTTGTGCATCCAATATGTGATTTTGTGTCATTGGTTGAACATTTAGGTCATTTTCGTCCTCCCTAGGCTTATTCTAATCCAATTAGGATTTTTAACCAATCTTGTGCATCCAATATGTGATTTTGTGTCATTGGTTGAACATTTAGGTCATTTTCGTCCTCCTTAGGCCTATTCTAATCCAATTAGGGTTTCTAACCAATCTTGTGCATCCAATATGTGATTTTCTGTCATTTTATGTCAATGGTTGAACATTTACGTCATTTTCGTCCTCCCTAGGCTTATTATAATCCAATTAGGGTTTTTAACCAATCTTGTCCATCCAATATGTGATTTTGTGTCATTTTGTGTCATTGGTTGAACATTTAGGTCATTTTCGTCCTCCCTAGGCTTATTCTAATCCAATTAGGGTTTTTAACCAATCTTGTGCATCCAATATGTGATTTTGTGTCATCTTGTGTCATTGGTTGAACATTTAGGTCATTTTCGTCCTCCCTAGGCTTATTCTAATCCAATTAGGGTTTTTAACCAATCTTGTGCATCCAATATGTGATTTTGTGTCATTGGTTGAACATTTAGGTCATTTTCGTCCTTCCTAGCCTTATTCTAATCCAATTAGGGTTTTTAACCAATCATGAGCATCCAATATGTGATTTTGTGTCATTTTGTGTCATTGGTTGAACATTTAGGTCATTTTCGTCCTCCCTAGGCTTATTCTAATCCAATTAGGGTTTTTAACCAATCTTGTGCATCCAATATGTGATTTTGTGTCATTGGTTGAACATTCAGGTCATTTTCGTCCTCCCTAGGCTTATTCTAATCCAATTAGGGTTTTTAACCAATCTTGTGCATCCAATATGTGATTTTGTGTCATTTTGTGTCATTGGTTGAACATTTAGGTCATTTTCGTCCTCCCTAGGCTTATTCTAATCCAATTAGGGTTTTTAACCAATCTTGTGCATCCAATATGTGATTTTGTGTCATAGATTTAACATTTAGGTCATTTACGTCCTCCCTAGGCTTATTCTAATCCAATTAGGGTTTTTAACCAATCTTGTGCATCCAATATGTGATTTTGTGTCATTTTGTGTCATTGGTTGAACATTTAGGTCATTTTCGTCCTCCCTAGGCTTATTCTAATCCAATTAGGGTTTTTAACCACTAGTGCATCCAATATGTGATTTTGTGTCATTTTGTGTCATTGGTTGAACATTTAGGTCATTTTCGTCCTCCCTAGGCTTATTCTAATCCAATTAGGGTTTTTAACCAATCTTGTGCATCCAATATGTGATTTTGTGTCATTTAGGTAATTTTCGTCCTCCCTAGGCTTATTCTAATCCAAAAAGGGTTTTTAACCAATCTTGTGCATCCAATATATGATTTTGTGTCCTTGGTTGAACATTTAGGTCATTTTCATCCTCCCTAGGCTTATTCTAATCCAATTAGGGTTTTTAACCAATCTTGTGCATCCAATATGTGATTTTGTGACATTGGTTGAACATTGAGGTCATTTTCGTCCTCCCTAGGCTTATTCTAATCCAATTAGGGTTTTTAACCACTAGTGCATCCAATATGTGATTTTGTGTCATTTTGTGTCATTGGTTGAACATTTAGGTCATTTTCGTCCTCCCTAGGCTTATTCTAATCCAATTAGGGTTTTTAACCAATCTTGTGCATCCAATATGTGATTTTGTCTCATTGGTTGAACATTTAGGTCATTTTCGTCCTCCCTAGGCTTATTCTAATCCAATTAGGGTTTTTAACCAATCTTGAGCATCCAATATGTGATTTTGTGTCATTTTGTGTCATTGGTTGAACATTTAGGTCATTTTCGTCCTCCCTAGGCTTATTCTAATCCAATTAGGGTTTTTAACCAATCTTGTGCATCCAATATGTGATTTTGTGTCATTGGTTGAACATTTAGGTCATATTTGTCCTCCCTAGGTTTATTCTAATCCAATTAGGGTTTTTAACCAATCTTGTGCATCCAATATGTGATTTTGTGTGATTTTGTGTCATTGGTTGAACATTTAGGTCATTTTCGTCCTCCCTAGGCTTATTCTAATCCAATTAGGGTTTTTAACCAATCTTGTGCATCCAATATGTGATTTTGTGTCATTGGTTGAACATTTAGGTCATTTTCGTCCTCCCTAGGCTTATTCTAATCCAATTAGGGTTTTTAACCAATATTGAGCATCCAATATGTGATTTTGTGTCATTTTGTGTCATTGGTTGAACATTTAGGTCATTTTCGTCCTCCCTAGGCTTATTCTAATCCAATTAGGGTTTTTAACCAATCTTGTGCATCCAATATGTGATTTTGTGTCATTGGTTGAACATTTAGGTCATTTTCGTCCTCCCTAGGCTTATTCTAATCCAATTAGGGTTTTTAACCAATCTTGTGCATCCAATATGTGATTTTGTGTCATTGGTTGAACATTTAGGTCATTTTCGTCCTCCCTATGCTTATTCTAATCCAACTAGGGTTTTTAACCAATCTTTTGCATCCAATATGTGATTTTGTGTCATTGGTTGAACATTTAGGTCATTTTCGTCCTCCCTAGGCTTATTCTAATCCAATTAGGGTTTTTAACCAATCTTGTGCATCCAATATGTGATTTTATGTCATTGGTTGAACATTTAGGTCATTTTCGTCCGCCCTAGGCTTATTCTAATCCAATTAGGGTTTTTAACCAATCTTGTGCATCCAATATGTGATTTTGTATCATTTTGTGTCATTGGTTGAACATTTAGGTCATTTTCGTCCTCCCTAGGCTTATTCTAATCCAATTAGGGTTTTTAATCAATCTTGTGCATCCAATATGTGATTTTGTGTCATTGGTTGAACACTTAGGTCATTTTCGTCCTCCCTAGGCTTATTCTAATCCAATTAGGGTTTTTAACCAATCTTGTGCATCCAATATGTGATTTTGTGTCATTTTGTGTCATTGGTTGAACATTTAGGTCATTTTCGCCCTCCCTAGGCTTATTCTAATCCAATTAGGGTTTTTGACCAATCTTGTGCATCCAATATGTGATTTTGTGATTGGTTGAACATTTAGGTCATTTTCGTCCTCCCTAGGCTTATTCTAATCCAATTAGGGTTTTTAACCAATCTTGTGCATCCAATACGTGATTTTGTGTCATTTTGTGTCATTGGTTGAACATTAAGGTCATTTTCGTCCTCCCTAGGCTTATTCTAATCCAATTAGGGTTTTAAACCAATCTTGTGCATCCAATATGTGATTTTGTGTCATTTTGTGTCATTGGTTAAACATTTAGGTCATTTTCGCCCTCCCTAGGCTTATTCTAATCCAATTAGGGTTTTTGACCAATCTTGTGCATCCAATATGTGATTCTGTGTCATTGGTTGAACATTTAGGTCATTTTCGTCCGCCCTAGGCTTATTCTAATCCAATTAGGGTTTTTAACCAATCTTGTGCATCCAATATGTGATTTTGAATTATTTTGTGTCATTGGTTGAACATTTAGGTCATTTTCGTCCTCCCTAGGCTTATTCTAATCCAATTAGGGTTTTTAATCAATCTTGTGCATCCAATATGTGATTTTGTGTCATTGGTTGAACACTTAGGTCATTTTCGTCCTCCCTAGGCTTATTCTAATCCAATTAGGGTTTTTAACCAATCTTGTGCAACCAATATGTGATTTTCTGTCATTTTGTGTCATTGGTTGAACATTTAGGTCATTTTGGTCCACCCTAGGCTTATTCTAATCCAATTAGGGTTTTTAACCAATCTTGTGCATCCAATATGTGATTTTGTGTCATTGGTTGAACATTTAGGTCATTTTCGTCCGCCCTAGGCTTATTCTAATCCAATTAGGGTTTTTAACCAATCTTGTGCATCCAATAAGTGATTTTGTATCATTTTGTGTCATTGGTTGAACATTTAGGTTATTTTCGTCCTCCCTAGGCTTATTCTAATCCAATTAGGGTTTTTAATCAATGTTGTGCATCCAATATGTGATTTTGTGTCATTGGTTGAACATTTAGGTCATTTTCGTCCTCCCTAGGCTTATTCTAATCCAATTAGGGTTTTTAACCAATCTTGTGCATCCAATATGTGATTTTGTGTCATTTTGTGTCATTGGTTGAACATTTAGGTCATTTTCGCCCTCCCTAGGCTTATTCTAATCCAATTAGGGTTTTTAACCAATTTGTGCATCCAATATGTGATTTTGTGTCATTGGTTGAACATTTAGGTCATTCTCGTCCTCCCTAGGCTTATTCTAATCCAATTAGGGTTTTTAACCAATCTTGTGCATCCAATATGTGATTTTGTGTCATTTTGTGTCATTGGTTGAACATTTAGGTCATTTTCGTCCTCCCTAGGCTTATTCTAATCCAATTAGGGTTTTTAACCAATCTTGTGCATCCAATATGTGATTTTGTGTCATTGGTTGAACATTTAGGTCATTTTCGTCCTCCCTAGGCTTATTCTAATCGAATTAGGATTTTTAACCAATCTTGTGCATCCAATATGTGATTTTTTGTCATTTTGTGTCATTGGTTGAACATTTAGGTCATTTTCGTCCTCCCTAGGCTTATTCTAATCCAATTAGGGTTTTTAACCAATCTTGTGCATACAATATGTCATTTTGTGTCATTTTGTGTCATTGGTTGAACATTGAGGTCATTTTAGTCCTCCCTAGGCTTATTCTAATCCATTTAGGGTTTTTAACCAATCTTGTGCATCCAATATGTGATTTTGTGTCATTTTGTGTCATTGGTTGAACATTTAGGTCATTTTCGTCCTCCCTAGGCTTATTCTAATCCAATTAGGGTTTTTAACCAATCTTGTGCATCCAATATGTGATTTTGTGTCATTTTGTGTCATTGGTTGAACATTTAGGTCATTTTCGTCGTCCCTAGGCTTATTCTAATCCAATTAGGGTTTTAACCAATCTTGTGCATCCAATATGTGATTTTGTGTCATTTTGTGTCATTGGTTGAACATTGAGGTCATTTTCGTCATCCCTAGGCTTATTCTAATCCAATTAGGATTTTTAACCAATCTTGTGCATCCAATATGTGATTTTGTGTCATTGGTTGAACATTTAGGTCATTTTCGTCCTCCCTAGGCTTATTCTAATCCAATTAGGGTTTTTAACCAATCTTGTGCATCCAATATGTGATTTTGTGTCATTTTGTGTGATTGGTTGAACATTTAGGTCATTATCGTCCTCCCCAGGCTTATTCTAATCCAGTTAGGGTTTTTAACCAATCTTGTGCATCCAATATGTGAATTTGTGTCATTTTGTGCCATTGGTTGAATATTTAGGTCATTTTCGTCTTCCGTAGGCTTATTCTAATCCAATTAAGGTTTTTAACCAATCTTGTGCATCCAATATGTGATTTTGTGTCATTGGTTGAACATTTAGGTCATTTTCGTCCTCCCTAGGCTTATTCTAATCCAATTAGGATTTTTAACCAATCTTGTGCATCCAATATGTGATTTTGTGTCATTGGTTGAACATTTAGGTCATTTTCGTCCTCCTTAGGCCTATTCTAATCCAATTAGGGTTTCTAACCAATCTTGTGCATCCAATATGTGATTTTCTGTCATTTTATGTCAATGGTTGAACATTTACGTCATTTTCGTCCTCCCTAGGCTTATTATAATCCAATTAGGGTTTTTAACCAATCTTGTCCATCCAATATGTGATTTTGTGTCATTTTGTGTCATTGGTTGAACATTTAGGTCATTTTCGTCCTCCCTAGGCTTATTCTAATCCAATTAGGGTTTTTAACCAATCTTGTGCATCCAATATGTGATTTTGTGTCATCTTGTGTCATTGGTTGAACATTTAGGTCATTTTCGTCCTCCCTAGGCTTATTCTAATCCAATTAGGGTTTTTAACCAATCTTGTGCATCCAATATGTGATTTTGTGTCATTGGTTGAACATTTAGGTCATTTTCGTCCTCCCTAGGCTTATTCTAATCCAATTAGGGTTTTAAACCAATCTTGAGCATCCAATATGTGATGTTGTGTCATTTTGTGTCATTGGTTGAACATTTAGGTCATTTTCGTCCTCCCTAGGCTTATTCTAATCCAATTAGGGTTTTTAACCAATCTTGTGCATCCAATATGTGATTTTGTGTCATTTTGTGTCATTGGTAGAACATTTAGGTCATTTTCGTCCTCCCTAGGCTTATTCTAATCCAATTAGGGTTTTTAACCAATCTTGTGCATCCAATATGTGATTTTGTGTCATTTTGTGTCATTGGTTGAACATTTAGGTCATTTTCGACCTTCCTAGGCTTATTCTAATCCAATTAGGGTTTTTAACCAATCTTGTGCATCCAATATGTGATTTTGTGTCATTGGTTGAACATTTAGGTCATTTTCGTCCTCCCTAGGCTTATTCTAATCCAATTAGGGTTTTTAACCAATCTTGTGCATCCTATATGTGATTTTGTGTCATTGGTTGCACATTTAGGTCATTTTCGTCCTCCCTAGGCTTATTCTAATCCAATTAGGGTTTTTAACCAATCTTGTGCATCCAATATGTGATTTTGTGTCATTTTGTGTCATTGGTTGAACATTTAGGTCATTTTCGTCCTCCCTAGGCTTATTCTAATCCAATTAGGGTTTTTAACCAATCTTGTGCATCCAATATGTGATTTTGTGTCATTGGTTGAACATTTAGGTCATTTTCGTCCTCCCTAGGCTTATTATAATCCAACTAGGGTTTTTAACCAATCTTGTGCATCCAATATGTGATTTTGTGTCATTTTGTGTCATTGGTTGAACATTTAGGTCATTTTCGTCCTCCCTAGGCTTATTCTAATCCAATTAGGGTTTTTAACCAATCTTGTGCATCCAATATGTGATTTTGTGTGATTTTGTGTCATTGGTTAAACATTTAGGTCATTTTCGTCCTCCCTAGGCTTATTCTAATCCAATTAGGGTTTTTAACCAATCTTGTGCATCCAATATGTGATTTTGTGTCATTGGTTGAACATTTAGGTCATTTTCGTTCTCCCTAGGCTTATTCGAATCCATTTAGGGTTTTTAACCAATCTTGTGCATCCAATATGTGATTCTGTGTTATTTTGTGTCATTGGTTGAACATTTAGGTCGTTTTCATCATCCCTAGGCTTATTCTAATCCAATTAGGGTTTTTAACCAATCTTGTGCATGCAATATGTGATTTTGTGTCATTTTGTGTCATTGGTTGAACATTTAGGTCATTTTCGTCCTCCCTAGGCTTATTCTAATCCAATTAGGGTTTTTAACCAATCTTGTGCATCCAATATGTAATTTTGTGTCGTTTTGTGTCATTGGTTGAACATTTAGGTCATTTTCGTCCTCCCTAGGCTTATTCTAATCCAATTAGGGTTTTTAACCAATCTTGTGCATCCAATATGTGATTTTGTGTCATTGGTTGAACATTTAGGTCATTTTCGTCCCCCCTAGGCTTATTCTAATCCAATTAGGGTTTTTAACCAATCTTGTGCATCCAATATGTGATTTTGTGTCATTGGTTGAACATTTAGGTCATTTTCGTCCTCCCTAGGCTTATTCTAATCCAATTAGGGTTTTTAACCAATCTTGTGCATCCAATATGTGATTTTGTGTCATTGGTTGAACATTTAGGTCATTTTCGTCCTCCCTAGGCTTATTCTAATCCAATTAGGGTTTTTAACCAATCTTGTGCATCCAATATGTGATTTAGTGTCATTGGTTGAACATTTAGGTCATTTTCGTCCTCCCTAGGCTTATTCTAATCGAATTAGGGTTTTTAACCAATCTTGAGCATCCAATATGTGATTTTGTGTCATTTTGTGTCATTGGTTGAACATTTAGGTCATTTTCGTCCTCCCTAGGCTTATTCTAATCCAATTAGGGTTTTTAACCAATCTTGTGCATCCAATATGTGATTTTGTGTCATTGGTTGAACATTTAGGTCATATTTGTCCTCCCTAGGTTTATTCTAATCCAATTAGGGTTTTTAACCAATCTTGTGCATCCAATATGTGATTTTGTGTGATTTTGTGTCATTGGTTGAACATTTAGGTCATTTTCGTCCTCCCTAGGCTTATTCTAATCCAATTAGGGTTTTTAACCAATCTTGTGCATCCAATATGTGATTTTGTGTCATTGGTTGAACATTTAGGTCATTTTCGTCCTCCCTAGGCTTATTCTAATCCAATTAGGGTTTTTAACCAATATTGAGCATCCAATATGTGATTTTGTGTCATTTTGTGTCATTGGTTGAACATTTAGGTCATTTTCGTCCTCCCTAGGCTTATTCTAATCCAATTAGGGTTTTTAACCAATCTTGTGCATCCAATATGTGATTTTGTGTCATTGGTTGAACATTTAGGTCATTTTCGTCCTCCCTAGGCTTATTCTAATCCAATTAGGGTTTTTAACCAATCTTGTGCATCCAATATGTGATTTTGTGTCATTGGTTGAACATTTAGGTCATTTTCGTCCTCCCTATGCTTATTCTAATCCAACTAGGGTTTTTAACCAATCTTTTGCATCCAATATGTGATTTTGTGTCATTGGTTGAACATTTAGGTCATTTTCGTCCTCCCTAGGCTTATTCTAATCCAATTAGGGTTTTTAACCAATCTTGTGCATCCAATATGTGATTTTATGTCATTGGTTGAACATTTAGGTCATTTTCGTCCGCCCTAGGCTTATTCTAATCCAATTAGGGTTTTTAACCAATCTTGTGCATCCAATATGTGATTTTGTATCATTTTGTGTCATTGGTTGAACATTTAGGTCATTTTCGTCCTCCCTAGGCTTATTCTAATCCAATTAGGGTTTTTAATCAATCTTGTGCATCCAATATGTGATTTTGTGTCATTGGTTGAACACTTAGGTCATTTTCGTCCTCCCTAGGCTTATTCTAATCCAATTAGGGTTTTTAAGCAATCTTGTGCAACCAATATGTAATTTTGTGTCATTGGTTGAACATTTATGTCATTTTCGTCCTCCCTAGGCTTATTCTAATCCAATTAGGGTTTTTAACCAATCTTGTGCATCCAATATGCGATTTTGTGTCATTTTGTGTCATTGGTTGAACATTTAGGTCACTTTCATCCTCCCTAGGCTTATTCTAATCCAATTAGGGTTTTTAACCAATCTTGTGCATCCAATATGTGATTTTGTGATTGGTTGAACATTTAGGTCATTTTCGTCCTCCCTAGGCTTATTCTAATCCAATTAGGGTTTTTAACCAATCTTGTGCATCCAATATGTGATTTTCTGTCATTTTGTGTCATTGGTTGAACATTTAGGTCATTTTGGTCGACCCTAGGCTTATTCTAATCCAATTAGGGTTTTTAACCAATCTTGTGCATCCAATATGTGATTTTGTGTCATTGGTTGAACATTTAGGTCATTTTCGTCCGCCCTAGGCTTATTCTAATCCAATTAGGGTTTTTAACCAATCTTGTGCATCCAATATGTGATTTTGTATCATTGGTTGAATATTTAGGTCATGTTTGTCCTCCCTAGGCTTATTCTAATCCAATTAGGGTTTTTAACCAATCTTGTGCATCCAATATGTGATTTTGTGTCATTTTGTGTCATTTGTTGAACATTTAGGTCATTTTCATCCTCCGTAGGCTTATTCTAATCCAATTAGGGTTTTTAACCAATCTTGTGCATCCAATATGTGATTTTCTGTCATTTTGTGTCATTGGTTGAACATTTAGGTCATTTTCGTCCTCCCTAGGCTTATTCTAATCCAATTAGGGTTTTTAACCAGTCTTGTGCATCCAATATGTGATTTTGTGTCATTGGTTGAACACTTAGGTCATTTTCATCCTCCCTAGGCTTATTCTAATCCAATTAGGGTTTTTAACCAATCTTGTGCATCCAATATGTGATTTTGTGTCATTTTGTGTCATTGGTTGAACATTTAGGTCATTTTCGTCCTCCCTAGGCTTATTCTAATCCAGTTAGGGTTTTTAACCGATCTTGTTCATCCAATATGTGATTTTGTGTCATTTTGTGTCATTGGTTGAACATTTAGGTCATTTTCGTCCTCCCTAGGCTTATTCTAATCCAATTAGGGTTTTTAACCAATCTTGTGCATCCAATATGTGATTTTGTGTCATTTTGTGTCATTGGTTGAACATTTAGGTCATTTTCGTCCTCCCTAGGCTTATTCTAATCCAATTAGGGTTTTTAACCAATCTTGTGCATCCAATATGTGATTTTGTGTCATTGGTTGAACATTTGGGTCATTTTCGTCCTCGCTAGACTTATTCTAATCCAATTAGGGTTTTTAACCAATCTTGTGCATCCAATATGTGATTTTGTGTCATTTTGTGTCATTGGTTGAACATTTAGGTCATTTTCGTCCTCCCTAGGCTTATTCTAATCCAATAAGGGTTTTTAACCAATCTTGTGCATCCAATATGTGATTTTGTGTCATTGGTTGAACATTTAGGTCATTTTCGTCCTCCCTTGGCTTATTCTAATCCAATTAGGGTTTTTAACCAATCTTGTGCATCCAATATGTGATTTTGTGTCATTTTGTGTCATTGGTTGAACATTTAGGTCATTTTCGTCCTCCACAAGCTTATTCTAATCCAATTAGGGTTTTAACCAATCTTGTGCATCCAATATGTCATTTTGTGTCATTGGTTGAACATTTAGGTCATTTTCGCCCTCCCTAGGCTTATTCTAATCCAATTAGGGTTTTTAACCAATCTTGTGCATCCAATATGTGATTTTGTGTCATTGGTTGAACATTTAGGTCATTTTCGTCCTCCCTAGGCTTATTCTAATCCAATTAGGGTTTTTAACCAATCTTGTGCAACCAATATGTGATTTTGTGTAATTTTGTGTCATTGGTTGAACATTTAGGTCATTTTCGTCCTCCCTAGGGTTATTCTAATCCAATTAGGGTTTTTAACCAATCTTGTGCATCCAATATGTGATTTTGTGTCATTGGTTGAACATTTAGGTCATTTTCGTCCTCCCTAGGCTTATTCTAATCCAATTAGGGTTTTTAACCAATCTTGTGCAACCAATATGTGGTTTTGTGTCATTGGTTAAACATTTAGGTCATTTTCGTCCTCCCTAGGCTTATTCTAATCCAATTAGGGTTTTTAACCAATCTTGTGCATCCAATATGTGATTTTGTGTCATTGGTTGAACATTTAGGTCATTTTCGTCCTCCCTAGGCTTATTCTAATCCAATTAGGGTTTTTAACCAATATTGAGCATCCAATATGTGATTTTGTGTCATTTTGTGTCATTGGTTGAACATTTAGGTCATTTTCGTCCTCCCTAGGCTTATTCTAATCCAATTAGGGTTTTTAACCAATCTTGTGCATCCAATATGTGATTTTGTGTCATTGGTTGAACATTTAGGTCATTTTCGTCCTCCCTAGGCTTATTCTAATCCAATTAGGGTTTTTAACCAATCTTGTGCATCCAATATGTGATTTTGTGTCATTGTGTGTCATTGGTTGAACATTTAGGTCATTTTCGTCCTCCCTAGGCTTATTCTAATCCAATTAGGGTTTTTAACCAATCTTGTGCATCCAATATGTGATTTTGTGTCATTGGTTGAACATTTAGGTCATTTTCGTCCTCCCTAGGCTTATTCTAATCCAATTAGGGTTTTAAACCAATCTTGTGTATCCAATATGTGATTTTGTGTCATTGGTTGAACATTTAGGTCTCTTTCGTCCTCCCTAGGCTTATTCTAATACAATTAATGTTTTTAATTAATCTTGTGCATCCAATATGTGATTTTGTATCATTAGTTGAACACTTAGGTCGTTTTCGTCCTCCCTAGGCTTATTCTGATCCAATTAGGGTTTTTAACCAATCTAGTGCATCCAATATGTGATTTTGTGTCATTTTGTGTCATTGGTTGAACATTTAGGTCATTTTCGTCCTCCCTAGGCTTATTCTAATCCAATTAGGGTTTTTAACCAATCTTGTGCATCCAATATGTGATTTTGTGTCATTGGTTGAACATTTAGGTCATTTTCGTCCTCCCTAGGCTTATTCTAATCCAATTAGGGTTTTTAACCAATCATGTGCATCCAATATGTGATTTTGTATCATTTTGTGTCATTGGTTGAACATTTAGGTCATTTTCGTGCTCCCTAGGCTTATTCTAATCCAATTAGGGTTTTTAATCAATCTTGTGCATCCAATATGTGATTTTATGTCATTGGTTGAACATTTAGGTCATTTTCGTCCTCCCTAGGCTTATTCTAATCCAATTAGAGTTTTTAACCAATCTTGTGCAACCAATATGTGATTTTGTGTCATTGGTTGAACATTTAGGTCATTTTCGTCCTCCCTAGGCTTATTCTAATCCAATTAGGGTTTTTAACCAATCTTGTGCATCCAATATGTGATTTTGTGTCATTGGTTGAACATTTAGGTCATTTTCGTCCTCCCTAGACTTATTCTAATCCAATTAGGGTTTTTAACCAATCTTGTGCATCCAATATTTAATTTTGTGTCATTTTGTGTCATTGGTTGAAGATTTAGGTCATTTTCGTCCTCCCTAGTCTTATTCTAATCCAATTAGGGTTTTTAACCAATCTTGTGCATCCAATGTGTGATTTTGTATCATTGGTTGAATATTTAGGTCATGTTTGTCCTCCCTAGGCTTATTCTAATCCAATTAGGGTTTTTAACCAATCTTGTGCATCCAATATGTGATTTTGTGTCATTTTGTGTCATTTGTTGAACATTTAGGTCATTTTCCTCCTCCGTAGGCTTATTCTAATCCAATTAGGGTTTTTAACCAATCTTGTGCATCCAATATGTGATTTTCTGTCATTTTGTGTCATTGGTTGAACATTTAGGTCATTTTCGCCCTCCCTAGGCTTATTCTAATCCAATTAGGGTTTTTGACCAATCTTGTGCATCCAATATGTGATTCTGTGTCATTGGTTGAACATTTAGGTCATTTTCGTCCGCCCTAGGCTTATTCTAATCCAATTAGGGTTTTTAACCAATCTTGTGCATCCAATATGTGATTTTGAATTATTTTGTGTCATTGGTTGAACATTTAGGTCATTTTCGTCCTCCTTAGGCTTATTCTAATCCAATTAGGGTTTTTAATCAATCTTGTGCATCCAATATGTGATTTTGTGTCATTGGTTGAACACTTAGGTCATTTTCGTCCTCCCTAGGCTTATTCTAATCCAATTAGGGTTTTTAACCAATCTTGTGCATCCAATATGTGATTTTGTGTCATTTTGTGTCATTGGTTGAACATTTAGGTCATTTTCGCCCTCCCTAGGCTTATTCTAATCCAATTAGGGTTTTTGACCAATCTTGTGCATCCAATATGTGATTTTGTGATTGGTTGAACATTTAGGTCATTTTCGTCCTCCCTAGGCTTATTCTAATCCAATTAGGGTTTTTAACCAATCTTGTGCATCCAATACGTGATTTTGTGTCATTTTGTGTCATTGGTTGAACATTAAGGTCATTTTCGTCCTCCCTAGGCTTATTCTAATCCAATTAGGGTTTTAAACCAATCTTGTGCATCCAATTTGTGATTTTGTGTCATTTTGTGTCATTGGTTGAACATTTAGGTCATTTTCGCCCTCCCTAGGCTTATTCTAATCCAATTAGGGTTTTTGACCAATCTTGTGCATCCAATATGTGATTCTGTGTCATTGGTTGAACATTTAGGTCATTTTCGTCCGCCCTAGGCTTATTCTAATCCAATTAGGATTTTTAACCAATCTTGTGCATCCAATATGTGATTTTGAATTATTTTGTGTCATTGGTTGAACATTTAGGTCATTTTCGTCCTCCCTAGGCTTATTCTAATCCAATTAGGGTTTTTAATCAATCATGTGCATCCAATATGTGATTTTGTGTCATTGGTTGAACACTTAGGTCATTTTCGTCCTCCCTAGGCTTATTCTAATCCAATTAGGGTTTTTAACCAATCTTGTGCAACCAATATGTGATTTTCTGTCATTTTGTGTCATTGGTTGAACATTTAGGTCATTTTGGTCCACCCTAGGCTTATTCTAATCCAATTAGGGTTTTTAACCAATCTTGTGCATCCAATATGTGATTTTGTGTCATTGGTTGAACATTTAGGTCATTTTCGTCCTCCCTAGGCTTATTCTAATCCAATTTGGGTTTTTAACCAATCTTGTGCATGCAATATGTGATTTTGTGTCATTGGTTGAACATTTAGGTCATTTTCGTCCTCCCTAAGCTTTTTCTAATCCAATTAGGGTTTTTAACCAATCTTGTGCAACCAATATGTGATTTTGTGTCATTTTGTGTCATTGGTTGAACATTTAGGTCATTTTGGTCCACCCTAGGCTTATTCTAATCCAATTAGGGTTTTTAACCAATCTTGTGCATCCAATATGTGATTTTGTGTCATTGGTTGAACATTTAGGTCATTTTCGTCCTCCCTAGGCTTATTCTAATCCAATTAGGGTTTTTAACCAATCTTGTGCATCCAACATGTGATTATGTGTCATTTTGTGTCATTGGTTGAACATTTAGGTCATTTTCGTCCTCCCTAGGCTTATTCTAATCCAATTAGGGTTTTTAACCAATCTTGTGCATCCAATATGTGATTTTGTGTCATTTTGTGTCATTGGTTGAATATTTAGGTCATTTTCGTCCTCCCTAGGCTTATTCTAATCCAATTAGGGTTTTTAACCAGTCTTGTGCATCCAATATGTGATTTTGTGTCATTGGTTGAGCATTTAGGTCATTTTTATCCTCCCTAGGCTTATTCTAATCCAATTAGGGTTTTTAATCAATGTTGTGCATCCAATATGTGATTTTGTGTCATTGGTTGAACATTTAGGTCATTTTCGTCCTCCCTAGGCTTATTCTAATTCAATTAGGGTTTTTAACCAATCTTGTGCAACCAATATGTGATTTTGTGTGATTGGTTGAACATTTAGGTCATTTTCGTCCTCCCTAGGCTTATTCTAATCCAATTAGGGTTTTTAACCAATCTTTTGCATCCAATATGTGATTTTGTGTCATTTTGTGTCATTGGTTGAACATTTAGGTCACTTTCGTCCTCCCTAGGCTTATTCTAATCCAATTAGGGTTTTTAACCAATCTTGTGCATCCAATATGTGATTTTGTATCATTGGTTGAATATTTAGGTCATGTTTGTCCTCCCTAGGCTTATTCTAATCCAATTAGGGTTTTTAACCAATCTTGTGCATCCAATATGTGATTTTGTGTCATTTTGTGTCATTTGTTGAACATTTAGGTCATTTTCCTCCTCCGTAGGCTTATTCTAATCCAATTAGGGTTTTTACCCAATCTTGTGCATCCAATATGTGATTTTCTGTCATTTTGTGTCATTGGTTGAACATTTAGGTCATTTTGGTCCACCCCAGGTTTATTCTAATCCAATTAGGGTTTTTAACCAATCTTGTGCATCCAATATGTGATTTTGTGTCATTGGTTGAACATTTAGGTCATTTTCGTCCTCCCTAGGCTTATTCTAATCCAATTAGGGTTTTTAACCAATCTTGTGCATCCAAATGTGATTTTGTGTCATTTTGTGTCATTGGTTGAACATTTAGGTCATTTTCATCCTCCCTAGGCTTATTCTAATCCAATTAGGGTTTTTAACCAATCTTGTGCATCCAATATGTGATTTTGTGTCATTTTGTGTAATTGGTTGAACATTTAGGTCATTTTCATCCTCCCTAGGCTTATTCTAATCCAATAAGGGTTTTTAACCAATCTTGTGCATCCAATATGTGTTTTGTGTCATTGGTTGAACATTTAGGTCATTTTCTTCCTTCCTAGGCTTATTCTAATCCAATTAGGGTTTTTAACCAATCATGTGCATCCAATATGTGATTTTGTGTCATTGGTTGAACATTTCGGTCATTTTCGTCATCCCTAGGCTTATTCTAATCCAATTATGGTTTTTAACCAATCTTGTGCATCCAATATATGATTTTGTGTCATTTTGTGTCATTGGTTGAACATTTAGGTCATTTTCGTCCTCCCTAGGCTTATTCTAATCCAATTAGGGTTTTTAACCAATCTTGTGCATCCAATATGTGATTTTGTGTCATTGGTTGAACATTTAGGTCATTTTCGTCCTCCCTAGGCTTATTCTAATCCAATTAGGGTTTTTAACCAATCTTGTGCATCCAATATGTGATTTTGTGTCATTTTGTGTCATTGGTTGAACTTTTAAGTCAATTTCGTCCTCCCTAGGCTTATTCTAATCCAATTAGGGTTTTTAACCAATCTTGTGCATCCAATATGTGATTTTGTGTTATTGGTTGATCATTTAGGTCATTTTCGTCCTCCCTAGGCTTATTCTAATCCAATTAGGGTTTTTAACCAATCTTGTGCATCCAATATGTGCTTTTGTGTCATTGGTTGAACATTTAGGTCATTTTCGTCCTCCCTAGGCTTATTCTAATCCAATTAGGGTTTTTAACCAATCTTGTGCATCCAATATGTGATTTTGTGTCATTTTGTGTCATTGGTTGAACATTTAGGCATTTTCGTCCTCCCTAAGCTTATTCTAATCCAATTAGGTTTTTAACCAATCTTGTGCATCCAATATGTTATTTTGTGTCATTTTGTGTCATTGGTTGAACATTTAGGTCATTTTCGTCCTCCCTAGGCTTATTCTAATCCAATTAGGGTTTTTAACCAATCTTGTGCATCCAATATGTGATTTTGTCTCATTTTGTGTCATTGGTTGAACATTTAGGTCATTTTCTTCCTCCCTTTGCTTATTCTAATCCAATTAGGGTTTTTAAGCAATTTTGTGCATCCAATATGTGATTTTGTGTCATTTTGTGTCATTGGTTGAACATTTAGGTCATTTTCGTCCTCCCTAGGCTTATTCTAATCCAATTAGGGTTTTTAACCAATCTTGTGCATCCAATATGTGATTTTGTGTCATTTTGTGTCATTGGTTGAACATTTAGGTCATTTTCGTCCTCCCTAGGCTTATTCTAATCCAATTAGGGTTTTTAACCAATGTTGTGCATCCAATATGTGATATTGTGTCATTGGTTGAACATTTAGGTCATTTTCGTCCTCCCTAGGCTTATTCTAATCCAATTAGGGTTTTTAACCAATCTTGTGCATCCAATATGTGATTTTGTGTCATTGGTTGAACATTTAGGTCATTTTCATCCTCCCTAGGCTTATTCTAATCCAATTAGGGATTTTAACTAATCTTGTGCATCCAATATGTGATTTTGTGTCATTTGTTGAACATTTAGGTCACTTTTGTCCTCCCTAGGCTTATTCTAATCCAATTAGGGTTTTTAACCAATCTTGTGCATCCAATATGTGATTTTGTGTCATTTGTTGAACATTTAGGTCATTTTCGTCCTCCCTAGGCTTATTCTAATCCAATTAGGGTTTTTAACCAATCTTGTGCATCCAATATGTGATTTGGTGTCATTGGTTGAACATTTAGGTCATTTTCGTCCTCCCTAGACTTATTCTAATCCAATTAGGGTTTTTAACCAATCTTGTGCATCCAATATTTAATTTTGTGTTATTTTGTGTCATTGGTTGATGATTTAGGTCATTTTCGTCCTCCCTAGGCTTATTCTAATCCAATTAGGGTTTTTAACCAATCTTGTGCATCCAATATGTGATTTTGTATCATTGGTTGAATATTTAGGTTATGTTTGTCCTCCCTAGGCTTATTCTAATCCAATTAGGGTTTTTAACCAATCTTGTGCATCCAATATGTGATTTTGTGTCATTTTGTGTCATTTGTTGAATATTTAGGTCATTTTCCTCCTCCGTAGGCTTATTCTAATCCAATTAGGGTTTTTAACCAATCTTGTGCATCCAATACGTGATTTTCTGTCATTTTGTGTCATTGGTTGAACATTTAGGTCATTTTCGCCCTCCCTAGGCTTATTCTAATCCAATTAGGGTTTTTGACCAATCTTGTGCATCCAATATGTGATTCTGTGTCATTGGTTGAACATTTAGGTCATTTTCGTCCTCCCTAGGCTTATTCTAATTCAATTAGGGTTTTTAACCAATCTTGTGCAACCAATATGTGATTTTGTGTCATTGGTTGAACATTTAGGTCATTTTCGTCCTCCCTAGGCTTATTCTAATCCAATTAGGGTTTTTAACCAATCTTTTGCATCCAATATGTGATTTTGTGTCATTTTGTGTCATTGGTTGAACATTTAGGTCACTTTCGTCCTCCCTAGGCTTATTCTAATCCAATTAGGGTTTTTAACCAATCTTGTGCATCCAATATGTGATTTTGTATCATTGGTTGAATATTTAGGTCATGTTTGTCCTCCCTAGGCTTATTCTAATCCAATTAGGGTTTTTAACCAATCTTGTGCATCCAATATGTGATTTTGTGTCATTTTGTGTCATTTGTTGAACATTTAGGTCATTTTCATCCTCCGTAGGCTTATTCTAATCCAATTAGGGTTTTTAACCAATCTTGTGCATCCAATATGTGATTTTCTGTCATTTTGTGTCATTGGTTGAACATTTAGGTCATTTTCGTCCTCCCTAGGCTTATTCTAATCCAATTAGGGTTTTTAACCAATCTTGTGCATCCAGTATGTGATTTTGTGTCATTTTGTGTCGTTGGTTGAACATTTAGGTCATTTTCGTCCTCCCTAGGGTTATTCTAATCCAATTAGGGTTTTTAACCAATCTTGTGCATCCAATATGTGATTTTGTGTCATTGGTTGAACATTTAGGTCATTTTCGTCCTCCCTAGGCTTATTCTAATCCAATTAGGGTTTTTAACCAATCTTGTGCATCCAATATGTGATTTTGTGTCATTTTGTGTCATTGGTTGAACATTTAGGTCATTTTCGTCCTCCCTAGGCTTATTTTAATCCAATTAGGGTTTTTAACCAATCTTGTGCATCCAATATGTGATTTTGTATCATTTTGTGTCATTGGTTGATCATTTAGGTCATTTTCGTCCTCCCTAGGCTTATTCTAATCCAATTAGGGTTTTTAACCAATCTTGTGCATCCAATATGTGATTTTGTGTCATTGGTTGAACATTTAGGTCATTTTCGTCCTCCCCAGGCTTATTCTAATCCAATTAGGATTTTAATCCAATGTTGTGCATCCCATATATGATTTTGTGTCAATTTGTGTCATTGGTTGAACATTTAGGTCATTTTCGTCCTCCCTAGGCTTATTCTAATCCAATTAGGGTTTTTAACCAATCTTGTGCATCCAATATGTGATTTTGTGTCATTTTGTGTCATTGGTTGAACATTTAGGTCATTTTCGTCCTCCCTAGGCCTATTCTAATCCAATTAGGGTTTTTTACCAATCTTGTGCATCCAATATGTGATTTTGTGTCATTGGTTGAACATTTAGGTCATTTTCGTCCTCCCTAGGCTTATTCTAATCCAATTAGGGTTTTTAACCAATCTTGTGCATCCAATATGTGATTTTGTGTCATTTTGTGTCATTGGTTGAACATTTAGGTCATTTTCGTCCTCCCTAGACTTATTCTAATCCAATTATGGTTTTTAACCAATCATGTGCATCCAATATGTGATTTTGTGTCATTTTGTGTTATTGGTTGATCATTTAGGTCATTTTCGTCCTCCCTAGGCTTATTCTAATCCAATTAGGGTTTTTAACCAATCTTGTGCATCCAATATGTGATTTTGTGTCATTGGTTGAACTTTTAGGTCAATTTCGTCCTCCCTAGGCTTATTCTAATCCAATTAGGGTTTTTAACCAATCTTGTGCATCCAATATGTGATTTTGTGTCATTGGTTGAACATTTAGGTCATTTTCGTCCTCCCTAGGCTTATTCTAATCCAATTAGGGTTTTTAACCAATCTTGTGCATCCAATATGTGATTTTGTGTCATTGGTTGAACATTTAGGTCATTTTCGTCCTCCCTAGGCTTATTCTAATCCAATTAGGGTTTTTAACCAATCTCGTGCATCCAATATGTGATTTTCTGTCATTGGTTGAACATTTAGGTCATTTTCGTCCTCCCTAGGCTTATTCTAATCCAATTAGGGTTTTTAACCAATCTTGTGCATCCAATATGTGATTTTGTGTCATTGGTTGAACATTTAGGTCATTTTCGTCCTCCCTAGGCTTATTCTAATCCAATTAGGGTTTTTAACCAATCTTTTGCATCCAATATATGATTTTGTGTCATTGGTTGAACATTTAGGTCATTTTCGTCCACCCTAGGCTTATTCTAATCCAATTAGGGTTTTTAACCAATCTTGTGCATCCAATATGTGATTTTGTGTCATTGGTTGAACATTTAGGTCATTTTCGTCCGCCCTAGGCTTATTCTAATCCAATTAGGGTTTTTAACCAATCTTGTGCATCCAATATGTGATTTTGTATCATTGGTTGAATATTTAGGTCATGTTTGTCCTCCCTAGGCTTATTCTAATCCAATTAGGGTTTTTAGCCAATCTTGTGCATCCAATATGTGATTTTGTGTCATTTGTTGAACATTTAGGTCATTTTCCTCCTCCGTAGGCTTATTCTAATCCAATTAGGGTTTTTAACCAATCTTGTGTATCCAATATGTGTTTTTCTGTCATTTTGTGTCATTGGTTGAACATTTAGGTCATTTTGGTCCACCCTAGGCTTATTCTAATCCAATTAGGGTTTTTAACCAATCTTGTGCATCCAATATGTGATTTTGTGTCATTGGTTGAACATTTAGGTCATTTTCGTCCGCCCTAGGCTTATTCTAATCCAATTAGGGTTTTTAACCAATCTTGTGCATCCAATAAGTGATTTTGTATCATTTTGTGTCATTGGTTGAACATTTAGGTTATTTTCGTCCTCCCTAGGCTTATTCTAATCCAATTAGGGTTTTTAATCAATGTTGTGCATCCAATATGTGATTTTGTGTCATTGGTTGAACATTTAGGTCATTTTCGTCCTCCCTAGGCTTATTCTAATCCAATTAGGGTTTTTAACCAATCTTGTGCATCCAATATGTGATTTTGTGTCATTTTGTGTCATTGGTTGAACATTTAGGTCATTTTCGTCCTCCCTAAGCTTATTCTAATCCAATTAGGGTTTTTAACCAATCTTGTGCATCCAATATGTAATTTTGTGTCCTTTTGTGTCATTGGTTGAACATTTAGGTCATTTTCGTCCTCCCTAGGCTTATTCTAATCCAATTAGGGTTTTTAACCAATCTTGTGCATCCAATATGTGATTTTGTGTCATTTTGTGTCATTGGTTGAACATTTAGGTCATTTTCGTCCTCCCTAGGCTTATTCTAATCCAATTAGGGTTTTTAACCAATCTTGTGCATCCAATATGTTATTTTGTGCCATTTTGTGTCATTGGTTGAACATTTAGGTCATTTTCGTCCTCCCTAGGCTTATTCTAATCCAATTAGGGTTTTTAACCAATCTTGTGCATCCAATATGTGATTTTGTATCATTTTGTGTCATTGGTTGAACATTTAGGTCATTTTCGTCCTCCCTAGGCTTATTCTAATCCAATTAGGGTTTTTAACCAATCTTGTGCATCCAATATGTGATTCTGTGTCATTTTGTGTCATTGGTTGAACATTTAGGTCACTTTCGTCCTCCCTAGGCTTATTCTAATCCAATTAGGGTTTTTAACCAATCTTGTGCAACCAATATGTGATTTTGTGTCATTTTGTGTCATTGGTTGAACATTTAGGTCATTTTCGTCCTCCCTAGGCTTATTCTAATCCAATTAGGGTTTTTAACCAATCTTATGCATCCAAAATGTGATTTTGTGTCATTTTGTGTCATTGGTTGAACATTTAGGTCATTTTCGTCCTCCCTAGGCTTATTCTAATCCAATTAGGGTTTTTAACCAATCTTGTGCATCCAATATGTGATTTTGTGTCATTGGTTGAACATTTAGGTCATTTTCGTCCTCCCTAGACTTATTCTAATCCAATTAGGGTTTTTAACCAATCTTGTGCATCCAATACGTGATTTTGTGTCATTGGTTGAACATTTAGGTCATTTTCGTCCTCCCTAGGCTTATTCTAACCAATTAGGGATTTTAACCAATATTATGCATCCAATATGTGATTTTTTGTCATTTTGTGTCATTGGTTGAACATTTAGGTCATTTTCGTCCTCCCTAGGCTTATTCTAATCCAATTAGGGTTTTTAACCAATCTTGTGCATCCAATATGTGATTTTTTGTCATTTTGTGTCATTGGTCGAACATTTAGGTCATTTTCGTCCTCCCTAGGATTATTCTTATCCAATTAGTGTTTTTAACCAATCTTGTGCATCCAATATGTTATTTTGTGTCATTTTGTGTCATTGGTTGAACATTTAGGTCATTTTCGTCCTCTCTAGGCTTTTTCTATTGCAATTAGGGTTTTTAACCAATCTTGTGCATCCAATATGTGATTTTGTGTCATTTGTGTCATTGGTTGAACATTTAGGTCATTTTCGTCCTCCGAAGGGTTATTCTCATCCAATTAGGGTTTTTAAACAATCTTGTGCACCCAATACATGATTTTGTGTCACTGGTTGCACATTTAGGTCATTTTCGTCCTCTCGAGGCTTATTCTAATCCAATTAGTGTTTTTAACCAATCTTGTGCATCCAATATGTGATTTGGTGTCATTTTGTGTCATTGGTTGAACATTTAGGTCATTTTCGTCCTCCCTAGGCTTATTCTAATCCAATTAGGGTTTTTAACCAATCTTGTGCATCCAATATGTGATTTTGTGTCATTTTGTGTCATTGGTTGAACATTTAGGTCACTTTCGTCCTCCCTAGGCTTATTCTAATCCAATTAGGGTTTTTAACCAATCTTGTGCATCCAATATGTGATTTTGTGTCATTTTGTTTCCTTGGTTGAACATTAGGTCATTTTCATCCTCCCTAGGCTTATTCTAATCCAATTAGGGTTTTTAACCAATCTTGTGCATCCAATATGTGATTTTGTGTCATTGGTTGAACATTTAGGTCATTTTCGTCCTCCCTAGGCTTATTCTAATCCAATTAGGGTTTTTAACCAATCTTTTGCATCCAATATGTGATTTTGTGTCATTGGTTGAATATTTAGGTCATTTTTGTCCTCCCTAGGCTTATTCTAATCCAATTAGGGTTTTTAACCAATCTTGTGCATCCAATATGTGATTTTGTGTCATTTTGTGTCGTTTGTTGAACATTTAGGTCATTTTCGTCCTCCGTAGGCTTATTCTAATCCAATTAGGGTTTTTAACCAATCTTGTGCATCCAATATGTGATTTTCTGTCATTTTGTGTCATTGGTTGAACATTTAGGTCATTTTCATCCTCCCTAGGCTTATTCTAATCCAATTAGGGTTTTTAACCAATCTTGAGCATCCAATATGTGATTTTGTGTCATTTTGTGTCATTTGTTGAACATTTAGGTCATTTTCCTCCTCCGTAGGCTTATTCTAATCCAATTAGGGTTTTTAACCAATCTTGTGCATCCAATATGTGATTTTCTGTCATTTTGTGACAGTGGTTGAACATTTAGGTCATTTTGGTCCACCCTAGGCTTATTCTAATCAAATTAAGGTTTTTAACCAATCTTGTGCATCCAATATGTGATTTTGTGTCATTTGTTGAACATTTAGGTCATTTTCGTCCTCCCTAGGCTTATTCCAATCCAATTAGGGTTTTTAACCAATCTTGTGCATCCAATATGTGATTTTGTGTCATTGGTTGAACATTTAGGTCATTTTCGTCCTCCCTAGACTTATTCTAATCCAATTAGGGTTTTTAACCAATTTTGTGCATCCAATATTTAATTTTGTGTCATTTTGTGTCATTGGTTGATGATTTAGGTCATTTTCGTCCTCCCTAGGCTTATTCTAATCCAATTAGTGTTTTTAACCAATCTTGTGCATCCAATATGTGATTTTGTATCATTGGTTGAATATTTCGGTCATGTTTGTCCTCCCTAGGCTTATTCTAATCCAATTAGGGTTTTTAACTAATCTTGTGCATCCAATATGTGATTTTGTGTCATTTTGTGTCATTTGTGGAACATTTAGGTCATTTTCCTCCTCCGTAGGCTTATTCTAATCCAATTAGGGTTTTTAACCAATCTTGTGCATCCAATATGTGATTTTCTGTCATTTTGTGTCATTGGTTGAACATTTAGGTCATTTTCGCCCTCCCTAGGCTTATTCTAATCCAATTAGGGTTTTTAACCAATCTTGTGCATCCAATATGTGATTTTGTGTCATTGGTTGAACATTTAGGTCATTTTCGTCCTCCCTAGGCTTATTCCAATCCAATTAGGGTTTTTAACCAATCTTGTGCATCCAATATGTGATTTTGTGTCATTTTGTGTCATTGGTTGAACATTTAGGTCATTTTCGTCCTCTCTAGGCTTATTCTAATCCAATTAGGGTTTTTAACCAATCTTGTGCATCCAATATGTGATTTTGTGTCATTGGTTGAACATTTAGGTCATTTTCGTCCTCCCTAGGCTTATTCTAATCCATTTAGGGTTTTTAACCAATCTTGTGCATCCAATATGTGATTTTGTGTCATTTTGTGTCATTGGGTGAACATTTAGGTCATTTTCGTCGTCCCTAGGCTTATTCTAATCCAATTAGGGTTTTTAACCAATCTTGTGCATCCAATATGTGATTTTGTGTCATTGGTTGAACATTTAGGTCATTTTCGTCCTCCCTAGGCTTATTCTAATCCAATTAGGGTTTTTGACCAAACTTGTGCATCCAATATGTGATTTTGTGTCATTTTGTGTCATTGGTTGAACATTTAGGTCATTTTCGTCGTCCCTAGGCTTATTCTAATCCAATTAGGGTTTTTAACCATTCTTGTGCATCCAATGTGTGATTTTGTGTCATTTTGTGTCATTGGTTGAACATTTAGGTCATTTTCGTCCTCCCTAGGCTTATTCTAATCCAATTAGGGTTTTTAACCAATCTTGTGCATCCAATATGTGATTTTGTGTCATTTTGTGTCATTGGTTGAACATTTGGGTCATTTTCGTCCTCCCTAGGCTTATTCTAATCCAATTAGGGTTTTAAACCAATCTTGTGCATCCAATATGTGATTTTGTGTCATTGGTTGAACATTTAGGTCTTTTTCGTCCTCCCTAGGCTTATTCTAATCCAATTAGGGTTTTTAACCAATCTAGTGCATCCAATATGTGATTTTGTGTCATTTTCTGTCATTGGTTGAACATTTAGGTCATTTTCCTCCTCCCTAGGCTTATTCTAAACCAATTAGGGTTTTTAACCAATCTTGTGCATCCAATATGTGATTTTGTGTCATTTTGTGTCATTGGTTGAACATTTAGGTCATTTTCGTCCTCCCTAGGCTTATTCTAATCCAATTTGGGTTTTTAACCAATCTTGTGCATCCAATATGTGATTTTGTGTCATTTTGTGTCATCAGTTGAACATTTAGGTCGTTTTCGTCCTCCCTAGGCTTATTCTAATCCAATTAGGGTTTTTAACCAATCTTGTGCATCCAATATGTGATTTTGTGTCATTGGTTGAACATTTAGGTCATTTTCGTCCTCCCTAGACTTATTCTAATCCAATTAGGGTTTTTAACCAATCTTGTGCATCCAATATGTGATTTTGTGTCATTTTGTGTCATTGGTTGAACATTTAGGTCATTTTCGTCCTCCCAAGGGTTATTCTAATCCAATTAGGGTTTTTAACCAATCTTGTGCATCCAATATGTGATTTTGTGTCATTGGTTGAACATTTAGGTCATTTTCGTCCTCCCTAGGCTTATTCTAATCCAATTAGGGTTTTTAACCAATCTTGTGCATCCAATATGTGATTTTTTGTCATTTTGTGTCATTTGTTGAACATTTACGTCATTTTCGTCCTCCGTAGGCTTATTCTAATCCAATTAGGGTTTTTAACCAATCTTGTGCATCCAATATGTGATTTTCTGTCATTTTGTGTCATTGGTTGAACATTTAGGTCATTTTCGTCCTCCCTAGGATTATTATAATCCAATTAGGGTTTTTAACCAATCTTGTGCATCCAATATGTGATTTTGTGTCATTGGTTGAACATTTAGGTCAATTTCGTCCTCCCTAGGCTTATTCTAATCCAATTAGGGTTTTTAACCAATCTTGTGCATCCAATATGTGATTTTGTATCATTTTGTGTCATTGGTTGAACATTTAGGTCATTTTCGTCCTCCCTAGGCTTATTCTAATCCAATTAGCGTTTTTAACCAATCTTGTGCGTCCAATATGTGATTCTGTGTCATTGGTTGAATATTTAGGTCATTTTTGTCCTCCCTAGGCTTATTCTAATCCAATTAGGGTTTTTAACCAATCTTGTGCATCCAATATGTGATTTTGTGTCATTCTGTGTCATTTGTTAATCATTTAGATCATTTTCGTCCTCCCTAGGCTTATTCTAATCCAATTAGGGTTTTTAACCAATCTTGTGCATCCAATATGTGATTTTGTGTCATTGGTTGAACATTTAGGTCATTTTCGTCCTCCCTAGGCTTATTCTAATCCAATTAGGGTTTTTAACCAATCTTGTGCATCCAATATGTGATTTTGTATCATTTTGTGTCATTGGTTGAACATTTAGGTCATTTTCGTCCTCCCTAGGCTTATTCTAATCCAATTAGGGTTTTTAACCAATCTTGTGCATCCAATATGTGAGTTTGTGTCATTTCGTG
This sequence comes from Cicer yamashitae, assembly GCA_037974755.1. Classification (NCBI taxonomy): domain Eukaryota; kingdom Viridiplantae; phylum Streptophyta; class Magnoliopsida; order Fabales; family Fabaceae; genus Cicer; species Cicer yamashitae. The sequence goes on from JBBPBQ010000003.1 coordinate 25,229,729, forward strand.
TCATTTGTTGAACATTTAGGTCATTTTCGTCCTCCGTAGGCTTATTCTAATCCAATTAGGGTTTTTAACCAATCTTGTGCATCCAATATGTGATTTTCTGTCATTTTGTGTCATTGGTTGAACATTTAGGTCATTTTCATCCTCCCTAGGCTTATTCTAATCCAATTAGGGTTTTTAACCAATCTTGTGCATCCAATATGTGATTTTTTGTCATTTTGTGTCATTTGTTGAACATTTAGGTCATTTTCGTCCTCCGTAGGCTTATTCTAATCCAATTAGGGTTTTTAACCAATCTTGTGCATCCAATATGTGATTTTCTGATTGGTTGAACATTTAGGTCATTTTCGTCCTCCGTAGGCTTATTCTAATCCAATTAGGGTTTTTAACCAATCTTGTGCATCCAATATGTGATTTTGTGTCATTTGTTGAACATTTAGGTCATTTTCGTCCTCCGTAGGCTTATTCTAATCCAATTAGGGTTTTTAACCAATCTTGTGCATCCAATATGTGATTTTCTGTAATTTTGTGTCATTGGTTGAACATTTAGGTCATTTTCGTCCTCCCTAGGCTTATTCTAATCCAATTAGGGTTTTTAACCAATCTTGTGCATCCAATATGTGATTTTGTGTCATTGGTTGAACATTTAGGTCATTTTCGTCCGCCCTAGGCTTATTCTAATCCAATTAGGGTTTTTAACCAATCTTGTGCATCCAATATGTGATTTTGTATCATTGGTTGAATATTTAGGTCATGTTTGTCCTCCCTAGGCTTATTCTAATCCAATTAGGGTTTTTAACCAATCTTGTGCATCCAATATGTGATTTTGTGTCATTTTGTGTCATTTGTTGAACATTTAGGTCATTTTCCTCCTCCGTAGGCTTATTCTAATCCAATTAGGGTTTTTGACCAATCTTGTGCATCCAATTTGTGATTCTGTGTCATTGGTTGAACATTTAGGTCATTTTCGTCCTCCCTAGGCTTATTCTAATCCAATTAGGGTTTTTAACCAATCTTGTGCATCCAATATGTGATTTTGTGTCATTTTGTGTCATTGGTTGAACATTTAGGTCATTTTCGTCCTCCCTAGGCTTATTCTAATCCAATTAGGGTTTTTAACCAATCTTGTGCATCCAATATGTGATTTTGTGTCATCAGTTGAACATTTTGGTCATTTTCGTCCTCCCTAGGCTTATTCTAATCCAATTAGGGTTTTTAACCAATCTTGTGCATCCAATATGTGATTTTGTGTCATTTTGTGTCATCGGTTGAACATTTAGGTCATTTTTCGTCCTCCCTAGGCTTATTCTAATCCAATTAGGGTTTTTAACCAATCTTGTGCATCTAATATGTGATTTTGTGTCATTTTGTGTCATCGGTTGAACATGTTGGTCATTTTCGTCCTCCCTAGGCTTATTCTAATCCAATTAGGGTTTTTAACCAATCTTGTGCATCCAATATGTGATTTTGTGTCATTGGTTGAACATTTAGGTCATTTTCGTCCTCCCTAGGCTTATTCTAATCCAATTAGGGTTTTTAACCAATCTTGTGCATCCAATATGTGATTTTGTGTCATTTTGTGTCATTGGTTGAACATTTAGGTCATTTTCGTCCTCCCTAGGCTTATTCTAATCCAATTAGCGTATTTAACCAATCTTGTGCATCCAATATGTGATTGTGTCATTGGTTGAACATTTAGGTCATTTTCGTCCTCCCTAGGCTTATTCTAATCCAATTAGGGTTTTTAACCAATCTTGTGCATCCAATATGTGATTTTGTGTCATTTTGTGTCATTGGTTAAACATTTAGGTCATTTTCGTCCTCCATAGGCTTATTCTAATCCAATTACGGTTTTTAACCATTCTTGTGCATCCAATATGTGATTTTGTGTCATTGGTTGAACATTTAGGTCATTTTCGTCCTCCCTAGGCTTATTCTAATCCAATTAGGGTTTTTAACCAATCTTGTGCATCCAATATGTGATTTTGTGTCATTTTGTGTCATTGGTTGAACATTTAGGTCATTTTCGTCCTCCCTAGGCTTATTCTAATCCAATTAGGGTTTTTAGCCAATCTTGTGTATCCAATATGTGATTTTGTGTCATTGGTTGAATATTTAGGTCATTTTTGTCCTCCCTAGGCTTATTCTAATCCAATTAGGGTTTTTAACCAATCTTGTGCATCCAATATGTGATTTTGTGTCATTTTGTGTCGTTTGTTGAACATTTAGGTCATTTTCGTCCTCCGTAGGCTTATTCTAATCCAATTAGGGTTTTTAACCAATCTTGTGCATCCAATATGTGATTTTCTGTCATTTTGTGTCATTGGTTGAACATTTAGGTCATTTTCATCCTCCCTAGGCTTATTCTAATCCAATTAGGGTTTTTAACCATTCTTGAGCATCCAATATGTGATTTTGTGTCATTGGTTGAACATTTAGGTCATTTTCGTCCTCCCTAGGCTTATTCTAATCCAATTAGGGTTTTTAACCAATCTTGTGCATCCAATATGTGATTTTGTGTCATTTTGCGTCATTGGTTGAACATTTAGGTCATTTTCGTCCACCCTAGGCTTATTCTAATCCAATTAGGGTTTTTAACCAATCTTGTGCATCCAATATGTGATTTTGTGTCATTGGTTGAACATTTAGGTCATTTTCGTCCTCCCTAGGCTTATTCTAATCCAATTAGGGTTTTTAACCAATCTTGTGCATCCAATATGTGATTTTGTGTCATTGGTTGAATATTTAGGTGATTTTTGTCCTCCCTAGGCTTATTCTAATCCAATTAGGGTTTTTAACCAATCTTGTGCATCCAATATGTGATTTTGTATCATTTTGTGTCATTGGTTGAACATTTAGGTCATTTTCGTCCTCCCTAGGCTTATTCTAATCCAATTAGGGTTTTTAACCAATCTTGTGCATCCAGTATGTGATTTTGTGTCATTTTGTGTCATCGGTTGAACATTTAGGTCATTTTCGTCCTCCCTAGGCTTATTCTAATGCAATTAGGGTTTTTAACCAATCTTGTGCATCCAATATGTGATTTTGTGTCATTTTGTGTCGTTGGTTGAACATATAGATCATTTTCGTCCTCCATAGACTTATTCTAATCCAATTAGGGTTTTTAACCTATCTTGTGCATCCAATATGTGATTTTGTGTCATTGGTTTAACATTTAGGTCAATTTCGTCCTCCCTAGGCTTATTCTAATCCAATTAGGGTTTTTAACCAATCTTGTGCATCCAATATGTGATTTTGTATCATTTTGTGTCATTGGTTGAACATTTAGGTCATTTTCGTCCTCCCTAGGCTTATTCTAATCCAATTAGGGTTTTTAACCAATCTTGTGCAACCAATATGTGATTTTGTGTTATTGGTTGAACATTTAGGTCATTTTCGTCCTCCCTAGACTTATTCTAATCCAATTAGGGTTTTTAACCAATCTTGTGCATCCAATTTGTAATTTTGTGTCATTTTGTGTCATTGGTTGAAGATTTAGGTCATTTTCGTCCTCCCTAGGCTTATTCTAATCCAATTAGGGTTTTTAACCAATCTTGTGCATCCAATATGTGATTTTGTATCATTGGTCTAATATTTAGGTCATGTTAGTCCTCCCTAGGCTTATTCTAATCCAATTAGGGTTTTTAACCAATCTTGTGAATCCAATATGTGATTTTGTGTCATTTTGTGTCGTTTGTTGAACATTTAGGTCATTTTCCTCCTCCGTAGGCTTATTCTAATCCAATTATGGTTTTTAACCAATCTTGTGCATCCAATATGTGATTTTCTTACATTTTGTGTCATTGGTTGAACATTTAGGTCATTTTCGTCCTCCCTAGGCTTATTCTAATCCAATTAGGGTTTTTAACCAATCTTGTGCATCCAATATGTGATTTTGTGTCATTGGTTGAACACTTAGGTCATTTTCGTCCTCCCTAGGCTTATTCTAATCCAATTAGGGTTGTTAACCAATCTTGTGCAACCAATATGTGATTTTGTGTCATTGGTTGAACGTTTAGGTCATTTTCGTCCTCCCTAGGCTTATTCTAATCCAATTAGGGTTTTTAACCAATCTTTTGCATCCAATATGTGATTTTGTGTCATTTTGTGTCATTGGTTGAACATTTAGGTCATTTTCGTCCTCCCTAGGCTTATTCTAATGCAATTAGGGTTTTTAACCAATCTTGTGCATCCAATATGTGATTTTGTGTCATTTTGTGTCATTGGTTGAACATTTAGGTCATTTTCGTCGTCCCTAGGCTTATTCTAATCCTATTAGGGTTTTTAACCAATCTTGTGCATCCAATATGCGATTTTGTGTAATTTTGTGTCATTGGTTGAACATTTAGGTCATTTTCGTCCTCCCTATTCTTATTCTAATCCAATTAGGATTTTTAACAAATCTTGTGCATCCAATATGTGATTTTGTGTCATTGGTTGAACATTTAGGTCATTTTCGTCCTCCCTAGGCTTATTCTAATCCAATTAGGGTTTTTAACCAATCTTGTGCATCCAATATGTGATTTTGTGTCATTTTGTGTCATTGGTTGAACATTTAGGTCATTTTCGTCCTCCCTATGCTTATTCTAATCCAACTAGAGTTTTTAACCAATCTTGTGCATCCAATATGTGATTTTGTGTCATTGGTTGAACATTTAGGTCATTTTTGTCCTCCCTAGGCTTATTCTAATCCAATTAGGGTTTTTAACCAATCTTGTGCATCCAATATGTGATTTTGTGTCATTGGTTGAACATTTAGGTCCTTTTCGTCCTCCCTAGGCTTATTCTAATCCAATTAGGGTTTTTAACCAATCTTGTGCATCCAATATGTGATTTTGTGTCATTGGTTGAACATTTAGGTCATTTTTGTCCTCCCTAGGTTTATTCTAATCCAATTAGGGTTTTTAATCCATCTTGTGCATCCAATATGTGATTTTGTGTCATTGGTTGAACATTTAGGTCATTTTCGTCCTCCCTAGGCTTATTCTAATCCAATTAGGGTTTTTAACCAATCTTGTGCATCCAATATGTGATTTTGTGTCATTTTGAGTCATTGGTTGAACATTTAGGTCATTTTTGTCCTCGCTAGGCATATTCTAATCCAATTAGGGATTTTAACCAATCTTGTGCATCCAATATGTGATTTTTTGTCATTGGTTGAACATTTAGGTCATTTTCGTCCTCCCTAGGCTTATTCTAATCCAATTAGGGTTTTTAACCACTCTTTTGCATATAATAATTGATTTTGTGTCATTGGTAATCCAATTAGGTCATTTTTGTCCTCCCTAGGCTTATTCTAATCCAATTAGGGTTTTTAACCAATCTTGGGCATCCAATATGTGATTTTGTGTCATTTTGTGTCATTGGTTGAACATTTATGTCATTTTCGTATTCCCTAAACTTATTCTAACCCAATTAGGGTTTTTAACCAATCTTGTGCATCCAATATGTGATTTTCTGTCATTTTGTGTCATTGGTTGAACATTTAGGTCATTTTCGTCCTCCCTAGGCTTATTCTAATCCAATTAGGGTTTTTAACCAATCTTGTGCATCCAATATGTGATTTTGTGTCATTTTGTGTCATTGGTTGAACATTTAGGTCATTTTCGTCCTCCCTAGGCTTATTCTAATCCAATTAGGGTTTTTAACCAATCTTGTGCATCCAATATGTGATTTTGTGTCATTGGTTGAACATTTAGGTCATTTTCGTCCTCCCTAGGCTTATTCTAATCCATTTAGGATTTTTAACCAATCTTGGGCATCCAATATGTGATTTTGTGTCATTTTGTGTCATTGGTTGAACATTTAGGTCATTTTCGTCCTCCCTATGCTTATTCTAATCCAATTAGGGTTTTTAACCAATCTTGTGCATCCAATATGTGATTTTGTGTCATTTTGTGTCATTTGTTGAACATTTAGGTCATTTTCGTCCTCCCTAGGCTTATTCTAATCCAATTAGGGTTTTTAAACAATCTTGTGCATCCAATATGTGATTTTGTGTCATTGGTTGAACATTTAGGTCATTTTCGTCCTCCCTAGGCTTATTCTAATGCACTTAGGGTTTTTAACCAATCTTGTGCATCCAATATGTGAGTTGGTGTCATTTTGTGTCATTGGTTGAACATTTAGGTCATTTTCGTCCTGCCTAGGCTTATTCTAATCCAATTTGGGTTTTTAACCAATCTTGTGCATCCAATATGTGATTTTGTGTCATTGGTTGAACATTTAGGTCATTTTCGTCCTCCCTAGGCTTATTCTAATCCAATTAGGGTTTTTAACCAATCTTGTGCATCCAATATGTGATTTTGTGTCATTTTGTGTCATTTGTTGAACATTTAGGTCATTTTCGTCCTCCCTAGGCTTATTCTAGTCCAATTAGGGTTTTTAACCAATCTTGTGCATCCAATATGTGATTTTGTGTCATTTTGTGTCATCAGTTGAACATTTAGGTCGTTTTCGTCCTCCCTAGGCTTATTCTAATCCGATTAGGGTTTTTAACCAATCTTGTGCATTCAATATGTGATTTTGTGTCATTTTGTGTCATTGGTTGAACATTTAGGTCATTTTCGTCCTCCCTAGGCTTATTCTAATCCAATTAGGGTTTTTAACCAATCTTGTGCATCCAATATGTGATTTTGTGTCATTGGTTGAACATTTAGGTCATTTTTGTCCTCCCTAGGCATATTCTAATCCATTTAGGGTTTTTAACCAATCTTGTGCATCCAATATGTGATTTTGTGTCATTTTGTGTCATTGGTTGAACATTTAGGTCATTTTCGTCCTCCCTAGGCTTATTCTAATCCAATTAGGGTTTTTAACCAATCTTGTGCATCCAGTATGTGATTTTGTGTCATTGATTGAACATTTAGGTCATTTTCGTCCTCCCTAGGCTTATTCTAATCCAAATAGGGTTTTTAATCAATCTTGTGCATCCAATATGTGATTTTGTGTCATTGGTTGAACATTTAGGTCATTTTCGTCCTCCCTAGGCTTATTCTAATCCAATTAGGGTTTTTAACCAATCTTGTGCATCCAATATGTGATTTTGTGTCATTGGTTGAACATTTAGGTCATTTTCGTCCTCCCTAGGCTTATTCTAATCCAATTAGGGTTTTTAACCAATATTGAGCATCCAATATGTGATTTTGTGTCATTTTGTGTCATTGGTTGAACATTTAGGTCATTTTCGTCCTCCCTAGGCTTATTCTAATCCAATTAGGGTTTTTAACCAATCTTGTGCATCCAATATGTGATTTTGTGTCATTGGTTGAACATTTAGGTCATTTTCGTCCTCCCTAGGCTTATTCTAATCCAATTAGGGTTTTTAACCAATCTTGTGCATCCAATATGTGATTTTGTGTCATTGGTTGAACACTTAGGTCATTTTCGTCCTCCCTAGGCTTATTCTAATCCAATTAGGGTTTTAAACCAATCTTGTGCATCCAATATGTGATTTTGTTTCATTTTGTGTCGTTGGTTGAACATATAGATCATTTTCGTCCTCCATAGGCTTATTCTAATCCAATTAGGGTTTTTAACCAATCTTGTGCATCCAATATGTGATTTTCTGTCATTTTGTGTCATTGGTTGAACATTTAGGTCATTTTCGTCCTCCCTAGGCTTATTCTAATCCAATTAGGGTTTTTAACCAATCTTGTGCATCCAATATGTGATTTTGTGTCATTGGTTGAACATTTAGGTCATTTTCGTCCTCCCTAGGCTTATCCTAATCCAATTAGGGTTTTTAACCAATCTTGTGCAACCAATATGTGATTTTGTGTCATTTTGTGTCATTGGTTGAACATTAAGGTCTATTTCGTCCTCCCTAGGCTTATGCTAATCCAATTAGGGTTTTTAACCAATCTTGTGCATCCAACATGTGATTTTGTGTCATTGGGTGAACATTTAGGTCATTTTCGTCCTCCCTAGGCTTATTCTAATCCAATTAGGGTTTTTAACCAATCTTGTGCATCCAATATGTGATTTTGTGTCATTGGTTGAACATTTAGGTCATTTTCGTCCTCCCTAGGCTTATTCTAATCCAATTAGGGTTTTTAACCAATCTTGTGCATCCAATATGTGATTTTGTGTCATTGGTTGAACATTTAGGTCATTTTCGTCCTCCCTAGGCTTATTCTAAGCCAATTAGGGTTTTTAACCAATCTTGTGCATCCAATATGTGATTTTGTGTCATTGGTTGAACATTTAGGTCATTTTCGTCCTCCCTAGGCTTATTCTAATCCAATTAGGGTTTTTAACCAATCTTGTGCATCCAATATGTGATTTTTTTATCATTTTGTGTTATTGGTTGAACATTTAGGTCATTTTCGTCCTCCCTAGGCTTATTCTAATCCAATTAGGGTTTTTAACCAATCTGCTGCATCCAATATGTGATTTTGTGTCATTGGTTGAACATTTAGGTCATTTTCGTCCTCCCTAGGCTTATTCTAATCCAATTAGGGTTTTTAACCAATCTTGTGCATCCAATATGTGATTTTGTGTCATTGGTTGAACATTTAGGTCATTTTCGTCCTCCCTAGGCTTATTCTAATCCAATTAGGGTTTTTAACCAATCTTGTGCATCCAATATGTGATTTTGTGTCATTTTGTGTCATTGGCTAAACTTTTAGTTCATTTTCGTCCTCCTAGGCTTATTCTAATCCAATTAGGGTTTTTAACCAATCTTGTGCATCCAATATGTGATTTTGTGTCATTTTGTGTCATTGGTTGAACATTTAGGTCATTTTCGTCCTCCCTAGGCTTATTCTAATCCAATTAGGGTTTTTAACCAATCTTGTGCATCCAATATGTGATTTTGTGTCATTTTGTATCATTGGTTGAACATTTAGGTCATTTTCGTCCTCCCTAGGCTTATTCTAATCCAATTAGGGTTTTTAACCAATCTTGTGCATCTAGTATGTGATTTTGTGTCATTGGTTGAACATTTAGGTCATTTTCGTCCTCCCTAGGCTTATTCTAATCCAATTAGGGTTTTTAACCAATCTTGTGCATCCAATATGTGATTTTGTGTCATTTTGTGTCATTGGTTGAACATTTAGGTCATTTTCGTCCTCCCTAGGCTTATTCTAATCCAATTAGGGTTTTTAACCAATCTTGTGCATCCAATATGTTATTTTGTGTCATTGGTTGAACATTGAGGTCATTTTTGTCCTCCCTAGGATTATGCTAATCCAATTAGGGTTTTTAACCAATCTTGTGCATCAAATATGTGATTTTGTGTCATTTTGTGTCATTGGTTGAACATTTAGGTCATTTTCGTCCTCCCTAGGCTTATTCTAATCCAATTAGGGTTTTTAACCAATCTTGTGCATCCAATATGTGATTTTGTGTCATTGGTTGAACATTTAGGTCATTTTCGTCCTCCCTAGGCTTATTATAATCCAATTAGGGTTTTTAACCAATCTTGTGCATCCAATATGTGATTTTGTGTTATGTGTCATTGGTTGAACATTTAGGTCATTTTTGTCCTCCCTAGGCTTATTCTAATCCAATTAGGGTTTTTAACCAATCTTGTGCATCCAATATGTGATTTTGTGTCATTGGTTGAACATTTAGGTCATTTTCGTCCGCCCTAGGCTTATTCTAATCCAATTAGGGTTTTTAACCAATCTTGTGCATCCAATATGTGATTTTGTATCATTTTGTGTCATTGGTTGAACATTTAGGTCATTTTCATCCTCCCTAGGCTTATTCTAATCCAATTAGGGTTTTTAATCAATCTTGTGCATCCAATATGTGATTTTGTGTCATTGGTTGAACATGTAGGTCATTTTCGCCCTCCCTAGGCTTATTCTAATCCAATTAGGGTTTTTAACCAATCTTGTGCAACCAATATGTGATTTTGTGTCATTGGTTGAACATTTAGGTCATTTTCGTCCTCCCTAGACTTATTCTAATCCAATTAGGGTTTTTAACCAATCTTGTGCATCCAATTTGTAATTTTGTGTCATTTTGTGTCATTGGTTGAAGATTTAGGTCATTTTCGTCCTCCCTAGGCTTATTCTAATCCAATTAGGGTTTTTAACCAATCTTGTGCATCCAATATGTGATTTTGTATCATTGGTTGAATATTTAGGTCATGTTAGTCCTCCCTAGGCTTATTCTAATGCAATTAGGGTTTTTAACCAATCTTGTGCATCCAATATGTGATTTTGTGTCATTTTGTGTCGTTTGTTGAACATTTAGGTCATTTTCCTCCTCCGTAGGCTTATTCTAATCCAATTATGGTTTTTAACCAATCTTGTGCATCCAATATGTGATTTTCTTACATTTTGTGTCATTGGTTGAACATTTAGGTCATTTTCGTCCTCCCTAGGCTTATTCTAATCCAATTAGGGTTTTTAACCAATCTTGTGCATCCAATATGTGATTTTGTGTCATTGGTTGAACATTTAGGTCATTTTCGTCCGCCCTAGGCTTATTCTAATCCAATTAGGGTTTTTAACCAATCTTGTGCATCCAATATGTGATTTTGTATCATTTTGTGTCATTGGTTGAACATTTAGGTCATTTTTGTCCTCCCTAGGCTTATTCTAATCCAATTATGGTTTTTAATCAATCTTGTGCATCCAATATGTGATTATGTGTCATTGGTTGAACATTTAGGTCATTTTCGTCCTCCCTAGGCTTATTCTAATCCAATTAGGGTTTTTAACCAATCTTGTGCAACCAATATGTGATTTTGTGTCATTGGTTGAACATTTAGGTCATTTTCGTCCTCCCTAGGCTTATTCTAATCCAATTAGGGTTTTTAACCAATCTTGTGCATCCAATATGTGATTTTGTGTCGTTTTGTGTCATTGGTTGAACACTTAGGTCACTTTCGTCCTCCCTAGGCTTATTCTAATCCAATTAAGGTTTTTAACCAATCTTGTGCATCCAATATGTGATTTTGTGATTGGTTGAACATTTAGGTCATTTTCGTCCTCCCTAGGCTTATTCTAATCCAATTAGGGTTTTTAACCAATCTTATGCAACCAATATGTGATTTTATGTCATTTTGTGTCATTTGTTGAACATTTAGGTCATTTTCCTCCTCCGTAGGCTTATTCTAATCCAATTAGGGTTTTTAACCAATCTTGTACATCCAATATGTGATTTTCTGTCATTTTGTGTCATTGGTTGAACATTTAGGTCATTTTCGTCCTCCCTAGGCTTATTCTAATCCAATTAGGGTTTTTAACCAATCTTGTGCATCCAATATGTGATTTTATGTCATTGGTTGAACATTTAGGTCATTTTCGTCCGCCCTAGGCTTATTCTAATCCAATTCGGGTTTTTTAACCAATCTTGTGCATCCAATATGTGATTTTGTATCATTTTGTGTCATTGGTTGAATATTTAGGTCATTTTCGTCCTCCCTAGGCTTATTCTAATCCAATTAGGGTTTTTAATCAATCTTGTGCATCCAATATGTGATTTTGTGTCATTGGTTGAACATTTAGGTCATTTTCGTCCTCCCTATGCTTATTCTAATTCAATTAGGGTTTTTAACCAATCTTGTGCAACAATATGTGATTTTGTGTCATTGGTTGAACATTTAGGTCATTTTCGTCCTCCCTAGGCTTATTCTAATCCGATTAGGGTTTTTAACCAATCTTGTGCATCCAATATGTGATTTTGTATCATTTTGTGTCATTGGTTGAACATTTAGGTCACTTTCGTCCTCCCTAGGCTTATTCTAATCCAATTAGGGTTTTTAACCAATCTTGTGCATCCAATATGTGATTTTGTATCATTTTGTGTCATTGGTTGAACATTTAGGTCATTTTCGTCCTCCCTAGGCTTATTCTAATCCAATTAGGGTTTTTAACCAATCTTGTGCATCCATTATGTGATTTTGTGTCATTTTGTGTCATTGGTTGAACATTTAGGTCATTTTCTTCCTCCCTTGGCTTATTCTAATCCAATTAGGGTTTTTAAGCAATCTTGTGCATCCAATATGTGATTTTGTGTCATTGGTTGAACATTTAGGTCATTTTCGTCCTCCCTAGGCTTATTCTAATCCAATTAGGGTTTTTAACCAATCTTGTGCATCCAATATGTGATTTTGTGTCATTTTGTGTCATTGGTTGAACATTTAGGTGATTTTCGTACTCCCTAGGCTTATTCTAATCCAATTAGGTTTTTTAACTAATCTTATGCCTCCAATATGTGATTTTGTGTCATTGGTTGAACATTTAGGTCATTTTCGTCCTCCCTAGGCTTATTCTAATCCAATTAGGGTTTTTAACCAATATTGGGCATCCAATATGTGATTTTGTGTCATTTTTTGTCATTGGTTGAACATTTAGGTCATTTTCGTCCTCCCTAGGCTTATTCTAATCCAATTAGGGTTTTTAACCAATCTTGTGCATCCAATATGTGATTTTGTGTCATTGGTTAAACATTTAGGTCATTTTCGTCCCCCTTAGGCTTATTCTAATCCAATTAGGGTTTTTAACCAATCTTGTGCATCCAATATGTGATTTTGTGTCATTGGTTGAACATTTAGGTCATTTTCTTCCTCCCTAGGCTTATTCTAATCCAATTAGGGTTTTTATCCAATCTTGTGCATCCAATATGTGATTTTGTGTCATTGGTTGAACATTTAGATCATTTTCGTCCTCCCTAGGCTTATTCTAATCCAATTAGGGTTTTTAACCAATCTTGTGCATCCAATATGTGATTTTGTGTCATTTTTTGTCATTGGTTGAACATTTAGGTCATTTTCGTCCTCCCTAGGCTTATCCTAATACAATTACGGTTTTTAACCAATCTTGTGCATCCAATATGTGATTTTGTGTCATTGGTTGAACATTTAGGTCATTTTCGTCCTCCCTAGGCTTATTCTAATCCAATTAGGGTTTTTAACCAATCTTGTGCATCCAATATGTGATTTTGTGTCATTTTGTGTCATTGGTTGAACATTTAGGTCATTTTCGTCCTCCCTTGGCTTATTCTTATCCAATTAAGGTTCTTAACCAATCTTGTGCATCCAATGTGTGATTTTGTGTCATTTTGGGTCATTGGTTGAACATTTAGGTCATTTTCGTCCTCCCTAGGCTTATTCTAATCCAATTAGGGTTTTTAACAAATGTTGTGCATTCAATATGTGATTTTGTGTCATTTTGTGTCATTGGTTGAACATTAAGGTCATTTTCGTCCTCCCTAGGCTTATTCTAATCCAATTAGGGTTTTTAACCAATCTTGTGCATCCAATATGTGATTTTGTGTCATTGGTTGAACATTTAGGTCATTTTCGTCCTCCCTAGGCTTATTCGAATACAATTACGATTTTTAACGAATCTTGTGCATCCAATATGTGATTTTGTGTCATTGGTTGAACATTTAGGTCATTTTCGTCCTCCCTAGGCTTATTCTAATCCAATTAGGGTTTTTAACCAATCTTGTGCATCCAATATGTGATTTTGTGTCATTGGTTGAACATTTAGGTCATTTTCGTCCTCCCTAGGCTTATTCTAATCCAATTAGGGTTTTTAACCAATCTTGTGCATCCAATATGTGATTTTGTGTCATTTTGTTTCATTGGTTGTACATTTAGGTTATTTTCGTCCTCCCTAGGCTTATTCTAATCCAATTAGGGTTTTTAACCAATCTTGTGCATACAATATGTGATTTTGTGTCATTGGTTGAACATTTAGGTCATTTTCGTCCTCCATAGGCTTATTCTAATCCAACTGGGGTTTTTAACCTATCTTGTACATCCAATATGTGGTTTTGTGTCATTGGTTGAACATTTAGGTCATTTTCGTCCTCCCTAGGCTTATTCTAATCCAATTAGGGTTTTTAACCAATCTTGTGCATCCAATATGTGATTTTGTGTCATTGGTTGAACATTTAGGTCATTTTCGTCCTACCTAGGCTTATTCTAATCCAATTAGGGTTTTTAACCAATCTTGTGCAACCAATATGTGATTTTGTGTCATTGGTTGAACATTTAGGTCATTTTCGTCCTCCCTAGGCTTATTCTAATCCAATTAGGGTTTTTAACCAATCTTGTGCATCCAATATGTGATTTTGTGTCATTGGTTGAACATTTAGGTCATTTTCGTCCTCTCTAGGGTTTTTCTATTCCAATTAGGGTTTTTAACCAATCTTGTGCATCCAATATGTGATTTTGTGTCATTGGTTGAACATTTAGGTCATTTTCGTCCTCCCTAGGCTTATTCTAATCCAATTAGGGTTTTTAACCAATCTTGAGCATCCAATATGTGATTTTGTGTTATTTTGTGTCATTGGTTGAACATTTAGGTCATTTTCGTCCTCCCTAGGCTTATTCTAATCCAATTAGGGTTTTTAACCAATCTTGTGCATCCAATATGTGATTTTGTGTCATTGGTTAAACATTTAGGTCATTTTCGTCCCCCTTAGGCTTATTCTAATCCAATTAGGGTTTTTAACCAATCTTGTGCATCCAATATGTGATTTTGTGTCATTGGTTGAACATTTAGGTCATTTTCTTCCTCCCTAGGCTTATTCTAATCCAATTAGGGTTTTTATCCAATCTTGTACATCCAATATGTGATTTTGTGTCATTGGTTGAACATTTAGGTCATTTTCGTCCTCCCTAGGCTTATTCTAATCCAATTAGGGTTTTTAACCAATCTTGTGCATCCAATATGTGATTTTGTGTCATTTTGTGTCATTGGTTGAACATTTAGGTCATTTTCGTCCTCCCTAGGCTTATTCTAATCCAATTAGGGTTTTTAACCAATCTTGTGCATCCAATATGTGATTTTGTGTCATTTTGTGTCATTGGTTGAACATTTAGGTCATTTTCGTCCTCCCTATGGTTATTCTAATCCAATTAGGGTTTTTAACCAATCTTGTGCATCCAATATGTGATTTTGTGTCATTTTGTGTCATTGGTTGAACATTTAGGTCATTTTCGTCCTCCCTAGGCTTATTCTAATCCAATTAGGGTTTTTACCAATCTTGTGTATTCAATATGTGATTTTGTGTCATTGGTTCAACATTTAGGTCATTTTCGTCCTCCCTAGGCTTATTCTAATCCAATTAGGGTTTTTAACCAATCTTGTGCATCCAATATGTGATTTTGTGTCATTTTGTGTCATTGGTTGAACATTTAGGTCATTTTCGTCCTCCATAGGCTAATTCTAACCCAATTAGGGTTTTTAACCAATCTTGTGCATCCAATATGTGATTTTGTGTCATTGGTTGAACATTTAGGTCATTTTCGTCCTCCCTAGGCTTATTCTAATCCAATTAGGGTTTTTAACCAATCTTGTGCATCCAATATGTGATTTTGTGTCATTTTGTGTCATTGGTTGAACATTTAGGTCATTTTCGTCCTCCCTAGACTTATTCTAATCCAATTATGGTTTTTAACCAATCTTGTGCATCCAATATGTGATTTTGTGTCATTTTGTGTTATTGGTTGATCATTTAGGTCATTGTCGTCCTCCCTAGGCTTATTCTAATCCAATTAGGGTTTTTAACCAATCTTTCGCATCCAATATGTGATTTTGTGTCATTTTGTGTCATTGGTTGAACATTTAGGTCATTTTCGTCCTCCCTAGGCTTATTCTAATCCAATTAGGGTTTTTAACCAATCTTGTGCATCCAATATGTGATTTTGTGTCATTGGTTGAACATTTAGGTCATTTTTGTCCTCCCTAGGCTTATTCTAATCCAATTAGGGTTTTTAACCAATCTTGTGCATCCAATATGTGATTTTGTGTCATTTTGTGTCATTGGTTGAACATTTAGGTCATTTTCGTCCTTGCTAGGCTTATTCTAATCCAATTAGGGTTTTTAACCAATCTTGTGCATCCAATATGTGATTTTGTGTCATTGGTTGAACATTTAGGTCATTTTCGTCCTCCCTAGGCTTATTCTAATCCAATTAGGGTTTTTAACCAATCTTGTGCATCCAATATGTGATTTTGTGTCATTTTGTGTCATTGGTTGAACTTTTAAGTCAATTTCGTCCTCCCTAGGCTTATTCTAATCCAATTAGGGTTTTTAACCAATCTTGTGCATCCAATATGTGATTTTGTGTTATTGGTTGATCATTTAGGTCATTTTCGTCCTCCCTAGGCTTATTCTAATCCAATTAGGGTTTTTAACCAATCTTGTGCATCCAATATGTGATTTTGTGTCATTTTGTGTCATTGGTTGAACATTTAGGTCACTTTCGTCCTCCCTAGGCTTATTCTAATCCAATTAGGGTTTTTAACCAATCTTGTGCATCCAATATGTGATTTTGTGTCATTTTGTTTCCTTGGTTGAACATTAGGTCATTTTCATCCTCCCTAGGCTTATTCTAATCCAATTAGGGTTTTTAACCAATCTTGTGCATCCAATATGTGATTTTGTGTCATTGGTTGAACATTTAGGTCATTTTCGTCCTCCCTAGGCTTATTCTAATCCAATTAGGGTTTTTAACAGATCTTGTGCATCCAATATGTGATTTTGTGTCATTTTGTGTCATTGGTTGAACATTTAGGTCATTTTCGTCCTCCCTAGGCTTATTCTAATCCAATTAGGGTTTTTAACCAATCTTGTGCATCCAATATGTGATTTTGTGTCATTTTGTGTCATTGGTTGAACATTTAGGTCATATTCGTCCTCCCTAGGCTTATTCTAATCCAATTAAGGTTTTTAACCAATCTTGTGCATCCAATATGTGATTTTGTGTCATTTTGTGTCATTGGTTGAACATTTAGGTCATTTTCGTCCTCCCTAGGCTTATTCTAATCCAATTAGGGTTTTTAACCAATCTTGTGCATCCAATATGTGATTTTGTGTCATTTTGTGTCATTGGTTGAACATTTAGGTCATTTTCGTCATCCCCAGGCTTATTTTAATCCAATTAGGGTTTTTAACCAATCTTGTGCATCCAATATGTGATTTTGTGTCCTTTTGTGTCATTGGTTGAACATTTAGGTGATTTTTGTCCTCCCTAGGCTT
The DNA here is from genome assembly GCA_037974755.1 of Cicer yamashitae. Classification (NCBI taxonomy): domain Eukaryota; kingdom Viridiplantae; phylum Streptophyta; class Magnoliopsida; order Fabales; family Fabaceae; genus Cicer; species Cicer yamashitae. Next base: position 25,246,682 of record JBBPBQ010000003.1, read on the forward strand.
ATTCTAATCCAATTCGGGTTTTTAACCAATCTTGTGCATCCAATATGTGATTTTGTGTCATTTTGTGTCATTCGTTGAACATTTAGGTCAATTTCGTCCTCCCTAGGCTTATTCTAATCCAATTAGGGTTTTTGACGAATCTTGTGCATCCAATATGTGATTTTGTGTCATTGGTTGAACATTTAGGTCATTTTCGTCCTCCCTAGGCTTATTCTAATCCAATTAGGGTTTTTAACCAATCTTGTGCATCCAATATGTGATTTTGTGTCATTGGTTGAACATTTAGGTCATTTTCGTCCTCGCTATGCTTATTCTAATCCAATTCGGGTTTTTAACCAATCTTGTGCATCCAATATGTGATTTTGTGTCATTGGTCGAACATTTAGGTCATTTTCGTCCCCCCTAGGCTTATTCTAATCCAATTAGGGTTTTTAACCAATCTTGTGCATCCAATATGTGAATTTGTGTCATTTTGTGTCATTGGTTGAACATTTAGGTCATTTTCGTCCTCCCTAGGCTTATTCTAATCCAATTAGGGTTTTTAACCAATCTTGTGCATCCAATATGTGATTTTGTGTCATTGGTTGAACATTTAGGTCATTTTCGTCCTCCCTAGGCTTATTCTAATCCAATTAGGGTTTTTAACCAATCTTGTGCATCCAATATGTGATTTTGTGTCATTTTGTTTCATTGGTTGTACATTTAGGTTATTTTCGTCCTCCCTAGGCTTATTCTAATCCAATTAGGGTTTTTAACCAATCTTGTGCATACAATATGTGATTTTGTGTCATTGGTTGAACATTTAGGTCATTTTCGTCCTCCATAGGCTTATTCTAATCCAACTGGGGTTTTTAACCTATCTTGTACATCCAATATGTGGTTTTGTGTCATTGGTTGAACATTTAGGTCATTTTCGTCCTCCCTAGGCTTATTCTAATCCAATTAGGGTTTTTAACCAATCTTGTGCATCCAATATGTGATTTTGTGTCATTGGTTGAACATTTAGGTCATTTTCGTCCTACCTAGGCTTATTCTAATCCAATTAGGGTTTTTAACCAATCTTGTGCAACCAATATGTGATTTTGTGTCATTGGTTGAACATTTAGGTCATTTTCGTCCTCCCTAGGCTTATTCTAATCCAATTAGGGTTTTTAACCAATCTTGTGCATCCAATATGTGATTTTGTGTCATTGGTTGAACATTTAGGTCATTTTCGTCCTGCCTAGGCTTATTCTAATCCAATTAGGGTTTTTAACCAAACTTGTGCATCCAATATGTGATTTTGTGTCATTTTGTGTCATTGGTTGAACATTTAGGTCATTTTCGTCCTCCCTAGGCTTATTCTAATCCAATTACGGTTTTTAACCAATCTTGTGCATCCAATATGTGATTTTGTGTCATTGGTTGAACATTTAGGTCATTTTCGTCCTCCCTAGACTTATTCTAATCCAATTAGGGTTTTTAACCAATCTTGTGCATCCAATATGTAATTTTGTGTCATTTTGTGTCATTGGTTGAAGATTTAGGTCATTTTCGTCCTCCCTAGGCTTATTCTAATCGAATTAGGGTTTTTAACCAATCTTGTGCATCCAATACGTGATTTTGTGTCATTTTGTGTCATTTGTTGCACATTTAGGTCATTTTCGTCCTCCGTAGGCTTATTCTAATCCAATTAGGGTTTTTAACCAATCTTGTGCATCCAGTATGTGATTTTGTGTCATTTTGTGTCATCAGTTGAACATTTAGGTCATTTTCGTCCTCCCTAGGCTTATTCTAATCCAATTAGGGTTTTTAACCAATCTTGTGCATCCAATATGTGATTTTGTGTCATTTTGTGTCGTTGGTTGAACATATAGATCATTTTCGTCCTCCATAGGCTTATTCTAATCCAATTAGGGTTTTTAACATATCTTGTGCATCCAATATGTGATTTTGTGTCATTGGTTTAACATTTAGGTCATTTTCGTCCTCCCTAGGCTTATTCTAATCCAATTAGGGTTTTTAACCAATCTTGTGCATCCAATATGTGAATTTGTGTCATTGGTTGAATATTTAGGTCATTTTTGTCCTCCCTAGGCTTATTCTAATCCAATTAGGGTTTTTAACCAATCTTGTGCATCCAATATGTGATTTTGCGTCATTTTGTGTCGTTGGTTGAACATATAGATCATTTTCGTCCTCCATAGGCTTATTCTAATCCAATTAGGGTTTTTAACCTATCTTGTGCATCCAATATGTGATTTTGTGTCATTTTGTGTCATCGGTTGAACATTCAGGTCATTTTCGTCCTCCCTAGGCTTATTCTAATCCAATTAGGGTTTTTAACCAATCTTGTGCATCCAATATGTGATTTTGCGTCATTTTGTGTCGTTGGTTGAACATATAGATCATTTTCGTCCTCCATAGGCTTATTCTAATCCAATTAGGGTTTTTAACCTATCTTGTGCATCCAATATGTGATTTTGTGTCATTGGTTTAACATTTAGGTCATTTTCGTCCTCCCTAGTCTTATTCTAATCCAATTAGGGTTTTTAACCAATCTTGTGCATCCAATATGTGATTTTGTGTCATTGGTTGAATATTTAGGTCATTTTTGTCCTCCCTAGGCTTATTCTAATCCAATTTGGGTTTTTAACCAATCTTGTGCATCCAATATGTGATTTTGTGATTGGTTGAATATTTAGGTCATTTTCGTCCTCCCTAGGCTTATTCTAATCCAATTAGGGTTTTAAACCAAACTTGTGCCTCCAATATGTGATTTTGTGTCATTGGTTGAACATTTAGGTCATTTTCGTCCTCCCTAGGCTTATTCTAATCCAATTAGGGTTTTTAACCAATCTTGTGCATCCAATATGTGATTTTGTGTCATTGATTCAATATTTAGGTCATTTTTGTCCTCCCTAGGCTTATTCTAATCCAATTAGGGTTTTTAACCAATCTTGTGCATCCAATATGTCATTTTGTGTCATTTTGTGTCATTTGTTGAACATTTAGGTCATTTTCGTCCTCCGTAGGCTTATTCTAATCCAATTAGGGTATTTAACCAATCTTGTGCATCCAATATGTGATTTTCAGTCATTTTGTGTCATTGGTTGAACATTTAGGTCATTTTCGTCGTCCCTCGGATTATTATAATCCAATTCGGGTTTTTAACCAATCTTGTGCATCCAACATGTGATTTTGTGTCATTGGTTGAACATTTAGGTCATTTTCGTCCTCCCTAGGCTTATTCTAATCCAATTAGGGTTTTTAACCAATCTTGTGCATCCAATATGTGATTTTGT
>JBBPBQ010000003.1:25250465-25280964 GCA_037974755.1 Cicer yamashitae
AATGACACAAAATCACATATTGGATGCACAAGATTGGTTAAAAACCCTAATTGGATTAGAATAAGCCTAGGGAGGACGAAAATGACCTAAATGTTCAACCAATGACACAAAATGACACAAAATCACATATTGGATGCACAAGATTGGTTAAAAACCCTAATTGGATTAGAATAAGCCTAGGGAGGACGAAAATGACATAAATGTTTAACCAATCACAAAATCACATATTGGATGCTCAAGATTGGTTAAAAACCCTAATTGGATTAGAATAAGCCTAGGGAGGACGAAAGTGACCTAAATGTTCAACCAATGACACAAAATGGCACAAAATCACATATTGGATGCAAAAGATTGGTTAAAAACCCTAATTGGATTAGAATAAGCCTAGGGAGGACGAAAATGACCTAAATGTTCAACCAATGACACAAAATCACATATTGGTTGCACAAGATTGGTTAAAAACCCTAATTGGATTAGAATAAGCCTAGGGAAGACGAAAATGACCTAAATGTTCAACCAATGACACAAAATGACACAAAATCACATATTGGATGCACAAGATTGGTTAAAAACCCTAATTGGATTAGAATAAGCCTAGGGAGGACGAAAATGACCTTAATGTTCAACCAATGACACAAACTCACATATTGGTTGCACAAGATTGGTTAAAAACCCTAATTGGATTAGAATAAGCCTAGGGAGGACGAAAATGATCTAAATGTTCAACCAATGACACAAAATCACATATTGGATGCACAAGATTGGTTAAAAACCCTAATTGGATTAGAATAAGCCTATGGATGACGAAAATGACCTAAATGTTCAACCAATGACACAAAATCACATATTGGATGCACAAGATTGGTTAAAAACCCTAATTGGATTAGAATAAGCCTAGGGAGGACGAAAATGACCTAAATGTTCAACCAATGACACAAAATCACATATTGGTTGCACAAGATTGGTTAAAAACCCTAATTGGATTAGAATAAGCCTAGGTAGGACGAAAATGACCTAAATGTTCAACCAATGACACAAAATCACATATTGGATGCACAAGATTGGTTAAAAACCCTAATTGGATTAGAATAAGCCTAGGGAGGACGAAAATGACCTAAATGTTCAACCAATAGCACAAAATGACACAAAATCACATATTGGATGCACAAGATTGGTTAAAAACCCTAATTGGATTAGAATAAGCCTAGGGAGGACGAAAATGACCTAAATGTTCAACCAATGACACAAAATGACACAAAATCACATATTGGATGCACAAGATTGGTTAAAAACCCTAATTGGATTAGAATAAGCCTAGGGAGGACGAAAATGACCTAAATGTTCAACCAATGACACAAAATGACACAAAATTATATATTGCATGCACAAGATTGGTTAAAAACCCTAATTGGATTAGAATAGGCCTAGGGAAAACGAAAATGACCTAAATGTTATACCAATGACACAAAATGACACAAAATCACATATTGGATGCACATGATCGGTTAAAAACCCTAATTGGATTAGAATAAGCCTAGGGAGGACCAAAATGACCTAAATGTTCAACCAATGACACAAAATGACACAAAATCACATATTGGATGCACAAGATTGGTTAAAAACCCTAATTGGATTAGAATAAGCCTAGGGAGGACGAAAATGACCTAAATGTTCAACCAATGACACAAAATGACACAAAATCACATATTGGATGCACAAGATTGGTTAAAAATCCTAATTAGATTAAAATAACCCTAGGGAGGACGAAAATGACCTAAATGTTCAACCAATGACACAAAATGACACAAAATCACATATTGGATGCACAGGATTCGTGAAAAACCCTAATTGGATTAGAATAAGCCTGGGGAGGACGAAAATGACCTAAATGTTCAACCAATGACACAAAATGACACAAAATCACATATTGGATGCACAAGATTGGTTAAAAACCCTAATTGGATTAGAATAAGCCTAGGGAGGACGAAAATGACCTAAATGTTCAACCAATGACACAAAATCACATATTGGATGCACAAGATTGGTTAAAAACCCTAATTGGATTAGAATAAGCCTAGGGAGGACGAAAATGACCAACATGTTCAACCGATGACACAAAATGACACAAAATCACATATTAGATGCACAAGATTGGTTAAAAACCCTAATTGGATTAGAATAAGCCTAGGGAGGACGAAAAATGACCTAAATGTTCAACCGATGACACAAAATGACACAAAATCACATATTGGATGCACAAGATTGGTTAAAAACCCTAATTGGATTAGAATAAGCCTAGGGAGGACGAAAATGACCAAAATGTTCAACTGATGACACAAAATCACATATTGGATGCACAAGATTGGTTAAAAACCCTAATTGGATTAGAATAAGCCTAGGGAGGACGAAAATGACCTAAATGTTCAACCAATGACACAAAATGACACAAAATCACATATTGGATGCACAAGATTGGTTAAAAACCCTAATTGGATTAGAATAAGCCTAGGGAGGACGAAAATGACCTAAATGTTCAACCAATGACACAGAATCACAAATTGGATGCACAAGATTGGTCAAAAACCCTAATTGGATTAGAATAAGCCTACGGAGGAGGAAAATGACCTAAATGTTCAACAAATGACACAAAATGACACAAAATCACATATTGGATGCACAAGATTGGTTAAAAACCCTAATTGGATTAGAATAAGCCTAGGGAGGACAAACATGACCTAAATATTCAACCAATGATACAAAATCACATATTGGATGCACAAGATTGGTTAAAAACCCTAATTGGATTAGAATAAGCCTAGGGAGGACGAAAATGACTTAAATCTTCAACCAATGACACAAAATGACACAAAATTAAATATTGGATGCACAAGATTGGTTAAAAACCCTAATTGGATTAGAATAAGTCTAGGGAGGACGAAAATGACCTAAATGTTCAACCAATGACACAAAATCACATATTGGATGCACAAGATTGGTTAAAAACCCTAATTGGATTAGAATAAGCCTAGGGAGGACGAAAATGACCTAAATGTTCAACCAATGACACAAAATCACATATTGGATGCACAAGATTGGTTAAAACCCTAATTGGATTAGAATAAGCCTAGAGAGGACGAAAATGTCCTCAATGTTCAACCAATGACACAAAATCACATATTGGATGCACAAGATTGGTTAAAAACCCTAATTGGATTAGAATAAGTCTAGGGAGGACGAAAATGACCTAAATGTTCAACCAATGACACAAAATCACATATTGGATGCACAAGATTTGTTAAAAACCCTAATTGGATTAGAATAAGCCTAGGGAGGACGAAAATGACCTAAATGTTCAACAAATGACACAAAATGACACAAAACCACATATTTGATGCACAAGATTGGTTAAAAACCCTAATTGGATTAGCATAAGCCTAGGGAGGACAAAAATGACCTAAATGTTCAACCAATGACACAAAATGACACAAAATCACATATTGGATGCACAAGATTGGTTAAAAACCCTAATTGGATTAGAATAAGCCTAGGGAGGACGAAAATGACCTAAATGTTCAACCAATGACACAAAATCACATATTGGATGCACAAGATTGGTTAAAAGCCCAAATTGGATTAGAATAAGCCGAGGGAGGAAGAAAATGACCTAAATGTTCAACCAATGACACAAAATCACATATTGGATGCACAAGATTGGTTAAAAACCCTAATTGGATTAGAATAAGCCTAGGGAGGACGAAAATGACCTAAATGTTCAACCAATGACACAACATCACATATTGGATGCACAAGATTGGTTAAAAACCCTAATTGGATTTGAATAAGCCTAGGGAGGACGAAAATGACCTAAATGTTCAACCAATGACACAAAATGACACAAAATCACATATTGGATGCACAAGATTGGTTAAAAACCCTAATTGGATTAGAATAAGCCTAGGGAGGACGAAAATGACCTAAATTTTCAACCAATGACACAAAATCACATATTGGATGCACAAGATTGGTTAAAAACCCTAATTGGATTACAATAAGCCTAGGGAGGACGAAAATGACCTAAATGTTCAACCAATGACACAAAATGACAGAAAATCACATATTCGATGCACAAGATTGGTTAAAAACCCTAATTGGATTAGAATAAGCCTACGGAGGACGAAAATGACCTAAATGTTCAACAAATGACACAAAATGACACAAAATCACATATTGGATGCACAAGATTGGTTAAAAACCCTAATTGGATTAGAATAAGCCTAGGGCGGACGAAAATGACCTAAATGTTCAACCAATGACACAAAATCACATATTGGATGCACAAGATTGGTTAAAAACCCTAATTGGATTAGAATAAGCCTAGGGTGGACCAAAATGACCTAAATGTTCAACCAATGACACAAAATGACAGAAAAACACATATTGGATACACAAGATTGGTTAAAAACCCTAATTGGATTAGAATAAGCCTACGGAGGAGGAAAATGACCTAAATGTTCAACAAATGACACAAAATCACATATTGGATGCACAAGATTGGCTAAAAACCCTAATTGGATTAGAATAAGCCTAGGGAGGACAAACATGACCTAAATATTCAACCAATGATACAAAATCACATATTGGATGCACAAGATTGTTTAAAAACCCTAATTGGATGAGAATAAGCCTAGGGAGGACGAAAATGACCTAAATGTTCAACCAATGACACAAAATGATACAAAATCACATATTGGATGCACAAGATTGGTTAAAAACCCTAATTCGATTAGAATAAGCCTAGGGCGGACGAAAATGACCTAAATGTTCAACCAATGACACAGAATCACATATTGGATGCACAAGATTGGTCAAAAACCCTAATTGGATTAGAATAAGCCTACGGAGGAGGAAAATGACCTAACTGTTCAACAAATGACACAAAATGACACAAAATCACATATTGGATGCACAAATTTGCTTAAAAACCCTAATTGGATTTGAATAAGCCTAGGGAGGACAAACATGACCTAAATATTCAACCAATGATACAAAATCACATATTGGATGCACAAGATTGGTTAAAAACCCTAATTGGATTAGAATAAGCCTAGGGAGGACGAAAATGACCTAAATGTTCAACCAATGACACAAAATGACACAAAATCACATATTGGATGCACAAGATTGGTTAAAAACCCTAATTGGATTAGAATAAGCCTAGGGAGGACGAAAATGACATAAATGTTCAACCAATCATAAAATCACATATTGGATGCTCAAGATTGGTTAAAAACCCTAATTGGATTAGAATTAGCCTAGGGAGGACGAAAGTGACCTAAATGTTCAACCAATGACACAAAATGGCACAAAATCACATATTGGATGCAAAAGATTGGTTAAAAACCCTAATTGGATTAGAATAAGCCTAGGGAGGACGAAAATGACCTAAATCTTCAACCAATGACACAAAATGACACAAAATTAAATATTGGATGCACAAGATTGGTTAAAAACCCTAATTGGATTAGAATAAGTCTAGGGAGGACGAAAATGACCTAAATGTTCAACCAATGACACAAAATCACATATTGGATGCACAAGATTGGTTAAAAACCCTAATTGGATTAGAATAAGCCTACGGAGGAGGAAAATGACCTAAATGTTCAACAAATGACACAAAATGACACAAAATCACATATTGGATGCACAAGATTGGTTAAAAACCCTAATTGGATTAGAATAAGCCTAGGGAGGACAAACATGACCTAAATATTCAACCAATGATACAAAATCACATATTGGATGCACAAGATTGGTTAAAAACCCTAATTGGATTAGAATAAGCCTAGGGAGGACGAAAATGACCTAAATCTTCAACCAATGACACAAAAAGACACAAAATGAAATATTGGATGCACAAGATTGGTTAAAAACCCTAATTGGATTAGAATAAGTCTAGGGAGGACGAAAATGACCTAAATGTTCAACCAATGACACAAAATCACATATTGGATGCACAAGATTGGTTAAAAACCCTAATTGGATTAGAATAAGCCTAGGGTGGACGAAAATGACCTAAATGTTCAACCAATGACACAAAATGACAGAAAATCACATATTGGGTGCACAAGATTGGTTAAAAACCCTAATTGGATTAGAATAAGCCTACGGAGGAGGAAAATGACCTAAATGTTCAACAAATGACACAAAATGACACAAAATCACGTATTGGATGCACAAGATTGGTTAAAAACCCTAATTGGAATAGAATAAGCCTAGGGAGGACAAACATGACCTAAATATTCAACCAATGATACAAAATCACATATTGGATGCACAAGATTGGTTAAAAACCCTAATTGGATTAGAATAAGCCTAGGGAGGACGAAAATGACCTAAATGTTCAACCAATGACACAAAATCACATATTGGTTGCACAAGATTGGTTAAAAACCCTAATTGGATTAGAATAAGCCTAGGGAGGACAAAAAAGACCTAAATGTTCAACCAATGACACAAAATGACACAAAATCACATATTGGATGCACAAGATTGGTTAAAAACCCTAATTGGATTAGAATAAGCCTAGGGAGGACGAAAATGACCTAAATTATCAACCAATCACAAAATCACATATTGGATGCACAAGATTGGTTAAAAACCCTAATTGGATTAGAATAAGCCTAGGGAGGACGAAAATGACCTAAATGTTCAACCAATGACACAAAATCACATATTGGATGCACAAGATTGGTTAAAAACCCTAATTGGATTAGAATAAGCCTAGGGAGGACGAAATTGACCTAAAAGTTCAACCAATGACACAAAATCACATATTGGATGCACAAGATTGGTTAAAAACCCTAATTGGATTAGAATAAGCCTAGGGAGGACGAAAATGACCTAAATGATCAACCAATAACACAAAATGACACAAAATCACATATTGGATGCACATGATTGGTTAAAAACCATAATTGGATTAGAATAAGTCTAGGGAGGACGAAAATGACCTAAATGTTCAACCAATGACACAAAATGACACAAAATCACATATTGGATGCACAAGATTGGTTAAAAACCCTAATTGGATTAGAATAAGCCTAGGGAGGACGAAAATGACCTAAATGTTCAACCAATGACACAAAATCACATATTGGATGCACAAGATTGGTTAAAAACCCTCATTGGATTAGAATAAGCCTAGGGAGGACGAAAATGACCTAAATGTTCAACCAATGACACAAAATCACATATTGGATGCACAAGATTGGTTAAAAACCCTAATTGGATTAGAATAAGCCTAGGGAGGACGAAAATGACCTAAATGTTCAACCAATGACACAAAATGACACAAAATCACATATTGGAAGCACAAGATTGGTTAAACACCCTAATTGGATTAGAATAAGCCTAGGGAGGACGAAAATGACCTAAATGTTCAACCAATGACACAAAATGACACAAAATCACATATTGGATGCACAAGATTGGTTAAAAACCCTAATTGGATTAGAATAAGCCTAGGGAGGACAAACATGACCTAAATATTCAACCAATGATACAAAATCACATATTGGATGCACAAGATTGGTTAAAAACCCTAATTGGATTAGAATAAGCCTAGGGAGGACGAAAATGACCTAAATCTTCAACCAATGACACAAAATGACACAAAATTAAATATTGGATGCACAAGATTGGTTAAAAACCCTAATTGGATTCGAATAAGACTAGGGAGGACGAAAATGACCTAAATGTTCAACCAATGACACAAAATCACATATTGGATTCACAAGATTGGTTGAAAACCCTAATTGGATTAGAATAAGCCTAGGGAGGACGAAAATGACCTAAATGTTCAACAAATGACACAAAATCACATATTGGATGCACAAGATTGGTTAAAAACCCTAATTGGATTAGAATAAGCCTAGGGAGGACGAAAATGACCTAAATGTTCAACCAATGACAAAAAATCACATATTGGATGCACAAGATTGGTTAAAAACCCTAATTGCTTAGGATAAGCCTAGGGAGGACGAAAATGACTTTAATGTTCAACCAATGACACAAGATGACACGAAATCACATATTGGATGCACAAGATTGGTTAAAAACCCTAATTGGATTAGAATAAGCCTAGGGAGGACGAAAATGACCTAAATGTTCAACCAATGACACAAAATCACATATTGGATGCACAAGATTGGTTAAAAACCTTAATTGGATTAGAATAAGCCTAGCAAGGACGAAAATGACCTAAATGTTCAACCAATGACACAAAATGACACAAAATCACATATTGGATGCACAAGATTGGTTAAAAACCCTAATTGGATTAGAATAAGCCTAGGGAGGACGAAAATGACCTAAATGTTCAACCAATGACACAAAATGACACAAAATCACATATTGCATGCCCAAGATAGGTTAAAAACCCTAATTGGATTAGAATAAGCCTAGGGAGGACGAAAATGACCTAAATGTTCAACCAATGACACAAAATCACATATTGGATGCACAAGATTGGTTAAAAACCCTAATTGGATTAGAATAAGCCTAGGGAGGACGAAAATGACCTTAATGTTCAACCAATGACACAGAATCACATATTGGTTGCACAAGATTGGTTAAATACCCTAATTGGATTAGAATAAGCCTAGGGAGGACGAAAATGACCTAAATGTTCAACCAATGACACAAAATCACATATTGGATGCACAAGATTGGTTAAAAACCCTAATTGGATTAGAATAAGCCTAGGGAGGACGAAAATGACGTAAATGTTCAACCAATGACACAAAATGACAGAAAATCACATATTGGATGCACAAGATTGGTTAAAAACCCTAATTGGATTAGAATAAGCCTAGGGAGGACGAAAATGACCTAAATGTTCAACCAATGACACAAAATGACAAAAAATCACATATTGGATGCATAATATTGGTTAAAATCCCTAATTGGTTAGAATAAGCCTAGGGAGGACGAAAATGACCTAAATGTTCAACCAATGACACAAAATCACGTATTGGATGCACAAGATTGGTTAAAAACCCTAATTGGATTAGAATAAGTCTAGGGAGGACGAAAATGACCTAAATGTTCAACCAATGACACAAAATCACATATTGGATGCACAAGATTGGTTAAAAACCCTAATTGGATTAGAATAAGCCTAGGGAGGACGAAAATGACCTAAATGTTCAACCAATGACACAAAATGACAGAAAATCACATATTGGATGCACAAGATTGGTTAAAAACCCTAATTGGATTAGAATAAGCCTATGGAGGACGAAAATGATCTATATGTTCAACCAACGACACAAAATGAAACAAAATCACATATTGGATGCACAAGATTGGTTTAAAACCCTAATTGGATTAGAATAAGCCTAGGGAGGACGAAAATGACCTAAGTGTTCAACCAATGACACAAAATCACATATTGGATGCACAAGATTGGTTAAAAACCCTAATTGGATTAGAATAAGCCTAGGGAGGACGAAAATGACCTAAATGTTCAACCAATGACACAAAATCACATATTGGATGCACAAGATTGGTTAAAAACCCTAATTGGATTAGAATAAGCCTAGGGAGGACGAAAATGACCTAATTGGATTACAAATGACACAAAATGACACAAAATCACATATTGGATGCACAAGATTGGTTAAAAACCCTAATTGGATTAGAATAAGCCTTGGGAGGACGAAAATGACCTAAATGTTTAACCAATGACACAAAATGACACAAAATCACATATTGGATGCACAAGATTGGTTAAAAACCCTAATTGGATTAGAATAAGCCTAGGAGGACGAAAATGACCTAAATGTTCAACCAATGACACAAAATGACACAAAATCACATATTGGATGCACAAGATTGGTTAAAAACCCTAATTGGATTAGAATAAGCCTAGGGAGGATGAAAATGACCTAAATGTTCAACCAATGACAAAAAATGACACAAAATCACATATTGGATGCACAAGATTGGTTAAAAACCCTAATTGGATTAGAATAAGCCTAGGGAGGACGAAAATGACCTAAATGTTCAACAAATGACACAAAATCACATATTGGATGCACAAGATTGGTTAAAAACCCTATTTGGATTAGAATAAGCCTAGGGAGGACGAAAATGACCTAAATGTTCAACCAATGACACAAAATCACATATTGGATGCACAAGATTGGTTAAAAACCCTAATTGGATTAGAATAAGCCTAGGGAGGACGAAAATGACCTAAATGTTCAACCAATGACACAAAATCACATATTGGATGCACAAGATTGATTAAAAACCCTATTTGGATTAGAATAAGCCTAGGGAGGACGAAAATGACCTAAATGTTCAATCAATGACACAAAATCACATACTGGATGCACAAGATTGGTTAAAAACCCTAATTGGATTAGAATAAGCCTAGGGAGGACGAAAATGACCTAAATGTTCAACCAATGACACAAAATGACACAAAATCACATATTGGATGCACAAGATTGGTTAAAAACCCTAATTGGATTAGAATAAGCCTAGGGAGGACGAAAATGACCTAAATGTTCAACCAATGACACAAAATGACACAAAATTATATATTGCATGCACAAGATTGGTTAAAAACCCTAATTGGATTAGAATAGGCCTAGGGAAAACGAAAATGACCTAAATGTTATACCAATGACACAAAATGACACAAAATCACATATTGGATGCACATGATCGGTTAAAAACCCTAATTGGATTAGAATAAGCCTAGGGAGGACCAAAATGACCTAAATGTTCAACCAATGACACAAAATGACACAAAATCACATATTGGATGCACAAGATTGGTTAAAAACCCTAATTGGATTAGAATAAGCCTAGGGAGGACGAAAATGACCTAAATGTTCAACCAATGACACAAAATGACACAAAATCACATATTGGATGCACAAGATTGGTTAAAAATCCTAATTAGATTAAAATAACCCTAGGGAGGACGAAAATGACCTAAATGTTCAACCAATGACACAAAATGACACAAAATCACATATTGGATGCACAGGATTCGTGAAAAACCCTAATTGGATTAGAATAAGCCTGGGGAGGACGAAAATGACCTAAATGTTCAACCAATGACACAAAATGACACAAAATCACATATTGGATGCACAAGATTGGTTAAAAACCCTAATTGGATTAGAATAAGCCTAGGGAGGACGAAAATGACCTAAATGTTCAACCAATGACACAAAATCACATATTGGATGCACAAGATTGGTTAAAAACCCTAATTGGATTAGAATAAGCCTAGGGAGGACGAAAATGACCAACATGTTCAACCGATGACACAAAATGACACAAAATCACATATTAGATGCACAAGATTGGTTAAAAACCCTAATTGGATTAGAATAAGCCTAGGGAGGACGAAAAATGACCTAAATGTTCAACCGATGACACAAAATGACACAAAATCACATATTGGATGCACAAGATTGGTTAAAAACCCTAATTGGATTAGAATAAGCCTAGGGAGGACGAAAATGACCAAAATGTTCAACTGATGACACAAAATCACATATTGGATGCACAAGATTGGTTAAAAACCCTAATTGGATTAGAATAAGCCTAGGGAGGACGAAAATGACCTAAATGTTCAACCAATGACACAAAATGACACAAAATCACATATTGGATGCACAAGATTGGTTAAAAACCCTAATTGGATTAGAATAAGCCTAGGGAGGACGAAAATGACCTAAATGTTCAACCAATGACACAGAATCACAAATTGGATGCACAAGATTGGTCAAAAACCCTAATTGGATTAGAATAAGCCTACGGAGGAGGAAAATGACCTAAATGTTCAACAAATGACACAAAATGACACAAAATCACATATTGGATGCACAAGATTGGTTAAAAACCCTAATTGGATTAGAATAAGCCTAGGGAGGACAAACATGACCTAAATATTCAACCAATGATACAAAATCACATATTGGATGCACAAGATTGGTTAAAAACCCTAATTGGATTAGAATAAGCCTAGGGAGGACGAAAATGACCTAAATGTTCAACCAATCACAAAATCACATATTGGATGCACAAGATTGGTTAAAAACCCTAATTGGATTAGAATAAGCCTAGGGAGGACGAAACTAACCTAAATGTTCAACTAATGACACAAAATCACATATTGGTTGCACAAGATTGGTTAAAAACCCTAATTGGATTAGAATAAGCCTAGGGAGGACGAAAATGACCTAAATGTTCAACCAATGACACAAAATCACATATTGGATGCACAAGATTGGTTAAAAACCCTAATTGGATTAGAATAAGCCTAGGGAGGACGAAACTGACCTAAATGTTCAACCAATGACACAAAATGACACAAAGTCACATATTAGATGCACAAGATTGGTTAAAAACCCTAATTGGATCAGAATAAGCCTAGGGAGGACGAAAATGACCTAAATGTTCAACTAATGACACAAAATCACATATTGGTTGCACAAGATTGGTTAAAAACCCTAATTGGATTAGAATAAGCCTAGGGAGGACGAAAATGACCTAAATGTTCAACCAATGACACAAAATCACATATTGGATCCACAAGATTGGTTAAAAACCCTAATTGGATTAGAATAAGCCTAGGGAGGACAAAAAAGACCTAAATGTTCAACCAATGACACAAAATTACATATTGGATGCACAAGATTGATTAAAAACCCTTATTGGATTAGAATAAGCCTAGGGAGGACGAAAATGACCTAAATGTTCAACCAATGACACAAAATGATACGAAATCACATATTGGATGCACAAGATTGGTTGAAAACCCTAATTGGATTAGAATAAGCCTAGGGAGGACGAAAATGACCTAAATGTTCAACCAATCACAAAATCTCATATTGGATGCACAAGATTGGTTAAAAACCCTGATTGGATTACAATAATCCTAGTGAGGACGAAAATGACCTAAATGTTCAACCAATGACACAAAATGACACAAAATCACATATTGGATGCACAAGATTGGTTAAAAACCCTAATTGGATTAGAATAAGCCTAGGGAGGACGAAAATGACCTAAATGTTCAACCAATGACACAAAATCACATATTGGATACACAAGATTAGTTAAAAATCCTAATTGGATTAGAATAAGCCTAGGGAGGACGAAAATGACCTAAATGTTCAACCAATGACACAAAATCACATATTGGATGCACAAGATTGGTTAAAAACCCTAATTGGATTAGAATAAGCCTAGGGAGGACGAAAATGAACTAAATGTTCAACAAATGACACAAAATCACATATTGGATGCACAAGATTGGTTAAAAACCCTAATTGGATTAGAATAAGCCTAGGGAGGACGAAAATGACCTAAATGTTCAACCAATGACACAAAATCACATATTGGATGCACAAGATTGGTTAAAAACCCTAATTGGATTAGAATAAGCCTAGGGAGGACGAAATTGACCTAAAAGTTCAACCAATGACACAAAATCACATATTGGATGCACAAGATTGGTTAAAAACCCTAATTGGATTAGAATAAGCCTAGGGAGGACGAAAATGACCTAAATGATCAACCAATAACACAAAATGACACAAAATCACATATTGGATGCACATGATTGGTTAAAAACCATAATTGGATTAGAATAAGTCTAGGGAGGACGAAAATGACCTAAATGTTCAACCAATGACACAAAATGACACAAAATCACATATTGGATGCACAAGATTGGTTAAAAACCCTAATTGGATTAGAATAAGCCTAGGGAGGACGAAAATGACCTAAATGTTCAACCAATGACACAAAATCACATATTGGATGCACAAGATTGGTAAAAAACCCTAATTGGATTAGAATAGGCCTAGGGAGGACGAAAATGACCTAAATGTTCAACCAATGACACAAAATGACACAAAATCACATATTGGATGCACAAGATTGGTTAAAAACCCTAATTGGATTAGAATAAGCCTAGGGAGGACGAAAATGACCTAAATGTTCAACCAATGACACATAATGATACAAATTCACATATTGGAAGCACTAGATTGGTTAAACACCCTAATTGGATTAGAATAAGCCTAGGGAGGACGAAAATGACCTAAATGTTCAACCAATGACACAAAATGACACAAAATCACATATTGGATGCACAAGATTGGTTAAAAACCCTAATTGGATTAGAATAAGCCTAGGGAGGACGAAAATGACCTAAATGTTCAACCGATGACACAAAATGACACAAAATCACATATTGGATGCACAAGAATGGTTAAAAACCCTAATTGGATTAGAATAAGCCTAGGGAGGACGAAAATGACCTAAATGTTCAACCAATGACACAAAATCACATATTGGATGCACAAGATTGGTTAAAAACCCTAATTGGATTAGAATAAGCCTAGGGAGGACGAAAATGACCTTAATGTTCAACCAATGACACAGAATCACATATTGGTTGCACAAGATTGGTTAAATACCCTAATTGGATTAGAATAAGCCTAGGGAGGACGAAAATGACCTAAATGTTCAACCAATGACACAAAATCACATATTGGATGCACAAGATTGGTTAAAAACCCTAATTGGATTAGAATAAGCCTAGGGAGGACGAAATAGACCTAAATGTTCAACCAATGACACAAAATCACATATTGGTTGCACAAGATTGGTTAAAAACCCTAATTGGATTAGAATAAGCCTAGGGAGGACGAAAATGACCTAAATGTTCAACCAATGACACAAAATGATACAAAATCACATATTGGATGCACAAGATTGGTTAAAAACCCTAATTCGATTAGAATAAGCCTAGGGCGGACGAAAATGACCTAAATGTTCAACCAATGACACAGAATCACATATTGGATGCACAAGATTGGTCAAAAACCCTAATTGGATTAGAATAAGCCTACGGAGGAGGAAAATGACCTAACTGTTCAACAAATGACACAAAATGACACAAATTCACATATGGGATGCACAAATTTGGTTAAAAACGCTAATTGGATTTGAATAAGCCTAGGGACGACAAACATGACCTAAATATTCAACCAATGATACAAAATCACATATTGGATGCACAAGATTGGTTAAAAACCCTAATTGGATTAGAATAAGCCTAGGGAGGACGAAAATGACCTAAATCTTCAACCAATGACACAAAATGACACAAAATTAAATATTGGATGCACAAGATTGGTTAAAAACCCTAATTGGATTCGAATAAGACTAGGGAGGACGAAAATGACCTAAATGTTCAACCAATGACACAAAATCACATATTGGATTCACAAGATTGGTTGAAAACCCTAATTGGATTAGAATAAGCCTAGGGAGGACGAAAATGACCTAAATGTTCAACAAATGACACAAAATCACATATTGGATGCACAAGATTGGTTAAAAACCCTAATTGGATTAGAATAAGCCTAGGGAGGACGAAAATGACCTAAATGTTCAACCAATGACACAAAACGACACATAATCACATATTGGATGCACAAGATTGGTTAAAAACCCTAATTGGATTAGAATAAGCCTGTGGAGGACGAAAATGACCTAAATGTTCAACCAATGACACAAAATCACATATTGGACGCACAAGATTGGTTAAAAACGCTAATTGGATTAGAATAAGCCTAGGGAGGACGAAAATGACCTAAATTTTCAACCAATGACACCAAATCACATATTGGATGCACAAGATTGGTTAAAAACCCTAATTGGATTAGAATAAGCCTAGGGAGGACGAAAATGACCTAAATGTTCAACCAATGACACAAAATGACACAAAATCACATATTGGATGCACAAGATTGGTTAAAAACCCTAATTGGATTAGAATAAGCCTAGGGAGGACGAAAATGACCTAAATGTGCAATCAATGACACAAAATTACATATTCGATGCACAAGATTGGTGGAAAAGCCTAATTGGATTAGAATATGCCTATGGAGGACGAAAATGACCTAAATGTTCAACCAATGACACAAAATGACACAAAATCACATATTGGATGCACAAGATTGGTTAAAAACCCTAATTGGATTAGAATAAGCCTAGGGAGGACGAAAATGACCTAAATGTGCAACCAATGACTCAAAATCACATATTGGATGCACAAGATTGGTTAAAAACCCTAATTGGATTAGAATAAGCCTAGGGAGGACGAAAATGACCTAAATGTGCAACCAATGACACAAAATCACATATTGGATGCACAAGATTGGTTAAAAACCCTAATTGGATTAGAATAAGCATAGGGAGGACGAAAATGACCTAAATGTGCAACCAATGACACAAAATCACTTATTATATGCACAAGATTGGTTAAAAA
The DNA here is from genome assembly GCA_037974755.1 of Cicer yamashitae. NCBI lineage: Eukaryota > Viridiplantae > Streptophyta > Magnoliopsida > Fabales > Fabaceae > Cicer > Cicer yamashitae. Next base: position 25,266,838 of record JBBPBQ010000003.1, read on the forward strand.
CCCTAATTGGATTAGAATAAGCCTAGGGAGGACGAAAATGACCTAAATGTGCAACCAATGACACAAAATCACATATTGGATGCACAAGATTGGTTAAAAACTCTAATTGGATTAGAAGAAGCCTAGCGAGTACGAAAATGACCTAAATGTGCAACCAATGACACAAAATCACTTATTATATGCACAAGATTGGTTAAAAACCCTAATTGGATTTCAATAAGCCTAGGGAGGACGAAAATGACCTAAATGTTCAACCAATGACACAAAATCACATATTGGATGCACAAGATTGGTTAAAAACCCTAATTGGATTAGAATAAGCCTAGGGAGGACGAAAATGACCTAAATGTTCAACCAATGACACAAAATCACATATTGGATGCACAAGATTGGTTAAAAACCCTAATTGGATTAGAATAAGCCTAGGGAGGACGAAAATGACCTAAATGTTCAATCAATGACACAAAATGACACAAAATCACATACTGGATGCACAAGATTGGTTAAAAACCCTAATTGGATTAGAATAAGCCTAGGGAGGACGAAAATGACCTAAATGTTCAACCAATGACACAAAATGATACAAAATCACATATTGGATGCACAAGATTGGTTAAAAACCCTAATTGGATTAGAATAAGCCTAGGGAGGACGAAAATGACCTAAATGTACAACCAATCACAAAATCACATATTGGATGCACAAGATTGGTTAAAAACCCTAATTGGATTAGAATAAGCCTAGGGAGGACGAAAGTGACCTAAATGTTCAACCAATGACACAAAATGGCACAAAATCACATATTGGATGCAAAAGATTGGTTAAAAACCCTAATTGGATTAGAATAAGCCTAGGGAGGACAAACATGACCTAAATATTCAACCAATGATACAAAATCACATATTGGATGCACAAGATTGGTTAAAAACCCTAATTGGATTAGAATAAGCCTAGGGAGGACGAAAGTGACCTAAATGTTCAACCAATGACACAAAATGACACAAAATCACATATTGGATGCAAAAGATTGGTTAAAAACCCTAATTGGATTAGAATAAGCCTAGGGAGGACGAATATGACCTAAATGTTCAACCAATGACACAAAATCACATATTGGATGCACAAGATTGGTTAAAAACCCTAATTGGATTTGAATAAGCCTAGGGAGGACGAAAATGACCTAAATGTTCAACCAATGACACAAAATGACACAAAATCACATATTGGATGCACAAGATTGGTTAAAAACCCTAATTGGATTAGAATATGCCTAGGGACGACAAAAATGACCTAAATGTTCAACCAATGACACAAAATGACACAAAATCACATATTGGATGCACAAGATTGGTTAAAAACCCTAATTGGATTAGAATAAGCCTATGGAGGACGAAAATGACCTAAATGTTCAACCAATGACACAAAATGACACAAAATCACATATTGGATGCACAAGATTGGTTAAAAACCCTAATTGGATTAGAATAAGCCTAGGGTGGACGAAAATGACCTAAATGTTCAACCAATGACACAAAATGACATAAAATCACATATTGGATGCACAAGATTGGTTAAAAACCCTAATTCGATTAGAATAAGCCTAGGGAGGACGAAAATGACCTAAATGTTCAACCAATGACACAAAATAACATATTGGATGCACAAGATTGGTTAAAAACCCTAATTTGATTAGAATAAGCCTAGGGAGGACGAAAATGACTTAAATGTTCAACCAATGACACAAAATGACACAAAATCACAAATTGGATGCACAAGATTGGTTAAAAACACTAATTGGATTAGAATAAGCCTAGGGAGGACGAAAATGACCTAAATGTTCAACCAATGACACAAAATCACATATTGGATGCACAAGATTGGTTAAAAACCCTAATTGGATTAGAATAAGCCTAGGGAGGACGAAAATGACCTAAATGTTCAAGCAATGACACAAAATCACATATTGGTTGCACAAGATTGGTTAAAAACCCTAATTGGATTAGAATAAGCCTAGGGAGGACGAAAATGACCTAAATGTTCAACCAATGACACAAAATCACATATTGGATGCACAAGATTGGGTAAAAACCCTAATTGGATTAGAATAAGCCTAGGGAGGACGAAAATGACCTAAATGTTCAACCAATGACACAAAATGACACAAAATCACATATTGGATGCACAAGATTGGTTAAAAAACCTAATTGGATTAGAATAAGCCTAGGGAGGACGAAAATGACATAAATGTTCAACCAATCACAAAATCACATATTGGATGCTCAAGATTGGTTAAAAACCCTAATTGGATTAGAATTAGCCTAGGGAGGACGAAAGTGACCTAAATGTTCAACCAATGACACAAAATGGCACAAAATCACATATTGGATGCAAAAGATTGGTTAAAAACCCTAATTGGATTAGAATAAGCCTAGGGAGGACGAAAATGACCTAAATGTTCAACCAATGACACAAAATCACATATTGGTTGCACAAGATTGGTTAAAAACCCTAATTGGATTAGAATAAGCCTAGGGAGGACGATAATGACCAAAATGTTCAACCAATGACACAAAATCACATATTGGATGCACAAGATTGATTAAAAACCCTAATTGGATTAGAATAAGCTTAGGGAGGACGAAAATGACCTAAATGTTGAACCAATGACACAAAATGATACAAAATCACATATTGGATGCACAAGATTGGTTAAAAACCCTAATTCGATTAGAATAAGCCTAGGGCGGACGAAAATGACCTAAATGTTCAACCAATGACACAGAATCACATATTGGATGCACAAGATTGGTCAAAAACCCTAATTGGATTAGAATAAGCCTACGGAGGAGGAAAATGACCTAACTGTTCAACAAATGACACAAAATGACACAAAATCACATATGGGATGCACAAATTTGGTTAAAAACGCTAATTGGATTTGAATAAGCCTAGGGACGACAAACATGACCTAAATATTCAACCAATGATACAAAATCACATATTGGATGCACAAGATTGGTTAAAAACCCTAATTGGATTAGAATAAGCCTAGGGAGGACGAAAATGACCTAAATGTTCAACCAATGACACAAAATGACACAAAATCACATATTGGATGCACAAGATTGGTTAAAAACCCTAATTGGATTAGAATAAGCCTAGGGAGGACGAAAATGACATAAATGTTCAACCAATCATAAAATCACATATTGGATGCTCAAGATTGGTTAAAAACCCTAATTGGATTAGAATTAGCCTAGGGAGGACGAAAGTGACCTAAATGTTCAACCAATGACACAAAATGGCACAAAATCACATATTGGATGCAAAAGATTGGTTAAAAACCCTAATTGGATTAGAATAAGCCTAGGGAGGACGAAAATGACCTAAATCTTCAACCAATGACACAAAATGACACAAAATTAAATATTGGATGCACAAGATTGGTTAAAAACCCTAATTGGATTAGAATAAGTCTAGGGAGGACGAAAATGACCTAAATGTTCAACCAATGACACAAAATCACATATTGGATGCACAAGATTGGTTAAAAACCCTAATTGGATTAGAATAAGCCTAGGGAGGACGAAAGTGACCTAAATGTTCAACCAATGACACAAAATGGCACAAAATCACATATTGGATGCAAAAGATTGGTTAAAAACCCTAATTGGATTAGAATAAGCCTAGGGAGGACAAACATGACCTAAATATTCAACCAATGATACAAAATCACATATTGGATGCACAAGATTGGTTAAAAACCCTAATTGGATTAGAATAAGCCTAGGGAGGACGAAAATGACCTAAATGTACAACCAATCACAAAATCACATATTGGATGCACAAGATTGGTTAAAAACCCTAATTGGATTAGAATAAGCCTAGGGAGGACGAAAATGACCTAAATGTTCAACCAATGACACAAAATGACACAAAATCACATATTGGATGCTCAAGATTGGTTAAAAACCCTAATTCGATTAGAATAAGCCTAGGGAGGACGAAAATGACCTAAATGTTCAACCAATGACACTAAATCACATATTGGATGCACAAGATTGGTTAAAAACCCTAATTGGATTAGAATAAGTCTAGGGAGGATGAAAATGACCTAAATGTTCAACCAATGACACAAAATCACATATTGGATGCACAAGATTGGTTAAAAACCCTAATTGGATTAGAATAAGCCTAGGGAGGACGAAAATGACCTAAATGTTCAACCAATGACACAAAATCACATATTGGTTGCACAAGATTGGTTAAAAACCCTAATTGGATTAGAATAAGCCTAGGTAGGACGAAAATGACCTAAATGTTCAACCAATGACACAAAATCACATATTGGATGCACAAGATTGGTTAAAAACCCTAATTGGATTAGAATAAGCCTAGGGAGGACGAAAATGACCTAAATGTTCAACCAATCACAAAATCACATATTGGATGCACAAGATTGGATAAAAACCCTAATTGGATTATAATAAGCCTAGGGAGGACAAAAATGACGTAAATGTTCAACCAATGACACAAAATCACATATTGGATGCACAAGATAGGTTAAAAACCCTAATTGGATTAGAATAAGCCTATGGAGGACGAAAATGATCTATATGTTCAACCAACGACACAAAATGACACAAAATCACATATTGGATGCACAAGATTGGTTAAAAACCCTAATTGGATTAGAATAAGCCTAGGGAGGACGAAAATGACCTAAATGTGCAATCGATGACACAAAATGACACAAAATCACATACTGGATGCACAAGATTGGTTAAAAACCCTAATTGGATTAGAATAAGCCTAGGGAGGACGAAAATGACCTAAATGTTCAACCAATGACACAAAATGATACAAAATCACATATTGGATGGACAAGATTGGTTAAAAACCCTAATTGGATTAGAATAAGCCTAGGGAGGACGAAAATGACCTAAATGTTCAACCAATGATACAAAATCACATATTGGATGCACAAGATTGGTTAAAAACCCTAATTGGATTAGAATAAGCCTATGGAGGACGAAAATGATCTATATGTTCAACCAACGACACAAAATGACACAAAATCACATATTGGATGCACAAGATTGGTTAAAAACCCTAATTGGATTAGAATAAGCCTAGGGAGGACGAAAATGACCTAAATGTTCAACCAATCACAAAATCACATATTGGATGCACAAGATTGGCTAAAAACCCTAATTGGATTAGAATAAGCCTAGGGAGGACGAAAATGACCTAAATGTTCAACCAATCACAAAATCACATATTGGATGCACAAGATTGGTTAAAAACCCTAATTGGATTAGAATAAGCCTAGGGAGGACGAAAGTGACCTAAATGTTCAACCAATGACACAAAATGACAGAAAATCACATATTGGGTGCACAAGATTGGTTAAAAACCCTAATTGGATTAGAATAAGCCTACGGAGGAGGAAAATGACCTAAATGTTCAACAAATGACACAAAATGACACAAAATCACGTATTGGATGCACAAGATTGGTTAAAAACCCTAATTGGAATAGAATAAGCCTAGGGAGGACAAACATGACCTAAATATTCAACCAATGATACAAAATCACATATTGGATGCACAAGATTGGTTAAAAACCCTAATTGGATTAGAATAAGCCTAGGGAGGACGAAAATGACCTAAATGTTCAACCAATGACACAAAATCACATATTGGTTGCACAAGATTGGTTAAAAACCCTAATTGGATTAGAATAAGCCTAGGGAGGACGAAAATGAACTAAATGTTCAACCAATGACACAAAATGACACAAAATCACATATTGGATGCACAAGATTGGTTAAAAACCCTAATTGGATTAGAATAAGCCTAGGGAGGACGAAAATGACCTAAATGTTCAACCAAATTACACAAAATGATACAAAATCACATTTAGGATGCACAAGATTGGTTAAAAACCCTAATTCGATTAGAATAAGCCTAGGGAGGACGAAACTGACCTAAATGTTCAACCAATGACACAAAATCACATATTGGATGCACAAGATTGGTTCAAAACCCTATTTGGATTAGAATAAGCCTCGGGAGGACGAAAATGACCTAAATGTTCAACCAATGACACAAAATGACACAAAATGACATATTGGATGCACAAGATTGGTTAAAAACCCTAATTGGATTAGAATAAGCCTAGGGAGGACGAAAATGACCTAAATGTTCAACCAATGACACAAAATCACATATTGGTTGCACAAGATTGGTTAAAAACCCTAATTGGATTAGAATAAGCCTAGGGAGGACGATAATGACCTAAATGTTCAACCAATGACACAAAATCACATATTGGATGCACAAGATTGATTAAAAACCCTAATTGGATTAGAATAAGCTTAGGGAGGACGAAAATGACCTAAATGTTGAACCAATGACACAAAATGATACAAAATCACATATTGGATGCACAAGATTGGTTAAAAACCCTAATTCGATTAGAATAAGCCTAGGGCGGACGAAAATGACCTAAATGTTCAACCAATGACACAGAATCACATATTGGATGCACAAGATTGGTCAAAAACCCTAGTTGGATTAGAATAAGCCTACGGAGGAGGAAAATGACCTAACTGTTCAACAAATGACACAAAATGACACAAAATCACATATGGGATGCACAAATTTGGTTAAAAACGCTAATTGGATTTGAATAAGCCTAGGGACGACAAACATGACCTAAATATTCAACCAATGATACAAAATCACATATTGGATGCACAAGATTGGTTAAAAACCCTAATTGGATTAGAATAAGCCTAGGGAGGACGAAAATGACCTAAATCTTCAACCAATGACACAAAATGACACAAAATTAAATATTGGATGCACAAGATTGGTTAAAAACCCTAATTGGATTCGAATAAGTCTAGGGAGGACGAAAATGACCTAAATGTTCAACCAATGACACAAAATCACATATTGGATGCACAAGATTGGTTGAAAACCCTAATTGGATTAGAATAAGCCTAGGGAGGACGAAAATGACCTAAATGTTCAACAAATGACACAAAATCACATATTGGATGCACAAGATTGGTTAAAAACCCTAATTGGATTAGAATAAGCCTAGGGAGGACGAAAATGATCTAAATGTTCAACCAATGAAACAAAATCACATATTGGATGCACAAGATTGGTTAAAAACCCTAATTGGATTAGAATAAGCCTAGGGAGGACGAAAATTTCCTAAATGTGCAACCAATGACACAAAATCACATATTGGATGCACAAGATTGGTTAAAAACCCTAATTGGATTAGAATAAGCCTAGGGAGGACGAAAATGACCTAAATGTTCAACCAATGACACAAAATGACACAAAATAAAATATTGGATGCACAAGATTGGTTAAAAACCTGATTGGATTAGAATAAGCTTAGGGAGTACGAAAATGACCTCAATGTTCAACCAATGACACAAAAGGACACAAAATCACATATTCAATGCACAAGATTGGTTAAAAACCCTAATTGGATTAGAATAAGCTTAGGGAGGACGAAAATGACCTAAATGTTCAACCAATGACACAAAATGACACAAAATAACATATTGGATGCACAAGATTGGTTAAAAACCTAATTGGATTAGAATAAGCTTAGGGAGGACGAAAATGACCTAAATGTTCAACCAATGACACAAAAGGACACAAAATCAAATATTGGATGCACAAGATTGGTTAAAAACCCTAATTGGATTAGAATAAGCCTAGGGAGGACGAAAATGACCTAAATGTTCAACCAATGACACAAAATGACACAAAATCACATATTGGATGCACATGATTGGTTAAAATCCCTAATTGGATTAGAATAAGCATAGGGAGGACGAAAATGACCTAAATGTTTAACCAATGACACAAAATCACATATTGGATGCACAAGATTGGTTAAAAACCCTAATTGGATTAGGATAAGCCTAGGGAGGACGAAAATGACCTAAATGTTCAACCAATGACACAAAATCACATATTGGATGCACAAGATTGGTTAAAAACCCTAATTGGATTAGAATAAGCCTAGGGAGGACGAAAATGACCTAAATCTTCAACCAATAACACAAAATGACATAAAATTACATATTGGATGCACAAGATTGGTTAAAAGCCTAATTGGATTAGAATAAGTCTAGGGAGGACGAAAATGACCTAAATGTTCAACCAATGACACAAAATCACATATTGGATGCACAAGATTGGTTAAAAACCCTAATTGGATTAGAATAAGCCTAGGGAGGACGAAAATGACCTAAATGTTCAACCAATGACACAAAATCACATATTGGATGCACAAGATTGGTTAAAAACCCTTATTGGAATAGAATAAGCCTAGGGAGGACGAAAATGACCTAAATGTTCAACCAATGACACAAAATGACACAAAATTACATATTGGATGCACAAGATTGGTTAAAAACCCTTATTGGATTAGAATAAGCCTAGGGAGGACGAAAATGACCTAAATGTTCAACCAATGACACAAAATCACATATTGGATGCACAAGATTTGTTAAAAACCCTAATTGGATTAGAATAAGCCTAGGGAGGACGAAAATGACCTAAATGTTCAACCAATCACAAAATCACATATTGGATGCACAAGATTGGTTAAAAACCCTAATTGGATTAGAATAAGCCTAGGGAGGACGAAAGTGACCTAAATGTTCAACCAATGACACAAAATGGCACAAAATCACATATTGGATGCAAAAGATTGGTTAAAAACCTTAATTGGATTAGAATAAGCCTAGGGAGGACGAAAATGACCTAAATGTTCAACAAATGACACAAAATCACATATTGGATGCACAAGATTGGTTAAAAACCCTAATTGGATTAGAATAAGCCTAGGGAGGACGAAAATGACCTAAATGTTCAACCAATGACACAAAATGACACAAAATCACATATTGGATGCACAAGATTGGTTAAAAACCCTAATTGGATTAGAATAAACCTAGGGTGGACGAAAATGACCTAAATGTTCAACCAATGACACAAAATCACATATTGGATGCACAAGATTGGTTAAAAACCCTAATTGGATTTGAATAAGCCTAGGGAGGACGAAAATGACCTAAATGTTCAACCAATGACACAAAATGACACAAAATCACATATTGGATGCACAAGATTGGTTAAAAACCCTAATTGGATTAGAATAAACCTAGGGTGGACGAAAATGACCTAAATGTTCAACCAATGACACAAAATCACATATTGGATGCACAAGATTGGTTAAAAACCCTAATTGGATTAGAATAAGCCTAGGGAGGACGAAAATGACCTAAATGTTCAACCAATGACACAAAATGACACAAAATCACATATTGGATGCACAAGAATGGTTAAAAACCCTAATTGGATGAGAATAAGCCTAGGGAGGACGAAAATGACCTAAATGTTCAACCAATGACACAAAATCACATATTGGATGCACAAGATTGGTTAAAAACCCTAATTGGATTAGAATAAGCCTAGGGAGGACGAAAATGACCTAAATGTTCAACCAATGACACAAAATCACATATTGCATGCACAAGATTGGTTAAAAACCCTAATTGGATTAGAATATGCCTAGGGAGGACGAAAATGACCTAAATGTTCAACCAATAACACAAAATCACATATTGGGTGCACAAGATTGGTTAAAAACCCTAATTGGATTAGAATAAGCCTAGGGAGGACAAAAATGACCTAAATGTTCAACCAATGACACAAAATGACACAAAATCACATTTTGGATGCACAAGATTTGTTAAAAACCCTAATTGGATTAGAATAAGCCTAGGGAGGACGAAAATGATCTAAATGTACAACCAATGACACAAAATGACACAAAATCACATATTGGTTGCACAAGATTGGTTAAAAACCCTAATTGGAGTAGAATAAGCCTAGGGAGGACGAAAATGACCTAAATGTTCAACCAATGACACAAAATCACATATTGGATGCACAAGATTGATTAAAAACCCTAATTGGATTAGAATAAGCCTAGGGAGGTCGAAAATGACCTAAATGTTCAACCAATGACACAAAATGATACAAAATCACATATTGGATGCACAAGATTGGTTAAAAACCCTAATTCGATTAGAATAAGCCTAGGGCGGACGAAAATGACCTAAATGTTCAACCAATGACACAGAATCACATATTGGATGCACAAGATTGGTCAAAAACCCTAATTGGATTAGAATAAGCCTACGGAGGAGGAAAATGACCTAACTGTTCAACAAATGACACAAAATGACACAAATTCACATATGGGATGCACAAATTTGGTTAAAAACGCTAATTGGATTTGAATAAGCCTAGGGAGGACAAACATGACCTAAATATTCAACCAATGATACAAAATCACATATTGGATGCACAAGATTAGTTAAAAACCCTAATTGGATTAGAATAAGCCTAGGGAGGACGAAAATGACCTAAATCTTCAACCAATGACACAAAATGACAAAAAATTAAATATTGGATGCACAAGATTGGTTAAAAACCCTAATTGGATTAGAATAAGTCTAGGGAGGACGAAAATGACCTAAATGTTCAACCAATGACACAAAATCACATATTGGTTGCACAAGATTGATTAAAAACCCTAATTGGATTAGAATAAGCTTAGGGAGGACGAAAATGACCTAAATGTTCAACCAATGACACAAAATGATACAAAATCACATATTGGATGCACAAGATTGGTTAAAAACCCTAATTCGATTAGAATAAGCCTAGGGCGGACGAAAATGACCTAAATGTTCAACCAATGACACAGAATCACATATTGGATGCACAAGATTGGTCAAAAACCCTAATTGGATTAGAATAAGCCTACGGAGGAGGAAAATGACCTAACTGTTCAACAAATGACACAAAATGACACAAATTCACATATGGGATGCACAAATTTGGTTAAAAACGCTAATTGGATTTGAAAAAGCCTAGGGACGACAAACATGACCTAAATATTCAACCAATGATACAAAATCACATATTGGATGCACAAGATTGGTTAAAAACCCTAATTGGATTAGAATAAGCCTAGGGAGGACGAAAATGACCTAAATCTTCAACCAATGACACAAAATGACACAAAATTAAATATTGGATGCACAAGATTGGTTAAAAACCCTAATTGGATTCGAATAAGACTAGGGAGGACGAAAATGACCTAAATGTTCAACCAATGACACAAAATCACATATTGGATTCACAAGATTGGTTGAAAACCCTAATTGGATTAGAATAAGCCTAGGGAGGACGAAAATGACCTAAATGTTCAACAAATGACACAAAATCACATATTGGATGCACAAGATTGGTTAAAAACCCTAATTGGATTAGAATAAGCCTAGGGAGGACGAAAATGACCTAAATGTTCAACCAATGACACAAAATGGCACAAAATCACATATTGGATGCAAAAGATTGGTTAAAAACCCTAATTGGATTAGAATAAGCCTAGGGAGGACGAAAATGACCTAAATCTTCAACCAATGACACAAAATGACACAAAATTAAATATTGGATGCACAAGATTGGTTAAAAACCCTAATTGGATTAGAATAAGTCTAGGGAGGACGAAAATGACCTAAATGTTCAACCAATGACACAAAATCACATATTGGATGCACAAGATTGGTTAAAAACCGTAATTGGATTAGAATAAGCCTAGGGAGGACGAAAATGACCTAAATGTTCAACAAATGACACAAAATCACATATTGGATGCACAAGATTGGTTAAAAACCCTAATTGGATTAGAATAAGCCTAGGGAGGACGAAAATGACCTAAATGTTCAACCAATGACACAAAATGACAGAAAATCACATATTGGATACACAAGATTGGTTAAAAACCCTAATTGGATTAGAATAAGCCTACGGAGGAGGAAAATGACCTAAATGTTCAACAAATGACACAAAATGACACAAAATCACATATCGGATGCACAAGATTGGTTAAAAACCCTAATTGGATTAGAATAAGCCTAGGGAGGACAAACATGACCTAAATATTCAACCAATGATACAAAATCACACATTGGATGCACAAGATTGGTTAAAAACCCTAATTGGATTAGAATAAGACTAGGGAGGACGAAAATGACATAAATCTTCAACCAATGACACAATATGACACAAAATTAAATATTGGATGCACAAGATTGGTTAAAAACCCTAATTGGATTAGAATAAGTCTAGGGAGGACGAAAATGACCTAAATGTTCAACCAATGACACAAAATCACATATTGGATGCACAAGATTGGTTAAAAACCGTAATTGGATTAGAATAAGCCTAGGGCGGACGAAAATGACCTAAATGTTCAACCAATGACACAAAATCACATATTGGATGCACAAGATTGGTTAAAAACCCTAATTGGATTAGAATAAGCCTAGGGTGGACCAAAATGACCTAAATGTTCAACCATTGACACAATGACAGAAAATCACATATTGGATACACAAGATTGGTTAAAAACCCTAATTGGATTAGAATAAGCCTAGGGAGGACGAAAATGTCCTAAATGATCAACCAATCACAAAATCACATATTGGATGCACAAGATTGGTTAAAAACCCTAATTGGATTAGAATAAGCCTAGGGCGGACGAAAATGACCTAAATGTTCAACCAATGACACAAAATCACATATTGGATGCACAAGATTGGTTAAAAACCCTAATTGGATTAGAATAAGCCTAGGGTGGACCAAAATGACCTAAATGTTCAACCAATGACACAAAATGACAGAAAATCACATATTGGATACACAAGATTGGTTAAAAACCCTAATTGGATTAGAATAAGCCTACGGAGGAGGAAAATGACCTAAATGTTCAACAAATGACACAAAATGACACAAAATCACATATGGGATGCACAAATTTGGTTAAAAACGCTAATTGGATTTGAATAAGCCTAGGGAGGACAAACATGACCTAAATATTCAACCAATGATACAAAATCACATATTGGATGCACAAGATTAGTTAAAAACCCTAATTGGATTAGAATAAGCCTAGGGAGGACGAAAATGACCTAAATCTTCAACCAATGACACAAAATGACAAAAAATTAAATATTGGATGCACAAGATTGGTTAAAAACCCTATTTGGATTAGAATAAGTCTAGGGAGGACGAAAATGACCTAAATGTTCAACCAATGACACAAAATCACATATTGGTTGCACAAGATTGGTTAAAAACCCTAATTGGATTAGAATAAGCCTAGGGAGGACGATAATGACCTAAATGTTCAACCAATGACACAAAATCACATATTGGATGCACAAGATTGGTCAAAAACCCTAATTGGATTAGAATAAGCCTACGGAAGAGGAAAATGACCTAACTGTTCAACAAATGACACAAAATGACACAAATTCACATATGGGATGCACAAATTTGGTTAAAAACGCTAATTGGATTTGAATAAGCCTAGGGAGGACAAACATGACCTAAATATTCAACCAATGATACAAAATCACATATTGGATGCACAAGATTAGTTAAAAACCCTAATTGGATTAGAATAAGCCTAGGGAGGACGAAAATGACCTAAATCTTCAACCAATGACACAAAATGACAAAAAATTAAATATTGGATGCACAAGATTGGTTAAAAACCCTAATTGGATTAGAATAAGTCTAGGGAGGACGAAAATTACCTAAATGTTCAACCAATGACACAAAATCACATATTGGTTGCACAAGATTGATTAAAAACCCTAATTGGATTAGAATAAGCTTAGGGAGGACGAAAATGACCTAAATGTTCAACCAATGACACAAAATGATACAAAATCACATATTGGATGCACAAGATTGGTTAAAAACCCTAATTCGATTAGAATAAGCCTAGGGCGGACGAAAATGACCTAAATGTTCAACCAATGACACAGAATCACATATTGGATGCACAAGATTGGTCAAAAACCCTAATTGGATTAGAATAAGCCTACGGAGGAGGAAAATGACCTAACTGTTCAACAAATGACACAAAATGACACAAATTCACATATGGGATGCACAAATTTGGTTAAAAACGCTAATTGGATTTGAATAAGCCTAGGGA
>JBBPBQ010000003.1:25281464-25321797 GCA_037974755.1 Cicer yamashitae
TAAATGTTCAACCAATGACACAAAATGACAGAAAATCACATATTGGATGCACAAGATTGGTTAAAAACCCTAATTGGATTAGAATAAGCCTAGGGAGGACGAAAATGACCTAAATGTTCAACAAATGACACAAAATGACACAAAATCACATATTGGATGCACAAGATTGGTTAAAAACCCTAATTGGATTAGAATAAGCCTAGGGAGGACGAACATGACCTAAATGTTCGACCGATGACACAAAATGACACAAAATCACATACTGGATGCACAAGATTGGTTAAAAACCCTAATTGGATTAGAATAAGCTTAGGGAGGACGAAAATGACCTAAATGTTCAACCAATGACACAGAATCACATATTGGATGCAAAGATTGGTTAAAAACCCTAATTGGATTATAATAATCCTAGGGAGGACGAAAATGACCTAAATGTTCAACCAATGACACAAAATGACAGAAAATCACATATTGGATGCACAAGATTGGTTAAAAACCCTAATTGGATTAGAATAAGCCTAGGGAGGACAAAAATGACCTAAATATTCAACCAATGACAAAAAATCACATATTGGATGCACAAGATTGGTTAAAAACCCTAATTGGATTAGAATAAGCCTAGGGAGGACGAAAATGACCTAAATGTTCAACCAATGACACAAAATCACATATTGGATGCAAAAGATTGGTTAAAAACCCTAGTTGGATTAGAATAAGCATAGGGAGGACGAAAATGACCTAAATGTTCAACCAATGACACAAAATCACATATTGGATGCACAAGATTGGTTAAAAACCCTAATTGGATTAGAATAAGCCTAGGGAGGACGAAAATGACCTAAATGTTCAACCAATGACACAAAATCACATATTGGATGCACAAGATTGGTTAAAAACCCTAATTGGATTAGAATAAGCCTAGGGAGGACGAAATTGACCTAAAAGTTCAACCAATGACACAAAATCACATATTGGATGCACAAGATTGGTTAAAAACCCTAATTGGATTAGAATAAGCCTAGGGAGGACGAAAATGACCTAAATGATCAACCAATAACACAAAATGACACAAAATCACATATTGGATGCACATGATTGGTTAAAAACCATAATTGGATTAGAATAAGTCTAGGGAGGACGAAAATGACCTAAATGTTCAACCAATGACACAAAATGACACAAAATCACATATTGGATGCACAAGATTGGTTAAAAACCCTAATTGGATTAGAATAAGCCTAGGGAGGACGAAAATGACCTAAATGTTCAACCAATGACACAAAATCACATATTGGATGCACAAGATTGGTTAAAAACCCTAATTGGATTAGAATAAGCCTAGCAAGGACGAAAATGACCTAAATGTTCAACCAATGACACAAAATGACACAAAATCACATATTGGATGCACAAGATTGGTTAAAAACCCTAATTGGATTAGAATAAGCCTAGGGAGGACAAAAATGACCTAAATGTTCAACCAATGACACAAAATCACATATTGGATGCACAAGATTGGTTAAAAACCCTAATTGGATTAGAATAAGCCTAGGGAGGACGAAAATGACCTAAATGTTCAACCAATGACACAAAATGACACAAAATCACATATTGGATGTACAAGATTGGTTAAAATCCCTAATTGGATTAGAATAAGTGTAGGGACGACGAAAATGACCTAAATGATCAACCAATGACACAAAATCACATATTGGATGCACAAGATTGGTTAAAAACCCTAATTGGATTAGAATAAGCCTAGGGAGGACGAAAATGACCTAAATGTTCAACCAATGACACAAAATCACATATTGGATGCACAAGATTGGTTAAAACCCCTAATTGGATTGGAATAAGCCTAGGTAGGACGAAAATGACCTAAATGTTCAACCAATGACACAAAATCACATATTGGATGCACAAGATTGGTTAAAAACCCTAATTGGATTAGAATAAGCCTAGGGACGACGAAAATGACCTAAATGTTCAACCAATGACACAAAATCACATATTGGATGCACAAGATTGGTTAAAAACCCTAATTGGATTAGAATAAGCCTAGCGAGGACGAAAATGACCTAATTGGATTACCAATGACACAAAATCACTTATTATATGCACAAGATTGGTTAAAAACCCTAATTGGATTAGAATAAGCCTAGGGAGGATGGAAATGACCTAAATGTGCAACCAATGACACAAAATCACATATTGGATGCACAAGATTGGTTAAAAACCCTAATTGGATTAGAATAAGCCTAGGGAGGACGAAAATGACCTAAATGTTCAACCAATGACACAAAATCACATATTGGATGCACAAGATTGGTTAAAAACCCTAATTGGATTAGAATAAGCCTAGGGAGGACGAAAATGACCTAAATGTTCAACCAATGACACAAAATCACATATTGGATGCACAAGATTGGTTAAAAACCCTAATTGGATTAGAATAAGCCTAGGGAGGACAAAAATGACCTAAATATTCAACCGATGACACAAAATCACATATTGGATGCACAAGATTGGTTAAAAACCCTAATTGGATTAGAATAAGCCTAGGGAGGACGAAAATGACCTAAATGTTCAACCAATGACACAAAATCACATATTGGATGCACAAGATTGGTTAAAAACCCTAATTGGATTAGAATAAGCCTAGGGAGGACGAAAATGACCTAAATGTTCAACCAACGACACAAAATGACACCAAATCACATATTGGATGCACAAGATTGGTTAAAAACCCTAATTGGATTAGAATAAGCCTAGGGAGGACGAAAATGACCTAAATGTGCAACCAATGACACAAAATCACATATTGGATGCTCAAAATTGTTTAAAAACCCTAATTGGATGAGAATAAGCCTTCGGAGGACGAAAATGACCTAAATGTTCAGCCAATGACACAAAATGACACAAAATCACATATTGGATGCACAAGATTGGTTAAAAACCCTAATTGGATTAGAATAAGCCTAGGGAGGACGAAAATGACCTAAATGTTCAACCAATGACACAAAATCACATATTGGATGCACAAGATTGTTTAAGAACCCAAATTGGATTAGAATAAGCCTAGGGAGGACAAAAATGACCTAAATGTTCAACCAATGACACAAAATGACACGAAATCACATATTGGATGCACAAGATTGGTTAAAAGTCCTAATTGGATTAGAATAAGCCTAGGGAGGACGAAAATGACCTAAATGTTCAACCAATGACACAAAATCACATATTGGATGCACAAGATTGAATAAAAACCCTAATCGGATTAGAATAAGCCTAGGGAAGACGAAAACGACCTAAATGTTCAACTGATGACACAAAATGACACAAAATCACATATTGGATGCACAAGATTGGTTAAAAACCCTAATTGATTAGAATAAGCCTAGGGAGGACGAAAATGACCTAAATGTTCAACCAATGACACAAAATGACACAAACTCACATATTGGATGCACAAGATTGGTTAAAAACCCTAATTGGATTTGAATAAGCCTAGGGAGGACGAAAATGACCTAAATGTTCAACCGATGACACAAAATGACACAAAATCACATATTGGATGCACAAGATTGGTTAAAAACCCTAATTGGATTAGAATAAGCCTAGGGAGGACGAAAATGACCAAAATGTTCAACTGATGACACAAAATCACATATTGGATGCACAAGATTGGTTAAAAACCCTAATTGGATTAGAATAAGCCTAGGGAGGACGAAAATGACCTAAATGTTCAACCAATGACACAAAATCACATATTGGATGCACAAGATAGGTTAAAACCCCTAATTGGATTAGAATAAGCCTAAGGAGGATGAAATTGACCTAAATGTTCAACCAATGACACAAAATCACATATTGGATGCACAAGATTGGTTAAAAACCCTAATTGGATTAAAATAAGCCTAGGGAGGACGAAAATGACCTAAATGTTCAACCAATGACACAAAATGACATATTGGATGCACAAGATTGGTTAAAAACCCTAATTGGATTAGAATAAGCCTAGGGAGGACGAAAATGACCTAAATGTGCAACCAATGACACAAAATCACATATTGGATGCACAAGATTGGTTAAAAATCCTAATTGGATTAGAATAAGCCTAGGGAGGACGAAAATGACCTAAATGTTCAACCAATGATACAAAATCACATATTGGATGCACAAGATTGGTTAAAAACCCTAATTGGATTAGAATAAGCCTAGGGAGGACGAAAATGACCTAAATGATCAACCAATGACACAAAATCACATATTGGATGCACAAGATTGGTTAAAAACCCTAATTGGATTATAATAATCCTAGGGAGGACGAAAATGACCTAAATGTTCAACCAATGACACAAAATGACAGAAAATCACATATTGGATGCACAAGTTTGGTTAAAAACCGTAATTGGATTAGAATAAGCCTACGGAGGACGAAAATGACCTAAATGTTCAACAAATGACACAAAATGACACAAAATAACATATTGGATGCACAAGATTGGTTAAAAACCCTAATTGGATTAGAATAAGCCTAGGGAGGACAAAAATGACCTAAATATTCAACCAATGACAAAAAATCACATATTGGATGCACAAGATTGGTTAAAAACCCTAATTGGATTATAATAATCCTAGGGAGGACGAAAATGACCTAAATGTTCAACCAATGACACAAAATGACAGAAAATCACATATTGGATGCACAAGTTTGGTTAAAAACCCTAATTGGATTAGAATAAGCCTACGGAGGACGAAAATGACCTAAATGTTCAACAAATGACACAAAATGACACAAAATAACATATTGGATGCACAAGATTGGTTAAAAACCCTAATTGGATTAGAATAAGCCTAGGGAGGACGAAAATGACCTAAATGTTCAACCAATCACAAAATCACATATTGGATGCACAAGATTGGATAAAAACCCTAATTGGATTATAATAAGCCTAGGGAGGACAAAAATGACGTAAATGTTCAACCAATGACACAAAATGACAGAAAATCACATATTGGATGCACAAGATTGGTTAAAAACCCTAATTGGATTAGAATAAGACTAGGGAGGACGAAAATGACCTAAATGTTCAACAAATGACACAAAATGACACAAAATCACATATTGGATGCACAAGATTGGTTAAAAACCCTAATTGGATTAGAATATGCCTAGGGAGGACAAAAATGACCTAAATATTCAACCAATGACACAAAATCACATATTGGATGCACAAGATAGGTTAAAAACCCTAATTGGATTAGAATAAGCCTATGGAGGACGAAAATGATCTATATGTTCAACCAACGACACAAAATGACACAAAATTACATACTGGATGCACAAGATTGGTTAAAAACCCTAATTGGATTAGAATAAGCCTAGGGAGGACGACAATGACCTAAATGTTCAACCAATGACACAAAATCACATATTGGATGCAAAGATTGGTTAAAAACCCTAATTGGATTATAATAATCCTATGGAGGACGAAAATGACCTAAATGTTCAACCAATGACACAAAATGACAGAAAATCACATATTGGATGCACAAGATTGGTTAAAAACCCTAATTGGATTAGAATAAGCCTACGGAGGACGAAAATGACCTAAACGTTCAACAAATGACACAAAATGAAACAAAATCACATATTGGATGCACAAGATTGGTTAAAAACCCTAATTGCATTAGAATAAGCCTAGGGAGGACAAAAATGACCTAAATATTCAACCAATGACACAAAATCACATATTGGAAGCACAAGATCGGTTAAAAACCCTAATTGGATTAGAATAAGCCTAGGGAGGACGAAAATGACCTAAATGTTCAACCAATGGCACAAAATCACATATTGGATGCACAAGATTGGTTAAAAACCCTAATTGGATTAGAATCAGCCTATGGAGGACGAAAATGATCTATATGTTCAACCAACGACACAAAAAGACAGAAAATCACATATTGGATGCACAAGATTGGTTAAAAACCCTAATTGGATTAGAATAAGCCTAGGGAGGACGAAAATCACCTAAATGTTCAACCGATGACACAAAATGACACAAAATCACATACTGGATGCAAAAGATTGGTTAAAAACCCTAATTGGATTAGAATAAGCCTAGGGAGGACGAAAATGACCTAAATGTTCAACCAATGACACAAAATGATACAAAATCACATATTGGATGCACAAGATTGGTTAAAAACCCTAATTGGATTAGAATAAGCCTAGGGAGGACGAAAATGACCTAAATGATCAACCAATGACACAAAATCACATATTGGATGCACAAGATTGGTTAAAAACACTAATTGGATTAGAATAACTCTAGGGAGGACCAAAATGACCTAAATGTTCAACCAATGACACAAAATCACATATTGGATGCACAAGATTAGTTAAAAACCCTAATTGGATTAGAATAAGCCTAGGGAGGACGAAAATAACCTAAATGTTCAACCAATGACACAAAATGACACAAAATCACATATTGGATGCACAAGATTGGTTAAAAACAATAATTGGATTAGAATAAGCCTAGGGAGGACGAAAATCACCTAAATGTTCAACCAATGACACAAAATGACACAAAATCACATATTGGATGCACAAGATTGGTTAAAAACCCTAATTGGATTAGAATAAGCCTAGGGAGGACGAAAATGACCTAAATGATCAACCAATGACGCAAAATCACATATTGGATGCACAAGATTGGTTAAAAACCCTAATTGGATTAGAATAAGCCTAGGGAGGACGAAAATGACCTAAATGTTCAACCAATGACACAAAATCACATATTGGATGCACAAGATTGGTTAAAAACCCTAATTGGATTAGAATAAGCCTAGGGAGGACGAAATTGACCTAAAAGTTCAACCAATGACACAAAATCACATATTGGATGCACAAGATTGGTTAAAAACCCTAATTGGATTAGAATAAGCCTAGGGAGGACGAAAATGACCTAAATGATCAACCAATAACACAAAATGACACAAAATCACATATTGGATGCACATGATTGGTTAAAAACCATAATTGGATTAGAATAAGTCTAGGGAGGACGAAAATGACCTAAATGTTCAACCAATGACACAAAATGACACAAAATCACATATTGGATGCACAAGATTGGTTAAAAACCCTAATTGGATTAGAATAAGCCTAGGGAGGACGAAAATGACCTAAATGTTCAACCAATGACACAAAATCACATATTGGATGCACAAGATTGGTTATAAACCATAATTGGATTAGAATAAGCCTATGGAGGATGAAAATGACCTAAATGTCCAACCAATGACACAAAATGACAGAAAATCAGATATTGGATGCACAAGATTGGTTAAAAACCCTAATTGGAGTAGAATAAGCCTACGGAGGACGAAAATGACCTAAATGTGCAACAAATGACACAAAATGACACAAAATCACGTATTGGATGCACAAGATTGGTTAAAAACCCTAATTCGATTAGAATAAGCCTAGGGAGGACGAAAATGACCTAAATGTTCAACAAATGACACAAAATGACACAAAATCACATATTGGATGCACAAGATTGGTTAAAAACCCTAATTGGATTAGAATAAGCCTAGGGAGGACGAAAATGACCTAAATGTTCAACCAATGACACAAAATCACATATTGGATGCACAAGATTGGTTAAAAACCGTAATTGTATTAGAATAAGCCTAGGGAGGACGAAAATGACCTAAATGTTCAACCAATGATTCAAAATGACACAAAATCACATATTGGATGCACAAGATTGGTTAAAAACCCTAATTGGATTAGAATAAGCCTAGGGAGGACGAAAATGACCTAAATGTTCAACCAATGACACAAAATCACATATTGGATGCACAAAATTGATTAAAAACCCTAATTGGATTAGAATAAGCCTAGGGAGGACGAAAATGACCTAAATGTTCAACCAATGACACAAAATCATATATTGGATGCACAAGATTGGTTAAAAACCATAATTGGATTAGAATAACCCTAGGGAGGACGAAAATGACCTAAATGTTCAACCAATGACACAAAATCACATATTGGATGCACAAGATTGGTTAAAAACCCTAATTGGATTAGAATAAGCCTAGGGAGGACGAAAATGACCTAAATGTTCAACCAATGACACAAAATGACAGAAAATCACATATTGGATGCACAAGATTGGTTAAAAACCCTAATTGGATTAGAATAAGCCTATGGAGGACGAAAATGATCTATATGTTCAACCAACGACACAAAATGAAACAAAATCACATATTGGATGCACAAGATTGGTTTAAAACCCTAATTGGATTAGAATAAGCCTAGGGAGGACGAAAATGACCTAAGTGTTCAACCAATGACACAAAATCACATATTGGATGCACAAGATTGGTTAAAAACCCTAATTGGATTAGAATAAGCCTAGGGAGGACGAAAATGACCTAAATGTTCAACCAATGACACAAAATCACATATTGGATGCACAAGATTGGTTAAAAACCCTAATTGGATTAGAATAAGCCTTTGGAGCATGAAAATGACCTAAATGTTCAACCAATGACACAAAATCACATATTGGATGCACAAGATTGGTTAAAAACCCTAATTGGATTAGAATAAGCCTAGGGAGGACGAAAATGACCTAAATGTTCAACCAATGACACAAAATCACATATTGGATGCACAAGATTGGTTAAAAACCCTAATTGGATTAGAATAAGCCTAGGGAGGACGAAAATGACCTATATGTTAAACCAATGACCCAAAATGACACAAAATCACATATTGGATGCACAAGATTGGTTAAAAACCATAATTGGATTAGAATAAGGCTAGGGAGGACGAAAATGACCTAAATGTTCAACCAATGACACAAAATCACATATTGGATGCACAAGATTGGTTAAAAACCCTAATTGGATTAGAATAAGCCTAGGGAGGACGAAAATGACCTAAATGTTCAACCAATGACACAAAATCACATATTGGATGCACAAGATTAATTAAAAACCCTAATTGGATTAGAATAAGCCTAGGGAGGACGAAAATGACCTAAATGTTCAACCAATGAAGCAAAATCACATATTGGATGCACAAGATTGGTTAAAAACCCTAATTGGATTAGAATAAGCCTAAGGAGGACGAAAATGACCTAAATGTTGAACCAATGACACAAAATGACACAAAATCACATATTGGATGCACAAGATTGGTTAAAAACCCTAATTGGATTAGAATAAGCCTAGGGAGGACGAAAATGACCTAAATGTTCAACCAATGACACAAAATCACATATTGGATGCACAAGATTGGTTAAAAACCCTAATTGGATTAGAATAAGCCTATGGAGGACGAAAATGACCTAAATGTTCAACCAATGACACAAAATGATATGATCCTATTTCTCATGAATCACTATAAGGATCGTTCTAGGTTGGAAACTTACAAATTGGATCCAAAACCGCGTATTGCTGGATAACGGAATAAACGGAGCTGCGAAACTCAGAATCGGCCGATTCCAAAACGAGGTGAAAGATGACGTTCTGAAACGCAAGTTAGGATGTTGAATCGCCGAAAACAAGTTTGTAGAACTCGAGATATGATTGCAGGTTATTGAACACGAAAATTGGCACAATTTGTGAATTAGGGTTTGATGTAAAGGAAACCGAAAATTATAAAGAAACAAAATATGGATTAGGTTGAGAAGATGAAGAAGGCGCCACAATCAAGGATGATTGATAAGCCAATGAAGAATCGCCACAATGGTAAGGAAGCCATTGATAAGACTCAAACAAGTTCTAATCCAAGAACTCAAAGAGGAGACCTAACTCACTCACAAATCTCATTAGAGAAATTATTAATTCATTCCAAAAAAAATCCCTTCAATAAGGTTACAAAATCATAGTTATAGTAAAATTATCTCTAAACCTAAATGGGTCATAAGTGACACCATTCTCTAGGCCCAAATTGGGCTTACATCATTTTTTTTTTTTATAAAAATAAACTAAATGTAAGGAAGCAAAGTATCTTCACTTACATATAACATCAACTAAGTCTATATTAAAACTATTAGAATTCCAAATTAAAGCAAACTAAGAATTATTACAAACCAAATGAAAATAAATAAAGTTCATCCTAATTTATTAAAAATATGGATCATCTTCATGCTCTTGAGATCCTTATCACAAAATGACACAAAATCACATATTGGATGCACAAGATTGGTTAAAAACCCTAATTGGATTAGAATAAGCCTAGGGAGGACGAAAATGACCTAAATGTTCAACCAATGACACAAAATCACATATTGGATGCACAAGATTGGTTAAAAACCCTAATTGGATTAGAATAAGCCTAGGGAGGACGAAAATGACCTAAATGTTCAACCAATAGCACAAAATGACACAAAATCACATATTGGATGCACAAGATTGGTTAAAAACCCTAATTGGATTAGAATAAGCCTAGGGAGGACGAAAATGACCTAAATGTTCAACCAATGACACAAAATGACACAAAATCACATATTGGATGCACAAGATTGGTTAAAAACCCTAATTGGATTAGAATAAGCCTAGGAGGACGAAAATGAACTAAAAGTTTAGCCAATGACACAAAATGACACAAAATCACATATTGGATGCACAAGATTGGTTAAAAACCCTAATTGGATTAGAATAAGCCTAGGGAGGACGAAAATGACCTAAATGTTCAACCAATGACACAAAATCACATATTGGATGCACAAGATTGGTTAAAAACCCTAATTGGATTAGAATAAGCCTAAGGAGGACGAAAATGACCTAAATGTACAACCAATGACACAAAATCACATATTGGATGCACAAGATTGGTTAAAAACCCTAATTGGATTAGAATAAGCCTAGGGAGGACGAAAATGACCTAAATGTTCAACCAATGACACAAAATCACATATTGGATGCACCAGATTGGTTAAAAACCCTAATTGGATTAGAATAAGCTTAGGGAGGACGAAAATGACCTAAATGTTCAACCAATGACACAAAATGACACAAAATCACATATTGGATGCACAAGATTGGTTAAAAACCCTAATTGGATTAGAATAAGCCTAGGAAGGACAAAAATGACCTAAATGTTCAACCAATGACACAAAATCACATATTGGATGCACAAGATTGGTTAAAAACCCTAATTGGATTAGAATAAGCCTAGGGAGGACGAAAATGACCTAAATGTTCAACCAATGACACAAAATCACATATTGGATGCACAAGATTGGTTAAAAACCCTAATTGGATTAGAATAAGCCTAGGGAGGACCAAAATGACCTAAATGTTCAACCAATGACACAAAATCACATATTGGATGCACAAGATTGGTTAAAAACCCTAATTGGATTAGAATTAGCCTAGGGAGGACGAAAATGACCTAAATGTTCAACCAATGACACAAAATCACATATTGGATGCACAAGATTGGTTAAAAACCCTAATTGGATTAGAATAAGCCTAGGGAGGACGAAAATGACCTAAATGTTCAACCAATGACACAAAATGACAGAAAATCACAGATTGGATGCACAAGATTGGTTAAAAACCCTAATTGGATTAGAATAAGCCTACGAAGGACGAAAATGACCTAAATGTTCAACAAATGACACAAAATGACACAAAATAACATATTGGATGCACAAGATTGGTTAAAAACCCTAATTGGATTAGAATAAGCCTAGGGAGGACAAAAATGACCTAAATATTCAACCAATGACAAAAAATCACATATTGGATGCACAAGATTGGTTAAAAACCCTAATTGGATTAGAATAAGCCTAGGGAGGCCGAAAATGACCTAAATGTTCAACCAATCACAAAATCACATATTGGATGCACAAGATTGGATAAAAACCCTAATTGGATTATAATAAGCCTAGGGAGGACAAAAATGACGTAAATGTTCAACCAATGACACAAAATGACAGAAAATCACATATTGGATGCACAAGATTGGTTAAAAACCCTAATCGGATTAGAATAAGCCTAGGGAGGACGAAAATGACCTAAATGTTCAACCAATGACACAAAATGATACAAAATCACATATTGGATGCACAAGATTGGTTAAAAACCCTAATTGGATTAGAATAAGCCTAGGGAGGACGAAAATGACCTAAATGTTCAACCAATGACACAAAATCACATATTCGATGCACATGATTGGTTAAAAACCCTAATTGGATTAGAATAAGCCTAGGGAGGACGAAAATGACCTAAATGTTCAACCAATCACAAAATCACATATTGGATGCACAAGATTGGTTAAAAACCCTAATTGGATTATAATAAGCCTAGGGAGGACAAAAATGACGTAAATGTTCAACCAATGACACAAAATGACAGAAAATCACATATTGGATGCACAAGATTGGTTAAAAACCCTAATTGGATTAGAATAAGCTTAGGGAGGACGAATATGAACTAAATGTTCAACCAATGACACAAAATGACAGAAAATCACATATTGGATGCACAAGATTGGTTAAAAACCCTAATTGGATTAGAATAAGCCTAGCGAGGATGAAAATGACCTAAATTTTCAATGAATGACACAAAATTACACAAAATCACATATTGGATGCACAAGATTGATTAAAAATCCTAATTGGATTAGAATAAGCCTAGGGAGGACGAAAATGACCTAAATGTTCAACCAATGACACAAAATCACATATTGGATGCACAAGATTGGTTAAAAACCCTAATTGGATTAGAATAAGCCTATGGATGACGAAAATGACCTAAATGTTCAACCAATGACACAAAATCACATATTGGATGCACAAGATTGGTTAAAAACCCTAATTGGATTAGAATAAGCCTAGGGAGGACGAAAATGACCTAAATGTTCAACCAATGACACAAAATCACATATTGGATGCACAAGATTGGTTAAAAACCCTAATTTGATTAGAGTAAGCCTGGGGAGGACGAAAATGACATAAATGTTCAACCAATGACACAAAATGACAGAAAATCACATATTGGATGCACAAGATTGGTTAAAAACCCTAATTGGATTAGAATAAGCCTAGGGAGGACGAAAATGACCTAAATGTTCAACCAATGACACAAAATCACATATTGGATGCACAAGATTGGTTAAAAACCCTAATTGGATTAGAATAAGCCTAGGGAGGACGAAAATGACCTAAATGTTCAACCAATGACACAAAATCACATATTGGATGCACAAGATTCGTTAAAAATCGTAATTGTATTCGAATAAGCCTAGGGAGGACGAAAATGACCTAAATGTTCAACCAATGACACAAAATCACATATTGGATGCACAAGATTGGTTAAAAACCCTAATTGGATTAGAATAAGCCTAGGGAGGACGAAAATGACCTAAATGTTCCACAAATGACACAAAATGACACAAAATCACATATTGGATGCACAAGATTGGTTAAAAACCCTAATTGGATTAGAATAAGCCTAGGGAGGACGAAAATGACCTAAATGTTCAACCAATGACACAAAATCACATATTGGATGCACAAGATTTGTTAAAAATCCTAATTGGATTAGAATAAGAATAGGGAGGACGAAAATGACCTAAATGTTCAACCAATGACACAAAATTACACAAAATCGCATATTGGATGCACAAGATTGGTTAAAAACCCTAATAGGATTAGAATAAGCCTAGGGACGACGAAAATGACCTAAATGTTCAACCAATGACACAAAATGACACAAAATCACATATTGGATGCACAAGATTGGTTAAAAACCCTAATTGCATTAGAATAAGCCTAGGGAGGACGAAAATGACCTAAATATTCATCCAATGACACAAAATTACACAAACTCACATATTGGATGCACAAGATTGGTTAAAAACCCTAATTGGATTAGAATAAGCCTAGGGAGGACGAAAATGACCTAAATGTTCAACCAATGACACAAAATTACACAAAATCACATATTGGATGCACAAGATTGGTTAAAAACCCTAATTGGATTAGAATAAGCCTAGGGAGGACGAAAATGACCTAAATGATCAACCAATGACACAAAATCACATATTGGATGCACAAGATTGGTTAAAAACCCTAATTGGATTAGAATAAGCCTATGGAGGACGAAAATGATCTATATGTTCAACCAACGACACAAAATGACACAAAATCACATATTGGATGCACAAGATTGGTTAAAAACCCTAATTGGATTAGAATAAGCCTAGGGAGGACGAAAATGACCTAAATGTTCAACCGATGACACAAAATGACACAAAATTACATACTCGATGCACAAGATTGGTTAAAAACCCTAATTGGATTAGAATAAGCCTAGGGAGGACGACAATGACCTAAATGTTCAACCAATGACACAAAATGATACAAAATCACATATTGGATGCACAAGATTGGTTAAAAACCCTAATTGGATTAGAATAAGCCTAGGGAGGACGAAAATGACCTAAATGTTCAACCAATCACAAAATCACATATTGGATGCACAAGATTGGATAAAAACCCTAATTGGATTATAATAAGCCTAGGGAGGAGATAAATGACGTAAATGTTCAACCAATGACACAAAATGACAGAAAATCACATATTGGATGCACAAGATTGGTTAAAAACCCTAATTGGATTAGAATAAGCCTAGGGAGGACGAAAATGACCTAAATGTTCAACAAATGACACAAAATGACACAAAATCACATATTGGATGCACAAGATTGGTTAAAAACCCTAATTGGATTAGAATAAGCCCAGGGAGGACAAAAATGACCTAAATATTCAACCAATGACACAAAATCACATATTGGATGCACAAGATTGGTTAAAAACCCTAATTGGATTATAATAAGCCTAGGGAGGACGAAAATGACCTAAATGTTCAACCAATGACACAAAATCACATATTGGATGCACAAGATTGGTTAAAACCCTAATTGGATTAGAATAAGCCTAGGGAGGACGAAAATGACCTAAATGTTCAACCAATCACAAAATCACATATTGGATGCACAAGATTGGATAAAAACCCTAATTGGATTATAATAAGCCTAGGGAGGACAAAAATGACGTAAATGTTCAACCAATGACATAAAATGACAGAAAATCACATATTGGATGCACAAGATTGGTTAAAAACCTTAATTGGATTAGAATAAGCCTAGGGAGGACGAAAATGACCTAAATGATCAACCAATGACACAAAATCACATATTGGATGCACAAGATTGGTTAAAAACCCTAATTGGATTAGAATAAGCCTAGGGAGGACGAAAATGACCTAAATATTCAACCAATGACACAAAATCACATATTGGATGCACAAGATTGGTTAAAAACCATAATTGGATTAGAATAAGCCTAGGGAGGACGAAAATAACCTAAATGTTCAACCAATGACACAAAATCACATATTGGATGCACAAGATTGGTTAACAACCCTAATTGGATTAGAATAAGCCTAGGGAGGACGAAATTACCTAAATGTACAACCAATGACACAAAATAACACAAAATCACATATTGGATGTACAAGATTGGTTAAAAACCCTAATTGGATTAGAATAAGCCTAGGGAGGACGAAAATGACCTAAATGATCAACCAATGACACAAAATCACATATTGGATGCACAAGATTGGTTAAAAACCCTAATTGGATTATAATAATCCTAGGGAGGACGAAAATGACCTAAATGTTCAACCAATGACAGAAAATGACAGAAAATCACATATTGGATGCACAAGTTTGGTTAAAAACCGTAATTGGATTAGAATAAGCCTACGGAGGACGAAAATGACCTAAATGTTCAACAAATGACACAAAATGACACAAAATAACATATTGGATGCACAAGATTGGTTAAAAACCCTAATTGGATTAGAATAAGCCTAGGGAGGACAAAAATGACCTAAATATTCAACCAATGACAAAAAATCACATATTGGATGCACAAGATTGGTTAAAAACCCTAATTGGATAAGAATAAGCCTAGGGAGGACGAAAATGACCTAAATGTTCAACCAATCACAAAATCACATATTGGATGCACAAGATTGGATAAAAACCCTAATTGGATTATAATAAACCTAGGGAGGACAAAAATGACGTAAATGTTCAACCAATGACACAAAATGACAGAAAATCACATATTGGATGCACAAGATTGGTTAAAAACCCTAATTGGATTAGAATAAGCCTAGGGAGGACGAAAATGACCTAAATGTTCAACAAATGACACAAAATGACACAAAATCACATATTGGATGCACAAGATTGGTTAAAAACCCTAATTGGATTAGAATAAGCCTAGGGAGGACGAAAATTACCTAAATGTTCAACCAATGACACAAAATGACACAGAATCACATATTGGATGCACAAGATTGGTTAAAAACCCTAATTGGATTAGAATAAGCCTAGGGAGGACGAAAATGACCTAAATGTTCAACCAATGACACAAAATGATACAAAATCACATATTGGATGCACAAGATTGGTTAAAAACCCTAATTGGATTAGAATAAGCCTAGGGAGGACGAAAATGACCTAAATGTTCAACCAATGACACAAAATGGCACAAAATAACATATTGGATGCACAAGATTGGTTAAAAACCCTAATTGGATTAGAATAAGCCTAGGGAGGACGAAAATGACCTAAATGTTCAACCAATGACACAAAATGACACAAAATCACATATTGGATGCACAAGATTGGTTAAAAACCCTAATTGGATTAGAATAAGCCTAGGGAGGACGAAAATGACCTGCATGTTCAACCAATGACACAAAATCATATATTGGATCCACAAGATTGGCTAAATACCCTGATTGGATTAGAATAAGCCAAGGGAGGACGAAAATGACCTAAATGTTCAACCAATGACACAAAATGACACAAAATGACACAAAATCACATATTGGATGCACAAGATTGGTTAAAAACCCTAATTGGATTAGAATAAGCCTAGGGAGGACGAAAATGACCTAAATGTTCAACCAATGACACAAAATCACATATTGGATGCACAAGACTAGTTAAAAACCCTAATTTGATTAGAATAAGCCTAGGGAGGACAAAACTGACCTAAATGTTCAACCAATGACACAAAATCACATATTGGATGCACAAGATTGGTTGAAAACCATAATTGGATTAGAATAAGCCTAGGGAGGACGAAAATGACCTAAATAGTCAACCAATGACACAAAAACACATATTGGATGAACAAGATTGGTTAAAAACCCTAATTGGATTAGAATAAGCCTATGGAGGATGAAAATGACCTAAATGTTCAACCAATGACACAAAATGACACAAAATCACATATTGGATGCACAAGATTGGTTAAAAACCCTAATTGGATTAGAATAAGCCTAAGGAGGACGAAAATGACCTAAATGTTCAACCAATGACACAAAATGACAGAAAATCACATATTGGATGCACAAGATTGGTTAAAAACCCTAATTGGATTAGAATAAGCCTAGGGAGGACGAAAATGACCTAAATGTTCAACCGATGACACAAAATGACACAAAATTACATACTGGATGCACAAGATTGGTTAAAAACCCTAATTGGATTAGAATAAGCCTAGGGAGGACGACAATGACCTAAATGTTCAACCAATGACACAAAATGATACAAAATCACATATTGGATGCACAAGATTGGTTAAAAACCCTAGTTGGATTAGAATAAGCCTAGGGAGGACGAAAATGACCTAAATGTTCAACCAATGACACAAAATCACATATTGGATGCAAAGATTGGTTAAAAACCCTAATTGGATTATAATAATCCTAGGGAAGACGAAAATGACCTAAATGTTCAACCAATGACACAAAATGACAGAAAATCACATATTGGATGCACAAGATTGGTTAAAAACCCTATTTGGATTAGAATAAGCCTACGGAGGACGAAAATGAGCTAAATGTTCAACAAATGACACAAAATGAAACAAAATCACATATTAGATGCACAAGATAGGTTAAAAACCCTAATTGGATTAGAATAAGCCTAGGGTGGACAAAAATGACCTAAATATTCAACCAATGACACAAAATCACATATTGGAAGCACAAGATCGGTTAAAAACCCTAATTGGATTAGAATATGCCTAGGGAGGACGAAAATGACCTAAATGTTCAACCAATCACAAAATCACATATTGGATGCACAAGATTGGATAAAAACCCTAATTGGATTATAATAAGCCTAGGGAGGACAAAAATGACGTAAATGTTCAACCAATGACACAAAATGACAGAAAATCACATATTGGATGCACAAGATTGGTTAAAAACCCTAATTGGATTAGAATAAGCCTAGGGAGGACGAAAATGACCTAAATGTTCAACCAATGACACAAAATGATACAAAATCACATATTGGATGCACAAGATTGGTTAAAAACCCTAATTGGATTAGAATAAGCCTAGGGAGGACGAAAATGACCTAAATGTTCAACCAATGACACAAAATGGCACAAAATAACATATTGGATGCACAAGATTGGTTAAAAACCCTAATTGGATTAGAATAAGCCTAGGGAGGACGAAAATGACCTAAATGTTCAACCAATGACACAAAATGACACAAAATCACATATTGGATGCACAAGATTGGTTAAAAACCCTAATTGGATTAGAATAAGCCTCTGGAGGACGAAAATGACCTAAATGTTCAACCAATGACACAAAATCACATATTGGATGAAAAAGATTGGTTAAAAACCCTAATTGGATTAGAATAAGCCTAGGGAGGACGAAAATGACCTAAATGTTCAACAAATGACACAAAATGACACAAAATCACATATTGGATGCACAAGATTGGTTAAAAACCCTAATTGGTTTAGAATAAGCTAAGGGAGGACGAAAATTACGTAAATGTTCAACCAATGACACAAAATGACAAAAAATGACATATTGGATGCACAAGATTGGTTAAAAACCCTAATTGGATTAGAATAAGCCTCTGGAGGACGAAAATGACCTAAATGTTCAACCAATGACACAAAATCACATATTGGATGAAAAAGATTGGTTAAAGACCCTAATTGGATTAGAATAAGCCTGGGGAGCACGAAAATGACCTAAATGTTCAACCAATGACACAAAATGACACAAAATCACATATTGGATGCACAAGATTGGTTAAAAACCCTAATTGGATTAGAATAAGCCTAGGGAGGACGAAAATGACCTAAATGTTCAACAAATGACACAAAATGACACAAAATCACATATTGGATGCACAAGATTGGTTAAAAACCCTAATTGGATTAGAATATGCCTAGGGGGGACAAAAATGACCTAAATATTCAACCAATGACACAAAATCACATATTGGATGCACAAGATTGGTTAAAAACCCTAATTGGATTAGAATAAGCCTAGGGAGGACGAAAATGACCTAAATGTTCAACCAATGACACAAAATCACATATTTGATGCACAAGATAGGTTAAAAACCCTAATTGGATTAGAATAAGCCTATGGAGGACGAAAATGATCTATATGTTCAACCAACGACACAAAATGACACAAAATCACATATTGGATGCACAAGATTGGTTAAAAACCCTAATTGGATTCGAATAAGCCTAGGGAGGACGAAAATGACCTAAATGTTCAACCGATGACACAAAATGACACAAAATTACATACTGGATGCACAAGATTGGTTAAAAACCCTAATTGGATTAGAATAAGCCTAGGGAGGACGACAATGACCTAAATGTTCAACCAATGACACAAAATGATACAAAATCACATATTGGATGCACAAGATTGGTTAAAAACCCTAATTGGATTAGAATAAGCCTAGGGAGGACGAAAATGACCTAAATGTTCAACCAATCACAAAATCACATATTGGATGCACAAGATTGGATAAAAACCCTAATTGGATTATAATAAGCCTAGGGAGGAGATAAATGACGTAAATGTTCAACCAATGACACAAAATGACAGAAAATCACATATTGGATGCACAAGATTGGTTAAAAACCCTAATTGGATTAGAATAAGCCTAGGGAGGACGAAAATGACCTAAATGTTCAACAAATGACACAAAATGACACAAAATCACATATTGGATGCACAAGATTGGTTAAAAACCATAATTGGATTAGAATAAGCCTAGGGAGGACGAAAATGACCTAAATGTTCAACCAATGACACAAAATCACATATTGGATGCACAAGATTGGATAAAAACCCTAATTGGATTAGAATAAGCCTAGGGAGGACGAAAATGACCTAAATGTTCATCCAATGACACAAAATGACACAAAATCACATATTGGATGCACAAGATTGGTTAAAAACCCTAATTGGATTAGAATAAGCCTAGGGAGGACGAAAATGACCTAAATCTTCAACCAATGACACAAAATGACACAAAATTACATATTGGATGCACAAGATTGGTTTAAAACCCTAATTGGATTAGAATAAGCCTAGGGAGGACGAAAATGACCTAAATATTCAACCAATCACAAAATCACATATTGGATGCACAAGATTGGTTAAAAACCCTAATTGGATTAGAATAAGCCTAGGGAGGACAAAAATGACCTAAATATTCAACCAATGACACAAATTCACATATTGGATGCACAAGATTGGTTAAAAACCCTAATTGGATTAGAATAAGCCTAGGGAGGACGAAAATGACCTAAATGTTAAACCAATGACACAAAATCACATATTCGATGCACAAGATAGGTTAAAAACCCTAATTGGATTAGAATAAGCCTATGGAGGACGAAAATGATCTATATGTTCAACCAACGACACAAAATGACACAAAATCACATATTGGATGCACAAGATTGGTTAAAAACCCTAATTGGATTAGAATAAGCCTACGGAGGACGAAAATGACCTAAATGTTCAACCAATGACACAAAATGACAGAAAATCACATATTGGATGCACAAGATTGGTTAAAAACCCTAATTGGATTAGAATAAGCCTACGGAGGACGAAAATGACCTAAATGTTCAACAAATGACACAAAATGGCACAAAATCACATATTGGATGCACAAGATTGGTTAAAAACCCTAATTGGATTAGAATAAGCCTAGGGAGGACAAAAATGACCTAAATATTCAACCAATGACAAAAAATCACATATTGGATGCACAAGATTGGTTAAAAACCCTAATTGGATTAGAATAAGCCTAGGGAGGACGAAAATGACCTAAATGTTCAACCAATGACACAAAATCACATATTGGATGCACAAGATTGGTTAAAAACCCTAATTGGATTAGAATAATCCTATGGAGGACGAAAATGACCTATATGTTCAACCAATGACACAAAATGACACAAAATCACATATTGGATGCACAAGATTGGTTAAAAACCCTAATTGGATTATAATAAGCCTAGGGAGGACAAAAATGACGTAAATGTTCAACCAATGACACAAAATGACAGAAAATCACATATTGGATGCACAAGATTGGTTAAAAACCCTAATTGGATTAGAATAAGCCTAGGGAGGACGAAAATGACCTAAATGTTCAACAAATGACACAAAATGACACAAAATAACATATTGGATGCACAAGATTGGTTAAAAACCCTAATTGGATTAGAATAAGCCTAGGGAGGACAAAAATGACCTAAATATTCAACCAATGACAAAAAATCACATATTGGATGCACAAGATTGGTTAAAAACCCTAATTGGATTAGAATAAGCCTAGGGAGGACGAAAATGACCTAAATGTTCAACCAATCAGAAAATCACATATTGGATGCACAAGATTGGATAAAAACCCTAATTGGATTATAATAAGCAAGGGAGGACAAAAATGACGTAAATGTTCAACCAATGACACAAAATGACAGAAAATCACATATTGGATGCACAAGATTGGTTAAAAACCCTAATTGGATTAGAATAAGCCTAGGGAGGACGAAAATGACCTAAATGTTCAACAAATGACACAAAATGACACAAAATAACATATTGGATGCACAAGATTGGTTAAAAACCCTAATTGGATTAGAATAAGCCTAGGGAGGACGAAAATGACCTAAATGTTCAACCAATCACAAAATCACATATTGGATGCACAAGATTGGATAAAAACCCTAATTGGATTATAATAAGCCTAGGGAGGACAAAAATGACGTAAATGTTCAACCAATGACACAAAATGACAGATAATCACATATTGGATGCACAAGATTGGTTAAAAACCCTAATTGGATTAGAATAAGTCTAGGGAGGACGAAAATGACCTAAATGTTCAACCAATGACACAAAATGATACAAAATCACATATTGGATGCACAAGATTGGTTAAAAACCCTAATTGGATTAGAATAAGCCTAGGGAGGACGAAAATGACCTAAATGATCAACCAATGACACAAAATCACATATTGGATGCACAAGATTGGTTAAAAACCCTAATTGGATTAGAATAAGCCTATGGAGGACGAAAATGATCTATATGTTCAACCAACAACACAAAATGACACAAAATCACATATTGGATGCACAAGATTGGTTAAAAACCCTAATTGGATTATAATAATCCTAGGGAGGACGAAAATGACCTAAATGTTCAACCAATGACACAAAATGACAGAAAATCACATATTGGATGCACAAGTTTGGTTAAAAACCCTAATTGGATTAGAATAAGCCTACGGAGGACGAAAATGACCTAAATGTTCAACAAATGACACAAAATGACACAAAATAACATATTGGATGCACAAGATTGGTTAAAAACCCTAATTGGATTAGAATAAGCCTAGGGAGGACAAAAATGACCTAAATATTCAACCAGTGACAAAAAATCACATATTGGATGCACAAGATTGGTTAAAAACCCTAATTGGATTAGAATAAGCCTAGGGAGGACGAAAATGACCTAAATGTTCAACCAATCACAAAATCACATATTGGATGCACAAGATTGGATAAAAACCCTAATTGGATTATAATAAGCCTAGGGAGGACAAAAATGACGTAAATGTTCAACCAATGACACAAAATGACAAAAAATCACATATTGGATGCACAAGATTGGTTAAAAACCCTAATTGGAATAGAATAATCCTAGGGAGGACGAAAATGACCTAAATGTTCAACAAATGAAACAAAATGACACAAAATCACATATTGGATGCACAAGATTGGTTAAAAACCCTAATTGGATTAGAATAAGCCTAGGGAGGACAAAAATGACCTAAATATTCAACCAATGACACAAATTCACATATTGGATGCACAAGATTGGTTAAAAACCCTAATTGGATTAGAATAAGCCTAGGGAGGACGAAAATGACCTAAATGTTAAACCAATGACACAAAATCACATATTGGATGCACAAGATAGGTTAAAAACCCTAATTGGATTAGAATAAGCCTATGGAGGACGAAAATGATCTATATGTTCAACCAACGACACAAAATGACACAAAATCACATATTGGATGCACAAGATTGGTTAAAAACCCTAATTGGATTAGAATAAGCCTAGGGAGGACGAAAATGACCTAAATGTTCAAACGATGACACAAAATTACATACTGGATGCACAAGATTGGTTAAAAACCCTAATTGGATTAGAATAAGCCTAGGGAGGACGACAATGACCTAAATGTTCAACCAATGACACAAAATGATACAAAATCACATATTGGATGCACAAGATTGGTTAAAAACCCTAATTGGATTAGAATAAGCCTAGGGAGGACGAAAATGACCTAAATGTTCAACAAATGACACAAAATCACATATTGGATGCACAAGATTGGTTAAAAACCCTAATTGGATTATAATAATCCTAGGGAGGACGAAAATGACCTAAATGTTCAACCAATGACACAAAATGACAGAAAATCACATATTGGATGCACAAGATTGGTTAAAAACCCTAATTGGATTAGAATAAGCCTACGGAGGACGAAAATGACGTAAATGTTCAACAAATGACACAAAATGACAAAAAATCACATATTGGATGCACAAGATTGGTTAAAAACCCTAATTGGATTAGAATAAGCCTAGGGAGGACGAAAATGACCTAAATGTTCAACCAATGACACAAAATCACATATTGGATGCACAAGATTGGTTAAAAACCCTAATTGGATTAGAATAAGCCTATGGAGGACGAAAATGATCTATATGTTGAACCAACGACACAAAATGACACAAAATCACATACTGGATGCACAAGATTGGTTAAAAACCCTAATTGGATTAGAATAAGCCTAGGGAGGACGAAAATGACCTAAATGTTCAACCAATGACACAAAATGATACAAAATCACATATTGGATGCACAAGATTGGTTAAAAACCCTAATTGGATTAGAATAAGCCTACGAAGGACGAAAATGACCTAAATGTTCAACAAATGACACAAAATGACACAAAATAACATATTGGATGCACAAGATTGGTTAAAAACCCTAATTGGATTAGAATAAGCCTAGGGAGGACAAAAATGACCTAAATATTCAACCAATGACAAAAAATCACATATTGGATGCACAAGATTGGTTAAAAACCCTAATTGGATTAGAATAAGCCTAGGGAGGACGAAAATGACCTAAATGTTCAACAAATCACAAAATCACATATTGGATGCACAAGATTGGATAAAAACCCTAATTGGATTATAATAAGCCTAGGGAGGACAAAAATGACGTAAATGTTCAACCAATGACACAAAATGACAGAAAATCACATATTGGATGCACAAGATTGGTTAAAAACCCTAATTGGATTAGAATAAGCCTAGGGAGGACGAAAATGACCTAAATGTTCAACAAATGACACAAAATGACACAAAATAACATATTGGATGCACAAGATTGGTTAAAAACCCTAATTGGATTAGAATAAGCCTAGGGAGGACAAAAATGACCTAAATATTCAACCAATGACAAAAAATCACATATTGGATGCACAAGATTGGTTAAAAACCCTAATTGGATTAGAATAAGCCTAGGGAGGACGAAAATGACCTAAATGTTCAACCAATCAGAAAATCACATATTGGATGCACAAGATTGGATAAAAACCCTAATTGGATTATAATAAGCAAGGGAGGACAAAAATGACGTAAATGTTCAACCAATGACACAAAATGACAGAAAATCACATATTGGATGCACAAGATTGGTTAAAAACCCTAATTGGATTAGAATAAGCCTAGGGAGGACGAAAATGACCTAAATGTTCAACAAATGACACAAAATGACACAAAATCACATAATGGATGCACAAGATTGGTTAAAAACCCTAATTGGATTAGAATAAGCATAGGGAGGACAAAAATGACCTAAATGTTCAACCAATGACACAAAATGACACAAAGTCACATATTGGATGCACAAGATTGGTTAAAAACCCTAATTGGATTAGAATAAGCCTAGGGAGGACGAAAATGACCTAAATGTTCAACCAATGATACAAAATGACACAAAATCACATATTGGATGCACAAGATTGGTTAAAAACCCTAACTGGATTAGAATAAGCCTAGGGAGTACGATAATGACCTAAATGTTCAACCAATGACACAAAATGACACAAAATCACATATTGGATGCACAAGATTGGTTAAAAACCCTAATTGGATTAGAATAAGCCTAGGGAGGACGAAAATGACCTAAATGTTCAACCAATGACACAAAATGACACAAAATCACATATTGGATGCACAAGATTGGTTAAAAACCCTAATTGGATTAGAATATGCCTAGGGAGGACCAAAATGACCTAAATGTTCAACCAATGACACATAATGACACAAAATCACATATTGGATGCACAAGATTGGTTAAAAACCCTAATTGGATTAGAATAAGCCTAGGGAGGACGAAAATGACCTAAATGTTCAACCAATGACACAAAATGACACAAAATCACATATTGGATGCACAAGATTGGTTAAAAACCCTAATTGGATTAGAATAAGCCGAGGGAGGACGAAAATGACCCAAATGTTCAACCAATGACACAAAATGACACAAAATCACATATTGGATGCACAAGATTGGTTAAAAACCCTAATTGGATTAGAATAAGCCTAGGGAGGACGAAAATGACCTAAATGTTCAACCAATGACACAAAATGACACAAAATCACATATTGGATGCACAAGATTGGTTAAAAACCCTAATTGGATTAGAATAAGCCTAAAGAGGACGAAAATGACCTAAATGTTCAACCAATGACACAAAATCACATATTGGATGCACAAGATTGGTTAAAAACCCTAATTGGATTAGAATAAGCCTAGGGAGGACGAAAATGACCTAAATGTTCAACCAATGACACAAAATGACACAAAATCACATATTGGATGCTCATGATTGGTTAAAAACCCTAATTGGATTAGAATAAGCCTAGGGAGGACGAAAATGACCTAAATGTTCAACCAATGACACAAAATGACACAAAATCACATATTGGATGCACAAGATTGGTTAAAAACCCTAACTGGATTAGAATAAGCCTAGGGAAGACGATAATGACCTAAATGTTCAACCAACGACACAAAATCACATATTGGATGCACAAGATTGGTTAAAAACCCTAATTGGATTAGAATAAGCCTAGGGAGGACGAAAATGACCTAAATGTTCAACCAATGACACAAAATGACACAAAATCACATATTGGATGCACAAGATTGGTTAAAAACCCTAATTGGATTATAATAATCCTAGGGAGGACGAAAATGACCTAAATGTTCAACCAATGACCCCAAATGACAGAAAATCACATATTGGATGCTCAAGATTGGTTAAAAACCCTAATTGGATTAGAATAAGCCTACAGAGGACGAAAATGACCTAAATGTTCAACAAATGACACAAAATCACATATTGGATGCACAAGATTGGTTAAAAACCCTAATTGGATTAGAATAAGCCTAGGGAGGACGAAAATGACCTAAATGTTCAACCGATGACACAAAATGACACAAAATCACATACTGGATGCACAAGATTGGTTAAAAACCCTAATTGGATTAGAATAAGCCTAGGGAGGACAAAAATGACCTAAATATTCAACCAATGACACAAAATCACATATTGGAAGCACAAGATCGGTTAAAAACCCTAATTGGATTAGAATAAGCCTAGGGAGGACGAAAATGACCTAAATGTTCAACCAATGGCACAAAATCACATATTGGATGCACAAGATTGGTTAAAAACCCTAATTGGATTAGAATCAGCCTATGGAGGACGAAAATGATCTATATGTTCAACCAACGACACAAAATCACATATTGGATGCACAAGATTGGTTAAAAACCCTAATTGGATTAGAATAAGCCTAGGGAGGATGAAAATGACCTAAATGTTCAACCGATGACACAAAATGACACAAAATCACATACTGGATGCACAAGATTGGTTAAAAACCCTAATTGGATTAGAATAAGCCTAGGGAGGACGAAAATGACCTAAATGTTCAACCAATGACACAAAATGATACAAAATCACATATTGGATGCACAAGATTGGTTAAAAACCCTAATTGGATTAGAATAAGCCTAGGGAGGACGAAAATGACCTAAATGTTCAACTAATGACACAAAATCACATATTGGATGCACAAGATTGGTTAAAAACCCTAATTGGATTAGAATAAGCCTAGGGAGGACGAAAATGACCTAAATGTTCAACCAATCACAAAATCACATATTGGATGCACAAGATTGGATAAAAACCCTAATTGGATTATAATAAGCCTAGGGAGGAGATAAATGACGTAAATGTTCAACCAATGACACAAAATGACAGAAAATCACATATTGGATGCACAAGATTGGTTAAAAACCCTAATTGGATTAGAATAAGCCTAGGGAGGACGAAAATGACCTAAATGTTCAACAAATGACACAAAATGACACAAAATCACATATTGGATGCACAAGATTGGTTAAAAATCCTAATTAGATTAGAATAAGCCTAGGGAGGACGAAAATTACCTAAATGTTCAACCAATGACACAAAATGACACAAAATCACATATTGGATGCACAAGATTGGTTAAAAACCCTAATTGGATTAGAATAAGCCTAGGGAGGACGAAAATGACCTAAATGTTCAACCAATGACACACAATGACACAAAATCACATATTGGATGCACAAGATTGGTTAAAAACCCTAATTGGATTAGAATAAGCCTAGGGAGGACGAAAATGACCTAAATGATCAACCAATGACACAAAATCACATATTGGATGCACAAGATTGGTTAAAAACCCTAATTGGATTAGAATAAGCCTAGGGAGGACGAAAATGACCTAAATAGTCAACCAATGACACAAAATGACACAAAATCACATATTGGATGCACAAGATTGGTTAAAAACCCTAATTGGATTTGAATAAGCCTAGGGAGGACTAAAATGACCTAAATGTTCAACCAATGACACAAAATCACATATTGGATGCACAAGATTGGTTAAAAACCCTAATTTGATTAGAATAAGCCTAGGGAGGACGAAAATGACCTAAATGTTCAACCAATGACACAAAATCACATATTGGATGCACAAGATAGGTTAAAAACCCTAATTGGATTAGAATAAGCCTATGGAGGACGAAAATGATCTATATGTTCAACCAACGACACAAAATGACACAAAATCACATATTGGATGCACAAGATTGGTTAAAAACCCTAATTGGATTAGAATAAGCCTAGGGAGGACGAAAATGACCTAAATGTTCAAACGATGACACAAAATGACACAAAATTACATACTGGATGCACAAGATTGGTTAAAAACCCTAATTGGATTAGAATAAGCCTAGGGAGGACGACAATGACCTAAATGTTCAACCAATGACACAAAATGATACAAAATCATA
The DNA here is from genome assembly GCA_037974755.1 of Cicer yamashitae. NCBI lineage: Eukaryota > Viridiplantae > Streptophyta > Magnoliopsida > Fabales > Fabaceae > Cicer > Cicer yamashitae. Next base: position 25,310,388 of record JBBPBQ010000003.1, read on the forward strand.
TATTGGATGCACAAGATTGGTTAAAAACCCTAATTTGATTAGAATAAGCCTAGGGAGGACGAAAATGACCTAAATGTTCAACCAATGACACAAAATCACATATTGGATGCAAAGATTGGTTAAAAACCCTAATTGGATTATAATAATCCTAGGGAGGACGAAAATGACCTAAATGTTCAACCAATGACACAAAATGACAGAAAATCACATATTGGATGCACAAGATTGGTTAAAAACCCTAATTGGATTAGAATAAGCCTACGGAGGACGAAAACGACCTAAATGTTCAACCAATGACACAAAATGACACAAAATCACGTATTGGATGCACAAGATTGGTTAAAAACCCTAATTGGATTAGAATAAGCCTAGGGAGGACGAAAATGACCTAAATGTTCAACCAATGACACAAAATGACACAAAATCACATATTGGATGCACAAGATTGGTTTAAAACCCTAATTGGATTAGAATAAGCCTAGGGAGGACGAAAATGACCTAAATGTTCAACCAATGACACAAAATCACATATTGGATGCACAAGATTGGTTAACAACCCTAATTGGATTATAATAATCCTAGGGAGGACGAAAATGACCTAAATGTTCAACCAATGACACAAAATGACAGAAAATCACATATTGGATGCACAAGATTGGTTAAAAACCCTAATTGGATTAGAATAAGCCTACGGAGGACGAAAATGACCAAAATGTTCAACAAATGACACAAAATGACACAAAATCACATATTGGATGCACAAGATTGGTTAAAAACCCTAATTGGATTAGAATAAGCCTAGGGAGGACGAAAATGACCTAAATGTTCAACCGATGACACAAAATGACACAAAATTACATACTGGATGCACAAGATTGGTTAAAAACCCTAATTGGATTAGAATAAGCCTAGGGAGGACGAAAATGACCTATATGTTCAACCGATGACACAAAATGACACAAAATTACATACTGGATGCACAAGATTTGTTAAAAACCCTAATTGGATTAGAATAAGCCTAGGGAGGACGACAATGACCTAAATGTTCAACCAATGACACAAAATGATACAAAATCACATATTGGATGCACAAGATTGGTTAAAAACCCTAGTTGGATTAGAATAAGCCTAGGGAGGACGAAAATGACCTAAATGTTCAACCAATGACACAAAATCACATATTGGATGCAAAGATTGGTTAAAAACCCTAATTGGATTATAATAATCCTAGGGAGGACGAAAATGACCTAAATGTTCAACCAATGACACAAAATGACAGAAAATCACATATTGGATGCACAAGATTGGTTAAAAACCCTAATTGGATTAGAATAAGCCTACGGAGGACGAAAATGACCTAAATGTTCAACAAATGACACAAAATGACACAAAATCACATATTGGATGCACAAGATTGGTTAAAAACCCTAATTGGATTATAATAATCCTAGGGAGGACGAAAATGACCTAAATGTTCAACCAATGACACAAAATGACAGAAAATCACATATTGGATGCACAAGATTGGTTAAAAACCCTAATTGGATTAGAATAAGCCTACGGAGGACGAAAATGACGTAAATGTTCAACAAATGACACAAAATGACAAAAAATCACATATTGGATGCACAAGATTGGTTAAAAACCCTAATTGGATTAGAATAAGCCTAGGGAGGACGAAAATGACCTAAATGTTCAACCAATGACACAAAATCACATATTGGATGCACAAGATTGGTTAAAAACCCTAATTGGATTAGAATAAGCCTATGGAGGACGAAAATGATCTATATGTTGAACCAACGACACAAAATGACACAAAATCACATACTGGATGCACAAGATTGGTTAAAAACCCTAATTGGATTAGAATAAGCCTAGGGAGGACGAAAATGACCTAAATGTTCAACCAATGACACAAAATGATACAAAATCACATATTGGATGCACAAGATTGGTTAAAAACCCTAATTGGATTAGAATAAGCCTACGAAGGACGAAAATGACCTAAATGTTCAACAAATGACACAAAATGACACAAAATAACATATTGGATGCACAAGATTGGTTAAAAACCCTAATTGGATTAGAATAAGCCTAGGGAGGACAAAAATGACCTAAATATTCAACCAATGACAAAAAATCACATATTGGATGCACAAGATTGGTTAAAAACCCTAATTGGATTAGAATAAGCCTAGGGAGGACGAAAATGACCTAAATGTTCAACAAATCACAAAATCACATATTGGATGCACAAGATTGGATAAAAACCCTAATTGGATTATAATAAGCCTAGGGAGGACAAAAATGACGTAAATGTTCAACCAATGACACAAAATGACAGAAAATCACATATTGGATGCACAAGATTGGTTAAAAACCCTAATTGGATTAGAATAAGCCTAGGGAGGACGAAAATGACCTAAATGTTCAACAAATGACACAAAATGACACAAAATAACATATTGGATGCACAAGATTGGTTAAAAACCCTAATTGGATTAGAATAAGCCTAGGGAGGACAAAAATGACCTAAATATTCAACCAATGACAAAAAATCACATATTGGATGCACAAGATTGGTTAAAAACCCTAATTGGATTAGAATAAGCCTAGGGAGGACGAAAATGACCTAAATGTTCAACCAATCAGAAAATCACATATTGGATGCACAAGATTGGATAAAAACCCTAATTGGATTATAATAAGCAAGGGAGGACAAAAATGACGTAAATGTTCAACCAATGACACAAAATGACAGAAAATCACATATTGGATGCACAAGATTGGTTAAAAACCCTAATTGGATTAGAATAAGCCTAGGGAGGACGAAAATGACCTAAATGTTCAACAAATGACACAAAATGACACAAAATCACATATTGGATGCACAAGATTGGTTAAAAACCCTAATTGGATTAGAATAAGCCCAGGGAGGACAAAAATGACCTAAATATTCAACCAATGACACAAAATCACATATTGGATGCACAAGATTGGTTAAAAACCCTAATTGGATTAGAATAAGCCTAGGGAGGACGAAAATGACCTAAATGTTCAACCAATCACAAAATCACATATTGGATGCACAAGATTGGATAAAAACCCTAATTGGATTATAATAAGCCTAGGGAGGAGATAAATGACGTAAATGTTCAACCAATGACACAAAATGACAGAAAATCACATATTGGATGCACAAGATTGGTTAAAAACCCTAATTGGATTAGAATAAGCCTAGGGAGGACGAAAATGACCTAAATGTTCAACAAATGACACAAAATGACACAAAATCACATATTGGATGCACAAGATTGGTTAAAAACCCTAATTGGATTAGAATAAACCTAGGGAGGACGAAAATGACCTAAATGTTCAACCAATGACACAAAATCACATATTGGATGCACAAGATTGGTTAAAAACCCTAATTGGATTAGAATAAGCCTAGGGAGGACGAAAATGACCTAAATGTTCAATCGATGACACAAAATGACACAAAATCACATACTGGATGCACAAGATTGGTTAAAAACCCTAATTGGATTAGAATAAGCCTAGGGAGGACGAAAATGACCTAAATGTTCAACCAATGACACAAAATGATACAAAATCACATATTGGATGCACAAGATTGGTTAAAAACCCTAATTTGATTAGAATAAGCCTAGGGAGGACGAAAATGACCTAAATGTTCAACCAATGACACAAAATCACATATTGGATGCACAAGATAGGTTAAAAACCCTAATTGGATTAGAATAAGCCTATGGAGGACGAAAATGATCTATATGTTCAACCAACGACACAAAATGACACAAAATCACATATTGGATGCACAAGATTGGTTAAAAACCCTAATTGGATTAGAATAAGCCTAGGGAGGACGAAAATGACCTAAATGTTCAAACGATGACACAAAATGACACAAAATTACATACTGGATGCACAAGATTGGTTAAAAACCCTAATTGGATTAGAATAAGCCTAGGGAGGACGACAATGACCTAAATGTTCAACCAATGACACAAAATGATACAAAATCATATATTGGATGCACAAGATTGGTTAAAAACCCTAATTTGATTAGAATAAGCCTAGGGAGGACGAAAATGACCTAAATGTTCAACCAATGACACAAAATCACATATTGGATGCAAAGATTGGTTAAAAACCCTAATTGGATTATAATAATCCTAGGGAGGACGAAAATGACCTAAATGTTCAACCAATGACACAAAATGACAGAAAATCACATATTGGATGCACAAGATTGGTTAAAAACCCTAATTGGATTAGAATAAGCCTACGGAGGACGAAAACGACCTAAATGTTCAACCAATGACACAAAATGACACAAAATCACGTATTGGATGCACAAGATTGGTTAAAAACCCTAATTGGATTAGAATAAGCCTAGGGAGGACGAAAATGACCTAAATGTTCAACCAATGACACAAAATGACACAAAATCACATATTGGATGCACAAGATTGGTTTAAAACCCTAATTGGATTAGAATAAGCCTAGGGAGGACGAAAATGACCTAAATGTTCAACCAATGACACAAAATCACATATTGGATGCACAAGATTGGTTAACAACCCTAATTGGATTATAATAATCCTAGGGAGGACGAAAATGACCTAAATGTTCAACCAATGACACAAAATGACAGAAAATCACATATTGGATGCACAAGATTGGTTAAAAACCCTAATTGGATTAGAATAAGCCTACGGAGGACGAAAATGACCTAAATATTCAACAAATGACACAAAATGACACAAAATCACATATTGGATGCACAAGATTGGTTAAAAACCCTAATTGGATTAGAATAAGCCTAGGGAGGACGAAAATGACCTAAATGTTCAACCAATGACACAAAATGACACAAAATCACATATTGGATGCACAAGATTGGTCAAAAACCCTAATTGGATTAGAATAAGCCCAGGGAGGACAAAAATGACCTAAATATTCAACCAATGACACAAAATCACATATTGGATGCACAAGATTGGTTAAAAACCCTAATTGGATTATAATAATCCTAGGGAGGACGAAAATGACCTAAATGTTCAACCAATGACACAAAATGACAGAAAATCACATATTGGATGCACAAGATTGGTTAAAAACCCTAATTGGATTAGAATAAGCCTACGGAGGACGAAAATGACCTAAATGTTCAACAAATGACACAAAATGGCACAAAATCACATATTGGATGCACAAGATTGGTTAAAAACCCTAATTGGATTAGAATAAGCCTAGGGAGGACAAAAATGACCTAAATATTCAACCAATGACAAAAAATCACATATTGGATGCACAAGATTGGTTAAAAACCCTAATTGGATTAGAATAAGCCTAGGGAGGACGAAAATGACCTAAATGTTCAACCAATGACACAAAATCACATATTGGATGCACAAGATTGGTTAAAAACCCTAATTGGATTATAATAATCCTAGGGAGGACGAAAATGACCTAAATGTTCAACCAATGACACAAAATGACAGAAAATCACATACTGGATGCACAAGATTGGTTAAAAACCCTAATTGGATTAGAATAAGCCTACGGAGGACGAAAATGACCTAAATGTTCAACAAATGACACAAAATGAAACAAAATCACATATTAGATGCACAAGATTGGTTAAAAACCCTAATTGGATTAGAATAAGCCTAGGGAGGACAAAAATGACCTAAATATTCAACCAATGACACAAAATCACATATTGGAAGCACAAGATCGGTTAAAAACCCTAATTGGATTAGAATATGCCTAGGGAGGACGAAAATGACCTAAATGTTCAACCAATCACAAAATCACATATTGGATGCACAAGATTGGATAAAAACCCTAATTGGATTATAATAAGCCTAGGGAGGACAAAAATGACGTAAATGTTCAACCAATGACACAAAATGACAGAAAATCACATATTGGATGCACAAGATTGGTTAAAAACCCTAATTGGATTAGAATAAGCCTAGGGAGGACGAAAATGACCTAAATGTTCAACCAATGGCACAAAATCACATATTGGATGCACAAGATTGGTTAAAAACCCTAATTGGATTAGAATAAGCCTACGGAGGACGAAAATGACCTAAATGTTCAACAAATGACACAAAATGACACAAAATAACATATTGGATGCACAAGATTGGTTAAAAACCCTAATTGGATTAGAATAAGCCTAGGGAGGACAAAAATGACCTAAATATTCCTCCAATGACAAAAAATCACATATTGGATGCACAAGATTGGTTAAAAACCCTAATTGGATTAGAATAAGCCTAGGGAGGACGAAAATGACCTAAATGTTCAACCAATCACAAAATCACATATTGGATGCACAAGATTGGATAAAAACCCTAATTGGATTATAATAAGCCTAGGGAGGACAAAAATGACGTAAATGTTCAACCAATGACACAAAATGACAGATAATCACATATTGGATGCACAAGATTGGTTAAAAACCCTAATTGGATTAGAATAAGTCTAGGGAGGACGAAAATGACCTAAATGTTCAACCAATGACACAAAATGATACAAAATCACATATTGGATGCACAAGATTGGTTAAAAACCCTAATTGGATTAGAATAAGCCTAGGGAGGACGAAAATGACCTAAATGATCAACCAATGACACAAAATCACATATTGGATGCACAAGATTGGTTAAAAACCCTAATTGGATTAGAATAAGCCTATGGAGGACGAAAATGATCTATATGTTCAACCAACAACACAAAATGACACAAAATCACATATTGGATGCACAAGATTGGTTAAAAACCCTAATTGGATTATAATAATCCTAGGGAGGACGAAAATGACCTAAATGTTCAACCAATGACACAAAATGACAGAAAATCACATATTGGATGCACAAGATTGGTTAAAAACCCTAATTGGATTAGAATAAGCCTACGGAGGACGAAAATGACCTAAATGTTCAACCAATGACACAAAATGACAGAAAATCACAGATTGGATGCACAAGATTGGTTAAAAACCCTAATTGGATTAGAATAAGCCTACAGAGGACGAAAATGACCTAAATGTTCAACAAATGACACAAAATGACACAAAATCACATATTGGATGCACAAGATTGGTTAAAAACCCTAACTGGATTAGAATAAGCCTAGGGAGGACAAAAATGACCTAAATATTCAACCAATGACACAAAATCACATATTGGATGCACAAGATTGGTTAAAAACCCTAATTGGATTAGAATAAGCCTAGGGAGGACAAAAATGACCTAAATATTCAACCAATGACACAAAATCACATATTGGATGCACAAGATTGGTTAAAAACCCTAATTGGATTAGAATAAGCCTAGGGAGGACGAAAATGACCTAAATGTTCAACCAATGACACAAAATCACATATTGGATGCACAAGAAAGGTTAAAAACCCTAATTGGATTAGAATAAGCCTAGGGATGACGAAAATGACCTAAATGTTCAACCAATGACACAATATGACAGAAAATCACATATTGAATGCACAAGATTGGTTAAAAACCCTAATTGGATTAGAATAAGCCTACGGAGGACGAAAATGACCTAAATGTTCAACAAATGACACAAAATGACACAAAATCACATATTGGATGCACAAGATTGGTTAAAAACCCTAATTGGATTAGAATAAGCCTAGGGAGGACAAAAATGACCTAAATATTCAACCAATGACACAAAATCACATATTGGATGCACAACATTGGTTAAAAACCCTAATTGGATTAGAATAAGCCTAGGGAGGACGAAAATGACCTAAATGTTCAACCAATGACACAAAATCACATATTGGATGCACAAGATTGGTTAAAAACCCTAATTGGATTAGAATAATCCTGTGGAGGACGAAAATGACACATATGTTCAACCAATGACACAAAATGATACAAAATTACATATTGGATGCACAAGATTGGTTAAAAATCCTAATTGGATTATAATAAGCCTAGGGAGGACAAAAATGACGTAAATGTTCAACCAATGACACAAAATGACAGAAAATCACATATTGGATGCACAAGATTGGTTAAAAACCCTAATTGGATTAGAATAAGTCCAGAGAGGACGAAAATGACCTAAATGTTCAACCAATGACACAAAATCACATATTCGATGCACATGATTGGTTAAAAACCCTAATTGGATTAGAATAAGCCTAGGGAGGACGAAAATGACCTAAATGTTCAACAAATGACACAAAATGACACAAAATCACATATTGGATGCACAAGATTGGTTAAAAACCCTAATTGGATTAGAATAAGCCTAGGGAGGACAAACATGACCTAAATATTCAACCAATGACACAAAATCACATATTGGATGCACAAGATTGGTTAAAAACCCTAATTGGATTAGAATAAGCCTAGGGAGGACGAAAATGACCTAAATGTTCAACCAATGACACAAAATCACATATTGGATGCACAAGATTGGTTAACAACCCTAATTGGATTATAATAATCCTAGGGAGGACGAAAATGACCTAAATGTTCAACCAATGACACAAAATGACAGAAAATCACATATTGGATGCACAAGATTGGTTAAAAACCCTAATTGGATTAGAATAAGCCTACGGAGGACGAAAATGACCTAAATGTTCAACCAATGACACAAAATGACACAAAATCACATATTGGATGCACAAGATTGGTTAAAAACCCTAATTGGTTTAGAATAAGCCTAGGGAGGACGAAAATGACCTAAATGTTCAACCAATGACATAAAATGACACAAAATCACATATTGGATGCACAAGATTGATTAAAAACCCTAATTGGATTAGAATAAGCCTAGGGAGGACGAAAATGACCTAAATGTTCAACAAATGACACAAAATGACACAAAATCACATATTGGATGCACAAGATTGGTTAAAAACCCTAATTGGATTAGAATAAGCCTAGGGAGGACGAAAATGACCTAAATGTTCAACCAATGACACAAAATCACATATTGGATGCACAAGATTGGTTAAAAACCCTAATTGGATTATAATAATCCTAGGGAGGACGAAAATGACCTGAATGTTCAACCAATGACACAAAATGACAGAAAATCACATATTGGTTGCACAAGATTGGTTAAAAACCCTAATAGGATTAGAATAAGCCTACGGAGGACGAAAATGACCTAAATGTTCAACAAATGACACAAAATGACACAAAATCACATATTGGATGCACAAGATTGGTTAAAAACCCTAATTGGATTAGAATAAGCCTAGGGAGGACGAAAATGACCTAAATGTTCAACCAATGACACAAAATGACACAAAATCACATATTGGATGCACAAGATTGGTTAAAAACCCTAATTGGATTAGAACAAGCCTAGGGAGGACGAAAATGACCTAAATGTTCAACCAATGGCACAAAATCACATATTGGATGCACAAGATTGGTTAAAAACCCTAATTGGATTAGAATAAGCCTAGGGAGGACGAAAATGACCTAAATGTTCAACCAATGACACAAAATCACATATTGGATGCACAAGATTGGTTAAAAACCCTAATTGGATTAGAATAAGGCTAGGGAGGACGAAAATGACCTAAATGTTCAACAAATGACACAAAATCACATATTGGATGCACAAGATTGGTTAAAAACCCTAATTGGATTAGAATAAGCCGTTGGAGGACGAAAATGATCTATATGTTCAACCAACGACACAAAATGACACAAAATCACATATTGGATGCACAAGATTGGTTAAAAACCCTAATTGGATTAGAATAAGCCTAGGGAGGACGAAAATGACCTAAATGTTCAACCAATGACACAAAATCACATATTGGATGCACAAGATTGGTTATAAACCCTAATTGGATTAGAATAAGCCTACGGAGGACGAAAATGACCTAAATGTTCAACCAATGACACAAAATGACACAAAATCACGTATTGGATGCACAAGATTGGTTAAAAACCCTAATTGGATTAGAATAAGCCTAGGGAGGACGAAAATGACCTAAATGTTCAACAAATGACACAAAATGACACAAAATCACATATTGGATGCACAAGATTGGTTAAAAACCCTAATTGGATTAGAATAAGCCTAGGGAGGACAAAAATGACCTAAATATTTAACCAATGACACAAAATCACATATTGGATGCACAAGATTGGTTAAAAACCCTAATTGGATTAAAATAAGCCTAGGGAGGACGAAAATGACCTAAATGTTCAACCAATGACACAAAATCACATATTGGATGCACAAGATTGGTTAAAAACCCTAATTGGATTAGAATAAGCCTATGGAGGACGAAAATGATCTATATGTTCAACCAACGACACAAAATGACACAAAATCACATACTGGATGCACAAGATTGGTTAAAAACCCTAATTGGATTAGAATAAGCCTAGGGAGGACGAAAATGACCTAAATGTTCAACAAATGACACAAAATGACACAAAATCACATATTGGATGCACAAGATTGGTTAAAAACCCTAATTGGATTAGAATAAGCCTAGGGAGGACAAAAATGACCTAAATATTCAACCAATGACAAAAAATCACATATTGGATGCACAAGATTGGTTAAAAACCCTAATTGGATTAGAATAAGCCTAGGGAGGACGAAAATGACCTAAATGTTCAACCAATCACAAAATCACATATTGGATGCACAAGATTGGATAAAAACCCTAATTGGATGATAATAAGCCTAGGGAGGACAAAAATGACGTAAATGTTCAACCAATGACACAAAATGACAGAAAATCACATATTGGATGCACAAGATTGGTTAAAAACCCTAATTGGATTAGAATAAGTCTAGGGAGGACGAAAATGACCTAAATGTTCAACCAATGACACAAAATGATACAAAATCACATATTGGATGCACAAGATTGGTTAAAAACCCTAATTGGATTAGAATAAGCCTAGGGAGGACGAAAATGACCTAAATGATCAACCAATGACACAAAATCACATATTGGATGCACAAGATTGGTTAAAAACCCTAATTGGATTATAATAATCCTAGGGAAGACGAAAATGACCTAAATGTTCAACCAATGACACAAAATGACAGAAAATCACATATTGGATGAACAAGTTTTGTTAAAAACCGTAATTGGATTAGAATAAGCCTACGGAGGACGAAAATGACCTAAATGTTCAACAAATGACACAAAATGACACAAAATAACATATTGGATGCACAAGATTGGTTAAAAACCCTAATTGGATTAGAATAAGCCTAGGGAGGACAAAAATGACCTAAATATTCAACCAATGACAAAAAATCACATATTGGATGCACAAGATTGGTTAAAAACCCTAATTGGATTAGAATAAGCCTAGGGAGGACGAAAATGACCTAAATG
>JBBPBQ010000003.1:25331398-25342344 GCA_037974755.1 Cicer yamashitae
GTCATTTTCGTCCTCCCTAGGCTTATTCTAATCCAATTAGGGTTTTTAACCAATCTTGTGCATCCAATATGTGAATTTGTGTCATTGGTTGAATATTTAGGTCATTTTTGTCCTCCCTAGGCTTATTCTAATCCAATTAGGGTTTTTAACCAATCTTGTGCATCCAATATGTGATTTTGCGTCATTTTGTGTCGTTGGTTGAACATATAGATCATTTTCGTCCTCCATAGGCTTATTCTAATCCAATTAGGGTTTTTAACCTATCTTGTGCATCCAATATGTGATTTTGTGTCATTGGTTTAACATTTAGGTCATTTTCGTCCTCCCTAGGCTAATTCTAATCCAATTAGGGTTTTTAACCAATCTTGTGCATCCAATATGTGATTTTGTGTCATTGGTTGAATATTTAGGTCATTTTTGTCCTCCCTAGGCTTATTCTAATCCAATTTGGGTTTTTAACCAATCTTGTGCATCCAATATGTGATTTTGTGATTGGTTGAATATTTAGGTCATTTTGGTCCTCCCTAGGCTTATTCTAATCCAATTAGGGTTTTAAACCAATCTTGTGCATCCAATATGTGATTTTGTGTCATTTTGTGTCATTGGTTGAACATTTAGGTCATTTTCGTCCTCCCTAGGCTTATTCTAATCCAATTAGGGTTTTTAACCAATCTTGTGCATCCAATATGTGATTTTGTGTCATTGGTTGAATATTTAGACCATTTTTGTCCTCCCTAGGCTTATTCTAATCCAATTAGGGTTTTTAACCAATCTTGTACATCCAATATGTGATTTTGTGTCATTTTGTGTCATTTGTTGAACATTTAGGTCATTTTCGTCCTCCCTAGGCTTATTCTAATCCAATTAGGGTTTTTAACCAATCTTGTGCATCCAATATGTGATTTTATGTCATTGGTTGAACATTTAGGTCATTTTCGTCCGCCCTAGGATTATTCTAATCCAATTAGGGTTTTTAACCAATCTTGTGCATCCAATATGTGATTTTGTATCATTTTGTGTCATTGGTTGAACATTTAGGTCATTTTCGTCCTCCCTAGGCTTATTCTAATCCAATTAGGGTTTTTAATCAATCTTGTGCATCCAATATGTGATTTTGTTTCATTGGTTGAACATTTAGGTCATTTTCGTCCTCCCTATGCTTACTCTAATTCAATTAGGGTTTTTAACCAATCTTGTGCAACAATATGTGATTTTGTGTCATTGGTTGAACATTTAGGTCATTTTCGTCCTCCCTAGGCTTATTCTAATCCGATTCGGGTTTTTAACCAATCTTGTGCATCCAATATGTGATTTTGTATCATTTTGTGTCATTGGTTGAACATTTAGGTCACTTTCGTCCTCCCTAGGCTTATTCTAATCCAATTAGGGTTTTTAACCAATCTTGTGCATCCAATATGTGATTTTCTGTAATTTTGTGTCATTGGTTGAACATTTAGGTCATTTTCGTCCTCCCTAGGCTTATTCTAATCCAATTAGGGTTTTTAACCAATCTCGTGCATCCAATATGTGATTTTGTGTCATTCGTTGAACATTTAGGTCATTTTCGTCCTCCCTAGGCTTATTCTAATCCAATTAGGGTTTTTAACCAATCTTGTGCATCCAATATGTGATTTTGTGTCATTGGTTGAATATTTAGGTCATTTTTGTCCTCCCTAGGCTTATTCTAATCCAATTTGGGTTTTTAACCAATCTTGTGCATCCAATATGTGATTTTGTGTCATTTTGTGTCATTTGTTGAACATTTAGGTCATTTTCGTCCTCCGTAGGCTTATTCTAATCCAATTAGGGTATTTAACCAATCTTGTGCATCCAATATGTGATTTTCAGTCATTTTGTGTCATTGGTATAACATTTAGGTCATTTTCGTCGTCCCTAGGATTATTATAATCCAATTAGGGTTTTTAACCAATCTTGTGCATCCAACATGTGATTTTGTGTCATTGGTTGAACATTTAGGTCATTTACGTCCTCCCTAGGCTTATTCTAATCCAATTAGGGTTTTTAACCAATCTTGTGCATCCAATATGTGATTTTGTATCATTTTGTGTCATTGGTTGAACATTTAGGTCATTTTCGTCCTCCCTAGGCTTATTCTAATCCAATTAGGGTTTTTAACCAATCTTGTGCATCCAGTATGTGATTTTGTGTCATTTTGTGTCATCGATTCAACATTTAGGTCATTTTCGTCCTCCCTAGGCTTATTCTAATCCAATTAGGGTTTTTAACCAATCTTGTGCATCCAATATGTGATTTTGTGTCATTTTGTGTCGTTGGTTGAACATATAGATCATTTTCGTCCTCCATAGGCTTATTCTAATCCAATTAGGGTTTTTAACCAATCTTGTGCATCCAATATGTGATTTTGTATCATTGGTTGAACATTTAGGTCATTTTCGTCCTCCCTAGGCTTATTCTAATCCAATTAGGGTTTTTAACCAATCTTGTCCATCCAATATGTGATTTTGTATCATTTTGTGTCATTGGTTGAACATTTAGGTCATTTTCGTCCTCCCTAGGCTTATTCTAATCCAATTAGGGTTTTTAACCAATCTTGTGCATCCAGTATGTGATTTTGTGTCATTTTGTGTCATCGATTGCACATTTAGGTCATTTTCGTCCTCCCTAGGCTTATTCTAATCCAATTAGGGTTTTTAACCAATCTTGTGCATCCAATATGTGATTTTGTGTCATTTTGTGTCGTTGGTTGAACATATAGATCATTTTCGTCCTCCATAGGCTTATTCTAATCCAATTAGGGTTTTTAACCTATCTTGTGCATCCAATATGTGATTTTGTGTCATTGGTTGAACATTTACGTCATTTTTGTCCTCCCTAGGCTTATTATAATCCAATTAGGGTTTTTATCAAATCTTGTGCATCCAATATGTGATTTTGTGATTGGTTGAACATTTAGGTCATTTTCGTCCTCCCTAGGCTTATTCTAATCCAATTAGGGTTTTTAACCAATCTTGTGCATCCAATATGTGATTTTGTGTCATTTTGTGTCATTGGTTGAACATATAGGTCATTTTCGTCCTCCATAGGATTATTCTAATCCAATTAGGGTTTTTAACCAATCATGTGCATCGAATATGTGATTTTGTGTCATTGGTTGAACATTTAGGTCATTTTCTTCCTCTCTATACTTATTCAAATCCAATTAAGGTTTTTAACCAATCTTGTGCATCCAATATGTAATTTTGTGTCATTTTGTGTCATTGGTTGAAGATTTAGGTCATTTTCGTCCTCCTAGGCTTATTCTAATCCAGTTAGCGTTTTTAACCAATCTTGTGCATCCAATATGTGATTTTGTGTCATTGGTTGAATATTTAGGTCATTTTTGTCCTCCCTAGGCTTATTCTAATCCAATTAGGGTTTTTAACCAATCTTGTGCATCCAATATGTGATTTTGTGTCATTCGTTGAACATTTAGGTCATTTTCGTCCTCCCTAGGCTTATTCTAATCCAATTAGGGTTTTTAACCAATCTTGTGCATCCAATATGTGATTTTCTGTCATTTTGTGTCATTGGTTGAACATTTAGGTCATTTTCGTCCTCCCTAGGATTATTATAATCCAATTAGGGTTTTTAACCAATCTTTGCATCCAATATGTGATTTTGTGTCATTGGTTGAACATTTAGGTCATTTTCGTCCTCCCTAGGCTTATTCTAATCAAATTAGGGTTTTTAACCAATCTTGTGCATCCAATATGTGATTTTGTATCATTTTGTGTCATTGGTTGAACATTTAGGTCATTGTCGTCCTCCCTAGGCTTATTCTAATCCAATTAGGGTTTTTAACCAATCTTGTGCATCCAGTATGTAATTTTGTGTCATCGTTTGAACATTTAGGTCATTTTCGTCCTCCCTAGGCTTATTCTAATCCAATTAGGGTTTTTAACCAATCTTGTGCATCCAATATGTGATTTTGTGTCATTTTGTGTCGTTGGTTGAACATATAGATCATTTTCGTCCTCCATAGGCTTATTCTAATCCAATTAGGGTTTTTAACCTATCTTGTGCATCCAATATGTGATTTTGTGTCATTGGTTTAACATTTAGGTCATTTTCGTCCTCCATAGGCTTATTCTAATCCAATTAGGGTTTTTAACCAATCTTGTGCATCCAATATGTGAATTTGTGTCATTGGTTGAATATTTAGGTCATTTTTGTCCTCCCTAGGCTTATTCTAATCCAATTAGGGTTTTTAACCAATCTTGTGCATCCAATATGTGATTTTGTGTCATTTTGTTTCATTTGTTGAACATTTAGGTCATTTTCGTCCTCCCTAGGATTATTCTAATCCAATTAGGGTTTTTAACCAATCTTGTGCATCCAATATGTGATTTTTTGTCATTTTGTGTCATTGGTTGAACATTTACGTCATTTTTGTCCTCCCTAGGCTTATTATAATCCATTTAGGGTTTTTATCCAATCTTGTGCATCCAATATGTGATTTTGTGATTGGTTGAACATTTAGGTCATTTTCGTCCTCCCTAGGCTTATTCTAATCCAATTAGGGTTTTTAACCAATCTTGTACATCCAATATGTGATTTTGTGTCATTGGTTGAACATTTAGGTCATTTTCGTCCTCCCTAGACTTATTCTAATCCAATTAGGGTTTTTAACCAATCTTGTGCATCCAATATGTAATTTTGTGTCATTTTGTGTCATTGGTTGAATATTTAGGTCATTTTTGTCCTCCCTAGGCTTATTCTAATCCAATTAGGGTTTTTAACCAATCTTGTGCATCCAATATGTGATTTTGTGTCATTTTGTGTCATTGGTTGAACATTTAGGTCATTTTCGTCCTCCATAGGCTTATTCTAATCCAATTAGGGTTTTTAACCTATCTTGTGCATCCAATATGTGATTTTGTGTCATTGGTTTAACATTTAGGTCATTTTCGTCCTCCCTAGGCTTATTCTAATCCAATTAGGGTTTTTAACCAATCTTGTGCATCCAATATGTGAATTTGTGTCATTGGTTGAATATTTAGGTCATTTTTGTCCTCCCTAGGCTTATTCTAATCCAATTAGGGTTTTTAACCAATCTTGTGCATCCAATATGTGATTTTGCGTCATTTTGTGTCGTTGGTTGAACATATAGATCATTTTCGTCCTCCATAGGCTTATTCTAATCCAATTAGGGTTTTTAACCTATCTTGTGCATCCAATATGTGATTTTGTGTCATTGGTTTAACATTTAGGTCATTTTCGTCCTCCCTAGGCTAATTCTAATCCAATTAGGGTTTTTAACCAATCTTGTGCATCCAATATGTGATTTTGTGTCATTGGTTGAATATTTAGGTCATTTTTGTCCTCCCTAGGCTTATTCTAATCCAATTTGGGTTTTTAACCAATCTTGTGCATCCAATATGTGATTTTGTGATTGGTTGAATATTTAGGTCATTTTGGTCCTCCCTAGGCTTATTCTAATCCAATTAGGGTTTTAAACCAATCTTGTGCATCCAATATGTGATTTTGTGTCATTTTGTGTCATTGGTTGAACATTTAGGTCATTTTCGTCCTCCCTAGGCTTATTCTAATCCAATTAGGGTTTTTAACCAATCTTGTGCATCCAATATGTGATTTTGTGTCATTGGTTGAATATTTAGACCATTTTTGTCCTCCCTAGGCTTATTCTAATCCAATTAGGGTTTTTAACCAATCTTGTACATCCAATATGTGATTTTGTGTCATTTTGTGTCATTTGTTGAACATTTAGGTCATTTTCGTCCTCCCTAGGCTTATTCTAATCCAATTAGGGTTTTTAACCAATCTTGTGCATCCAATATGTGATTTTGTGTCATTTTGTGTCATTTGTTGAACATTTAGGTCATTTTCGTCCTCCGTAGGCTTATTCTAATCCAGTTAGGGTTTTTAACCAATCTAGTGCATCCAATATGTGATTTTCTGTTATTTTGTGTCATTGGTTGAACATTTAGGTCATTTTCGTCCTCCCTAGGATTATTATAATCCAATTAGGGTTTTTAACCAATCTTTGCATCCAATATGTGATTTTGTGTCATTGGTTGAACATTTAGGTCATTTTCGTCCTCCCTAGGCTTATTCTAATCCAATTAGGGTTTTTAACCAATCTTGTGCATCCAATATGTGATTTTCTGTCATTTTATGTCATTGGTTGAACATTTAGGTCATTTTCGTCCTCCCTAGGCTTATTCTAATCCAATTAGGGTTTTTAACCAATCTTTGGTATCCAATATGTGATTTTGTGTCATTGGTTTAACATTTAGGTCATTTTCGTCCTCCCTAGGCTTATTCTAATCCAATTAGGGTTTTTAACCAATCTTGTGCATCCAATATGTGATTTTGTGTCATTTTGTGTCATTGGTTGAACATTTAGGTCATTTTCGTCCTCCTTAAGCTTATTCTAATCCAATTAGGGTTTTTAACCAATCTTGTGCATCCAATATGTGATTTTCTGTCATTTTGTGTCATTGGTTGAACATTTAGGTCATTTTCGTCCTCCCTAGGCTTATTCTAATCCAATTAGGGTTTTTAACCAATCTTGTGCATCCAATATGTGATTTTCTGTCATTTTGTGTCATTGGTTGAACATTTAGGTCATTTTCGTCCTCCCTAGGCTTATTCTAATCCAATTAGGGTTTTTAACCAATCTTGTGCATCCAATATGTGATTGTGTCATTTTGTGTCATTGGTTGAAAATTTAGTCATTTTCGTCCTCCCTAGGCTTATTCTAAGCCAATTAGGGTTTTTAACCAATCTTGAGCATCCAAAATGTGATTTTGTGTCATTTTGTATCATTGGTTGAACATTTAGGTCATTTTCGTCCTCCCTAGGCTTATTCTAATCCAATTAGGGTTTTTAACCAATCTTGTGCATCCAATATGTGATTTTGTGTCATTGGTTGAACATTTAGGTCATTTTCGTCCTCCCTAGGCTTATTCTAATCCAATTAGGGTTTTTAACCAATCTTGTGCATCCAATATGTGATTTTGTGTCATTGGTTGAACATTTAGGTCATTTTCATCCTCCATAGGCTTATTCTAATCCAATTAGGGTTTTTAACCAATCCTGTTCATCCAATATGTGATTTTGTGTCATTGGTTGACTATTTAGGTCATTTTCATCCTCCCTAGGCTTATTCTAATCCAATTAGGGTTTTTAACCATTCTTGTGCATCCAATATGTGATTTTGTGTCATTTTGTGTCATTGGTTGAACATTTAGGTCATTTTCGTCCTCGCTAGGCTTATTCTAATCCAATTAGGGTTTTTAACCAATCTTGTGCATCCAATATGTGATTTTGTGTCATTTTGTGTCATTTGTTGAACATTTAGGTCATTTTCGTCCTCCCTAGGCCTATTCTAATCCAATTAGGGTTTTTAACCAATCTTGTGCATCCAATATGTGATTTTGTGTCCTTTTATGTCATTGGTTGAACCTTTAGGTCATTTGGGTCCTCCCTAGGCTTATTCTAATCCAATTAGGGTTTTTAACCAATCTTGTGCATCCAATATGTGATTTTGTGTCATTTTGTGTCATTGGTTGAACATTTAGGTCATTTTCGTCCTCCCTAGGCTTATTCTATTCCAATAAGGGTTTTTAACCAATCTTGTGCATCCAATATGTGATTTTGTGTCATTGGTTGAACATTTAGGTCATTTTCGTCCTCCCTAGGCTTATTCTAATCCAATTAGGGTTTTTAACCAATCTTGTGCATCCAATATGTGATTTTGTGTCATTGGTTGAACATTTAGGTCATTTTCATCCTCCTTAGGCTTATTCTAATCCAATTAGAGTTTTTAACCAATCTTGTGCATCCAATATGTGATTTTGTGTCATTGGTTGAACATTTAGGTCATTTTCGTCCTCCCTAGGCTTACTCTAATCTAATTAGGGTTTTTAAACAATCTTGTGCATCCAATATGTGATTTTGTGTCATTTTGGGTCATTGGTTGAACATTTAGGTCATTTTCGTCCTCCCTAGGCTTATTCTAATCCAATTAGGGTTTTTAACCAATCTTGTGCATCCAATATGTGATTTTGTGTCATTAGTTGAACATTTAGGTCATTTTCGTCCTCCCTAGGCTTATTCTAATCCAATTAGTGTTTTTAACCAATCTTGTGCATCCAATATGTGATTTTGTGTCATTTTGTGTCATTGGTTGAACATTTAGGTCATTTTCGTCCTCTCTAGGCTTATTCTAATCCAATTAGGGTTTTTAACCAATCTTGTGCATCCAATATGTGATTTTGTGTCATTGGTTGAACATTTAGGTCATTTTCGTCCTCCCTAGGCTTATTCTAATCCATTTAGGGTTTTTAACCAATCTTGTGCATCCAATATGTGATTTTGTGTCATTTTGTGTCATTGGGTGAACATTTAGGTCATTTTCGTCGTCCCTAGGCTTATTCTAATCCAATTAGGGTTTTTAACCAATCTTGTGCATCCAATATGTGATTTTGTGTCATTGGTTGAACATTTAGGTCATTTTCGTCCTCCCTAGGCTTATTCTAATCCAATTAGGGTTTTTAACCAATGTTGTGCATCCAATATGTGATTTTGTGTCATTGGTTGAATATTTAGGTCATTTTTGTCCTCCCTAGGCTTATTCTAATCCAATTAGGGTTTTTAACCAATCTTGTGCATCCAATATGTGATTTTGTGTCATTTTGTGTCATTTGTTGAACATTTAGGTCATTTTCGTCCTCCGTAGGCTTATTCTAATCCAATTAGGGTTTTTAACCAATCTTGTGCATTCAATATGTGATTTTCTGTCATATTGTGTCATTGGTTGAACATTTAGGTCATTTTCGTCATCCCTAGGCTTATTCTAATCCAATTAGGGTTTTTAACCTTTCTTGTGCATCCAATATGTGATTTTGTGTCATTGGTTGAACATTTAGGTCATTTTCGTCCTCCCTAGGCTTATTCTAATCCAATTAGGGTTTTTAACCAATCTTGTGCATCCAATATGTGATTTTGTGTCATTGGTTGAATATTTAGGTCATTTTTGTCCTCCCTAGGCTTATTCTAATCCAATTAGGGTTTTTAACCAATCTTGTGCATCCAATATGTGATTTTGTGTCATTCGTTGAACATTTAGGTCATTTTCGTCCTCCCTAGGCTTATTCTAATCCAATTAGGGTTTTTAACCAATCTTGTGCATCCAATATGTGATTTTGTGTCATTCGTTGAACATTTAGGTCATTTTCGGCCACCCTAGTCTTATTCTAATCCAATTAGGGTTTTTAACCAATCTTGTGCATCCAATATGTGATTTTGTGTCATTTTGTGTCATTTGTTGAACATTTAGGTCATTTTCGTCCTCCGTAGGCTTATTCTAATCCAATTAGGGTATTTAACCAATCTTGTGCATCCAATATGTGATTTTCAGTCATTTTGTGTCATTGGTATAACATTTAGGTCATTTTCGTCGTCCCTAGGATTATTATAATCCAATTAGGGTTTTTAACCAATCTTGTGCATCCAACATGTGATTTTGTGTCATTGGTTGAACATTTAGGTCATTTACGTCCTCCCTAGGCTTATTCTAATCCAATTAGGGTTTTTAACCAATCTTGTGCATCCAATATGTGATTTTGTATCATTTTGTGTCATTGGTTGAACATTTAGGTCATTTTCGTCCTCCCTAGGCTTATTCTAATCCAATTAGGGTTTTTAACCAATCTTGTGCATCCAGTATGTGATTTTGTGTCATTTTGTGTCATCGGTTGAACATTTAGGTCATTTTCATCCTCCCTAGGCTTATTCTAATCCAATTAGGGTTTTTAACCAATCTTGTGCATCCAATATGTGATTTTGTGTCGTTGGTTGAACATATAGATCATTTTCGTCCTCCATAGGCTGATTCTAATCCAATTAGGGTTTTTAACCAATCTTGTGCATCCAATATGTGATTTTGTGCCATTGGTTGAACATTTAGGTCATTTTCGTCCTCCCTAGGCTTATTCTAATCCAATTAGGGTTTTTAACCGATCTTGTGCTTCCAATATGTGATTTTGTGTCATTGGTTGAATATTTAGGTCATTTTTGTCCTCCCTAGGCTTATTCTAATCCAATTAGGGTTTTTAACCAATCTTGTGCATCCAATATGTGGTTTTGTGCCATTGGTTGAACATTTAGGTCATTTTCGTCCTCCGTAGGCTTATTCTAATCCAGTTAGGGTTTTTAACCAATCTTGTGCATCCAATATGTGATTTTCTGTTATTTTGTGTCATTGGTTGAACATTTAGGTCATTTTCGTCGTCCCTAGGATTATTATAATCCAATTAGGGTTTTTAACCAATCTTTGCATCCAATATGTGATTTTGTGTCATTGGTTGAACATTTAGGTCATTTTCGTCCTCCCTAGGCTTATTCTAATCCAATTAGGGTTTTTAACCAATCTTGTGCATCCAATATGTGATTTTCTGTCATTTTATGTCATTGGTTGAACATTTAGGTCATTTTCGTCCTCCCTAGGCTTATTCTAATCCAATTAGGGTTTTTAACCAATCTTGTGCATCCAGTATGTGATTTTGTGTCATTTTGTGTCATCGGTTGAACATTTAGGTCTTTTTCGTCCTCCCTAGGCTTATTCTAATCCAATTAGGGTTTTTAACCAATCTTGTGCATCCAATATGTGATTTTGTGTCATTTTGTGTCGTTGGTTGAACATATAGATCATTTTCGTCCTCCATAGGCTGATTCTAATCCAATTAGGGTTTTTAACCAATCTTGTGCATCCAATATGTGGTTTTGTGCCATTGGTTGAACATTTAGGTCATTTTCGTCCTCCCTAGGCTTATTCTAATCCAAATAGGGTTTTTAACCGATCTTGTGCTTCCAATATGTGATTTTGTGTCATTGGTTGAATATTTAGGTCATTTTTGTCCTCCCTAGGCTTATTCTAATCCAATTAGGGTTTTTAACCA
>JBBPBQ010000003.1:25342503-25373170 GCA_037974755.1 Cicer yamashitae
CATTGGTTGAACATTTAGGTCATTTTCGTCCTCCCTAGGCTTATTCTAATCCAAATAGGGTTTTTAACCGATCTTGTGCTTCCAATATGTGATTTTGTGTCATTGGTTGAATATTTAGGTCATTTTTGTCCTCCCTAGGCTTATTCTAATCCAATTAGGGTTTTTAACCAGTCTTGTGCATCCAATATGTGATTTTGTGTCATTTTGTGTCATTTGTTGAACATTTAGGTCATTTTCGTCCTCCGTAGGCTTATTCTAATCCAGTTAGGGTTTTTAACCAATCTTGTGCATCCAATATGTGATTTTCTGTTATTTTGTGTCATTGGTTGAACATTTAGGTCATTTTCGTCCTCCCTAGGATTATTATAATCCAATTAGGGTTTTTAACCAATCTTTGCATCCAATATGTGATTTTGTGTCATTGGTTGAACATTTAGGTCATTTTCGTCCTCCCTAGGCTTATTCTAATCCAATTAGGGTTTTTAACCAATCTTGTGCATCCAATATGTGATTTTCTGTCATTTTATGTCATTGGTTGAACATTTAGGTCATTTTCGTCCTCCCTAGGCTTATTCTAATCCAATTAGGGTTTTTAACCAATCTTGTGCATCCAGTATGTGATTTTGTGTCATTTTGTGTCATCGGTTGAACATTTAGGTCTTTTTCGTCCTCCCTAGGCTTATTCTAATCCAATTAGGGTTTTTAACCAATCTTGTGCATCCAATATGTGATTTTGTGTCATTTTGTGTCGTTGGTTGAACATATAGATCATTTTCGTCCTCCATAGGCTGATTCTAATCCAATTAGGGTTTTTAACCAATCTTGTGCATCCAATATGTGGTTTTGTGCCATTGGTTGAACATTTAGGTCATTTTCGTCCTCCCTAGGCTTATTCTAATCCAATTAGGGTTTTTAACCGATCTTGTGCTTCCAATATGTGATTTTGTGTCATTGGTTGAATATTTAGGTCATTTTTGTCCTCCCTAGGCTTATTCTAATCCAATTAGGGTTTTTAACCAATCTTGTGCATCCAATATGTGATTTTGTGTCATTTTGTGTCATATGTTGAACATTTAGGTCATTTTCGTCCTCCGTAGGCTTATTCTAATCCAATTAGGGTTTTTAACCAATCTTGTGCATCCAATATGTGATTTTCTGTCATTTTGTGTCATTGGTTGAACATTTAGGTCATTTTCGTCCTCCCTAGGATTATTCTAATCCAATTAGGGTTTTTAACCAATCTTGTGCATCCAATATGTGATTTTGTGTCATTGGTTGAATATTTAGGTCATTTTTGTCCTCCCTAGGCTTATTCTAATCCAATTAGGGTTTTTAACCAATCTTGTGCATCCAATATGTGATTTTGTGTCATTTTGTGTCATTTGTTGAACATTTAGGTCATTTTCGTCCTCCGTAGGCTTATTCTAATCCAATTAGGGTATTTAACCAATCTTGTGCATCCAATATGTGATTTTGTGTCATTTTGTGTCGTTGGTTGAACATATAGATCATTTTCGTCCTCCATAGACTTATTCTAATCCAATTAGGGTTTTTAACCTATCTTGTGCATCCAATATGTGATTTTGTGTCATTGGTTTAACATTTAGGTCAATTTCGTCCTCCCTAGGCTTATTCTAATCCAATTAGGGTTTTTAACCAATCTTGTGCATCCAATATGTGATTTTGTGTCATTGGTTGAATATTTAGGTCATTTTTGTCCTCCCTAGGCTTATTCTAATCCAATTAGGGTTTTTAACCAATCTTGTGCATCCAATATGTGATTTTGTGTCATTTTGTTTCATTTGTTGAACATTTAGGTCATTTTCGTCCTCCCTAGGATTATTCTAATCCAATTAGGGTTTTTAACCAATCTTGTGCATCCAATATGTGATTTTTTGTCATTTTGTGTCATTGGTTGAACATTTACGTCATTTTTGTCCTCCCTAGGCTTATTATAATCCATTTAGGGTTTTTATCCAATCTTGTGCATCCAATATGTGATTTTGTGATTGGTTGAACATTTAGGTCATTTTCGTCCTCCCTAGGCTTATTCTAATCCAATTAGGGTTTTTAACCAATCTTGTACATCCAATATGTGATTTTGTGTCATTGGTTGAACATTTAGGTCATTTTCGTCCTCCCTAGACTTATTCTAATCCAATTAGGGTTTTTAACCAATCTTGTGCATCCAATATGTAATTTTGTGTCATTTTGTGTCATTGGTTGAAGATTTAGGTCATTTTCGTCCTCCCTAGGCTTATTCTAATCCATTTAGGGTTTTTAACCAATCTTGTACATCCAATATGTGATTTTGTGTCATTGGTTGAACATTTAGGTCATTTTCGTCCTCCCTAGACTTATTCTAATCCAATTAGGGTTTTTAACCAATCTTGTGCATCCAATATGTAATTTTGTGTCATTTTGTGTCATTGGTTGAATATTTAGGTCATTTTTGTCCTCCCTAGGCTTATTCTAATCCAATTAGGGTTTTTAACCAATCTTGTGCATCCAATATGTGATTTTGTGTCATTTTGTGTCATTGGTTGAACATTTAGGTCATTTTCGTCCTCCCTAGGATTATTATAATCCAATTAGGGTTTTTAACCAATCTTGTGCATCCAATATGTGATTTTGTGTCATTTGTGGAACATTTAGGTCATTTTCGTCCTCCCTAGGCTTATTCTAATCCAATTAAGCTTTTTAACCAATCTTGTGCATCCAATATGTGATTTTGTATCATTTTGTGTCATTGGTTGAACATTTAGGTCATTTTCGTCCTCCCTAGGCTTATTCTAATCCAATTAGGGTTTTTAACCAATCTTGTGCATCCAATATGTGATTTTGTGTCATTTTGTGTCGTTGGTTGAACATATAGATCATTTTCTTCCTCCATAGGCTTATTCTAATCCAATTAGGGTTTTTAACCAATCTTGTGCATCCAATATGTGATTTTGTGTCATTGGTTGATCATTTAGGTCATTTTCGTCCTCCCTAGGCTTATTCTAATCCAATTAGGGTTTTTAACCAATCTTGTGCATCCAATATGTGATTTTGTATCATTTTATGTCATTGGTTGAACATTTAGGTCATTTTCGTCCTCCCTAGGCTTATTCTAATCCAATTAGGGTTTTTAACCAATCTTGTGCATCCAATATGTGATTTTGTGTCATTTTGTGTCGTTGGTTGAACATATAGTTCATTTTCGTCCTCCCTAGGCTTATTCTAATCCAATTAGGGTTTTTAACCAATCTTGTGCATCCAATATGTGATTTTGTGTCATTTTGTGTCATTTGTTGAACATTTAGGTCATTTTCGTCCTCCGTAGGCTTATTCTAATCCAATTAGGGTTTTTAACCAATCTTGTGCATCCAATATGTGATTTCCTGTCATTTTGTGTCATTGGTTGAACATTTAGGTCATTTTCGACCTCCCTAGGATTATTATAATCCAATTAGGGTTTTTAACCAATCTTGTGCATCCAATATGTGATTTTGTGTCATTGGTTGAACATTTAGGTCATTTTCGTCCTCCCTAGGCTTATTCTAATCCAATTAGGGTTTTTAACCAATCTTGTGCATCCAATATGTGATTTTGTGTCATTGGTTGAACATTTAGGTCATTTTCGTCCTCCCTAGGCTTATTCTAATCCAATTAGGGTTTTTAACCAATCTTGTGCATCCAATATGTGATTTTGTGTCATTGGTTGAATATTTAGGTCATTTTCGTCCTCCCTAGGCTTATTCTAATCCAATTAGGGTTTTTAACCAATCTTGTGCACCCAATATGTGATTTTGTGTCATTTTGTGTCATTGGTTGAACATTTAGTTCATTTTTGTCCTCCCTAGGCTTATTCTAATCCAATTAGGGTTTTTAACCAATCTTGTGCATATAATAAGTGATTTTGTGTCATTGGTAATCCAATTAGGTCATTTTCATCCTCGCTAGGCTTATTCTAATCCAATTAGGGTTTTTAACCAATCTTGTGCATCCAATATGTGATTTTGTGTCATTTTGTGTCATTGGTTGAACATTTAGGTCATTTTCGTCCTCCCTAGGCTTATTCTAATCCAATTAGGGTTTTTAACCAATCTTGTGCATCCAATATGTGATTTTGTGTCTTTGGTTGAACATTTAGGTCATTTTCGTCCTCTCTAGGCTTATTCTAATCCAATTAGGGTTTTAGGGTTTTTAACCAATCTTGTGCATCCAATATGTGATTTTGTGTCATTTTATGTCATTGGTTGAACATTTAGGTCATTTTCGTCCTCCCTAGGCTTATTCTAATCCAATTAGGGTTTTAAACCAATCTTGTGCATATAATAAGTGATTTTGTGTCATTGGTAATCCAATTAGGTCATTTTCGTCCTCGCTAGGCTTATTCTAATCCAATTAGGGTTTTTAACCAATCTTGTGCATCCAATATGTGATTTTGTATCATTTTGTGTCATTGGTTGAACATTTAGGTCATTTTCGTCCTCCCTAGGCTTATTCTAATCCAATTAGGGTTTTTAACCAATCTTGTGCATCCAGTATGTGATTTTGTGTCATTTTGTGTCATCGGTTGAACATTTAGGTCATTTTCATCCTCCCTAGGCTTATTCTAATCCAATTAGGGTTTTTAACCAATCTTGTGCATCCAATATGTGATTTTGTGTCGTTGGTTGAACATATAGATCATTTTCGTCCTCCATAGGCTGATTCTAATCCAATTAGGGTTTTTAACCAATCTTGTGCATCCAATATGTGATTTTGTGCCATTGGTTGAACATTTAGGTCATTTTCGTCCTCCCTAGGCTTATTCTAATCCAATTAGGGTTTTTAACCAATCTTGTGCATCCAATATGTGATTTTGTGTCATTGGTTGAACATTTAGGTCATTTTTGTCCTCCCTAGACTTATTCTAATCCAATTAGGGTTTTTAACCAATCTTGTGCATCCAATATGTGATTTTCTGTCATTTTGTGTCATTGGTTGAACATTTAGGTCATTTTCGTCCTCCCTAGGCTTATTCTAATCCAATTAGGGTTTTTAACCAATCTTGTGCATCCAATATGTGATTTTGTGTCATTGGTTGAATATTTAGACCATTTTTGTCCTCCCTAGGCTTATTCTAATCCAATTAGGGTTTTTAACCAATCTTGTACATCCAATATGTGATTTTGTGTCATTTTGTGTCATTTGTTGAACATTTAGGTCATTTTCGTCCTCCCTAGGCTTATTCTAATCCAATTAGGGTTTTTAACCAATCTTGTGCATCCAATATGTGATTTTATGTCATTGGTTGAACATTTAGGTCATTTTCATCCTCCCTAGGCTTATTCTAATCCAATTAGGATTTTTAACCAATCTTGTGCATCCAATATGTGATTTTGTGTCATTTTGTGTCATTGGTTGAACATTTAGGTCATTTTCGTCCTCCCTAGGCTTATTCTAATCCAATTAGGGTTTTTAACCAATCTTGTGCATCCAATATGTGATTTTGTGTCATTTTGTGTCATAGGTTGAACATTTAGGTTATTTTCGTCCTCCCTAGGCTTATTCTAATCCAATTAGGGTTTTTAACCAATCTTGTGCATCCAATATGTGATTTTGTGTCATTGGTTGAACATTTAGGTCATTTTCGTCCTCCCTAGGTTTATTCTAATCCAATTAGGGTTTTTAACCAATCTTGTGCATCCAATATGTGATTTTGTGTCATTGGTTGAACATTTAGTTCATTTTGGTCCTCCCTCGGCTTATTCTAATCCAATTAGGGTTTTTAACCAATCTTGTGCATCCAATATGTGATTTTGTGTCATTGGTTGAACATTTAGGTCATTTTCGTCCTCCCTAGGCTTATTCTAATCCAATTAGGGTTTTTAACCAATCTTGTGCATCCAATATGTGATTTTGTGTCATTGGTTGAACATTTAGGTCATTTTCGTCCTCCCTAGGCTTATTCTAATCTAATTAGGGTTTTTAACCAATCTTGTGCATCCAATATGTGATTTTGTGTTATTTTGTGTGATTGGTTGAACATTTAGGTCATTTTCGTCCTCCCTAGGCTTATTCTAATCCGATTAGGGTTTTTAACCAATCTTGTGCATCCAATATGTGATTTTGTGTCATTGGTTGAACATTTAGGTCATTTTCGTCCTCCCTAGGCTTATTCTAATCCAATTAGGGTTTTTAACCAATCTTGTGCATCCAATATGTGATTTTGTGTCATTGGTTGAACATTTAAGTCATTTTCATCCTCCAAAGGCTTATTCTAATCCAATTAGGGTTTTTAATCAATCTTGTGCATCCAATATGTGATTTTGTGTCATTGGTTGAACATTTAGGTCATTTTCGTCCTCCCTAGGCTTATTCTAATCCAATTAGGGTTTTTAACCAATCTTGTGCATCCAATATGTGATTTTGTGTCATTGGTTGAACATTTAGGTCATTTTCGTCCTCCCTAGGCTTATTGTAATCCAATTAGGGTTTTTAACCAATCTTGAGCATCCAATATGTGATTTTGTGTCATTTTGTGTCATTGGTTGAACATTTAGGTCATTTTCGTCCTCCCTAGGCTTATTCTAATCCAATTAGGGTTTTTAACCAATCTTGTGCATCCTATATGTGATTTTGTGTTATTGGTTGAACATTTAGGTCATTTTTGTCCTCCATAGGCTTATTCTAATCCAATTAGGGTTTTTAACCAATCTTGTGCATCCAATATGTGATTTTGTGTCATTGGTCGAACATTTAGGTTATTTTTGTCCCCCCTAGGCTTATTCTAACCTAATTAGGGTTTTTAACCAATCTTGTGCATCCAATATGTGATTTTGTGTCATTGGTTGAACATTTAGGTCATTTTCGTCCTCCCTAGGCTTATTCTAATCCAATTAGGGTTTTTAACCAATCTTGTGCATCCAATATGTGATTTTGTGTCATTGGTTGAACATTTAGGTCATTTTCGTCCTCCCTAGGCTTATTCGAATACAATTACGATTTTTAACGAATCTTGTGCATCCAATATGTGATTTTGTGTCATTGGTTGAACATTTAGGTCATTTTCGTCCTCCCTAGGCTTATTCTAATCCAATTAGGGTTTTTAACCAATCTTGTGCATCCAATATGTGATTTTGTGTCATTGGTTGAACATTTAGGTCATTTTCGTCCTCCCTAGGCTTATTCTAATCCAATTAGGGTTTTTAACCAATCTTCTGCATCCAATATGTGATTTTGTGTCATTGGTTGAACATTTAGGTCATTTTCGTCCTCCCTAGGTTTATTCTAATCCAATTAGGGTTTTTAACCAATCTTCTGCATCCAATATGTGATTTTGTGTCATTTTGTGTCATTGGTTGAACATTTAGGTCATTTTCATCCTCCCTAGGCTTATTCTAATCCAATTAGGGTTTTTAACCAATCTTGTGCATCCAATATGTGATTTTGTGTCATTAGTTGAACATTTAGGTCATTTTCGTCCTCCCTAGGCTCATTCTAATCCAATTAGGGTTTTTAACCAATCTTGTGCATCCAATATGTGATTTTGTGTCATTTTGTGTCATTGGTAGAACATTTAGGTCATTTTCGTCCTCCATAGGCTTATTCTAATCCAATTAGGGTTTTTAACCAATCTTTGCATCCAATATGTGATTTTGTGTCATTGGTTGAACATTTAGGTCATTTTCGTCCTCCCTAGGCTTATTCTAATCCAATTAGGGTTTTTAACCAATCTTGTGCATCCAATATGTGATTTTGTGTCATTTTGTGTCATTGTTTGAACATTTAGGTCATTTTCGTCCTCCCTAGGCTTATTCTAATCCAATTAGGGTTTTAAACCAATCTTGTGCATCCAATATGTGATTTTGTGTCGTTTTGTGTCATTGGTTGAACATTTAGGTCATTTTCGTCCTCCCTAGGCTTATTCTAATCCAATTAGGGTTTTTAACCAATCTTGTGCATCCAATATGTGATTTTGTGTCATTGGTTGAATATTTAGGTCATTTTCGTCCTCCTTAGGCTTATTCTAATCCAATTAGGGTCTTTAACCAATCTAGTGCATCCAATATGTGATTTTGTGTCATTTTGTGTCATTGGTTGAACATTTAGTTCATTTTCGTCCTCCCTAGGCTTATTCTAAACCAATTAGGGTTTTTAACCAATCTTGTGCATGACTTTGTGTCATTTTGTGTAATTGGTTGAACATTTAGGTCATTTTCGTCCTCCCTAGGCTTATTCTAATCCAATTAGGGTTTTTAACCAATCTAGTGCATCCAATAAGTGATTTTGTGTCATTTTGTGTCATTGGTTGAACATTTAGGTCATTTTCGTCCTCTCTAGGCTTATTCTAATCCAATTAGGGTTTTTAACCAATCTTGTGCATCCAATATGTGATTTTGTGTCATTGGTTGAACATTTAGGTCATTTTCGTCCTCCCTAGGCTTATTCTAATCCAATTAGGGTTTTTAACCAATGTTGTGTATCCAATATGTGATTTTGTGTCATTGGTTGAATATTTAGGTCATTTTTGTCCTCCCTAGGCTTATTCTAATCCAATTAGGGTTTTTAACCAATCTTGTGCATCCAATATGTGATTTTGTGTCATTTTGTGTCATTTGTTGAACATTTAGGTCATTTTCGTCCTCCGTAGGCTTATTCTAATCCAATTAGGGTGTTTAACCAATCTTGTGCATCCAATATGTGATTTTCTGTCATTTTGTGTCATTGGTTGAACATTTAGGTCATTTTTGTCCTCCCTAGGATTATTATAATCGAATTAGGGTTTTTAACCAATCTTGTGCATCCAATATGTGATTTTGTGTCATTGGTTGAATATTTAGGTCATTTTTGTCCTCCCTGGGATTATTCTAATCCAATTAGGGTTTTTAACCAATCTTGTGCATCCAATATGTGATTTTGTATCATTTTGTGTCATTGGTTGAACATTTAGGTCATTTTCGTCCTCCCTAGGCTTATTCTAATCCAATTAGGGTTTTTAACCAATCTTGTGCATCCAATATGTGATTTTGTATCATTTTGTGTCATTGGTTGAACATTTAGGTCATTGTCGTCCTCCCTAGGCTTATTCTAATCCAATTAGGGTTTTTATCCAATCTTGTGCATCCAGTATGTGATTTTGTGTCATTTTGTGTCATCAGTTGAACATTTAGGTCATTTTCGTCCTCCCTAGGCTTATTCTAATCCAATTAGGGTTTTTAACCAATCTTGTGCATCCAATATGTGATTTTGTGTCATTTTGTGTCGTTGGTTGAACATATAGATCATTTTCGTCCTCCATAGGCTTATTCTAATCCAATTAGGGTTTTTAACCTATCTTGTGCATCCAATATGTGATTTTGTGTCATTGGTTGAACATTTAGGTCATTTTCGTCCTCCCTAGGCTTATTCTAATCTAATTAGGGTTTTTAACCAATCTTGTGCATCCAATATGTGATTTTGTATCATTTTGTGTCATTGGTTGAACATTTAGGTCATTGTCGTCCTCCCTAGGCTTATTCTAATCCAATTAGGGTTTTTATCCAATCTTGTGCATCCAGTATGTGATTTTTTGTCATTTTGTGTCATCAGTTGAACATTTAGGTCATTTTCGTCCTCCCTAGGCTTATTCTAATCCAATTAGGGTTTTTAACCAATCTTGTGCATCCAATATGTGATTTTGTGTCATTTTGTGTCGTTGGTTGAACATATAGATCATTTTCGTCCTCCATAGGCTTATTCTAATCCAATTAGGGTTTTTAACCTATCTTGTGCATCCAATATGTGATTTTGTGTCATTGGTTTAACATTTAGGTCATTTTCGTCCTCCCTAGGCTTATTCTAATCCAATTAGGGTTTTTAACCAATCTTGTGCATCCAATATGTGAATTTGTGTCATTGGTTGAATATTTAGGTCATTTTTGTCCTCCCTAGGCTTATTCTAATCCAATTAGGGTTTTTAACCAATCTTGTGCATCCAATATGTGATATTGTGCCATTTTGTGTCATTTGTTGAACATTTAGGTCATTTTCGTCCTCGCTAGGATTATTCTAATCCAATTAGGGTTTTTAACCAATCTTGTGCATCCAATATGTGATTTTTTGTCATTTTGTGTCATTGGTTGAACATTTATGTCATTTTTGTCCTCCCTAGGCTTATTATAATCCAATTAGGGTTTTTATCCAATCTTGTGCATCCAATATGTGATTTTGTGATTGGTTGAACATTTAGGTCATTTTCGTCCTCCCTAGGCTTATTCTAATCCAATTAGGGTTTTTAACCAATCTTGTGCATCAAATATGTGATTTTGTGTCATTGGTTGAACATTTAGGTCATTTTCGTCCTCCCTAGACTTATTCTAATCCAATTAGGGTTTTTAACCAATCTTGTGCATCCAATATGTGATTTTGTGTCATTGGTTGAATATTTAGGTCATTTTTGTCCTCCCTAGGCTTATTCTAATCCAATTAGGGTTTTTAACCAATCTTGTGCATCCAATATGTGATTTTGTGTCATTTTGTGTCATTTGTTGAACATTTAGGTCATTTTCGTCCTCCGTAGGCTTATTCTAATCCAATTAGGGTTTTTAACCAATCTTGTGCATTCAATATGTGATTTTCTGTCATTTTGTGTCATTGGTTGAACATTTAGGTCATTTTCGTCCTCCCTAGGATTATTATAATCCAATTAGGGTTTTTAACCAATCTTGTGCATCCAATATGTGATTTTGTGTCATTGGTTGAACATTTAGGTCATTTTCGTCCTCCCTAGGCTTATTCTAATCCAATTAGGGTTTTTAACCAATCTTGTGCATCCAATATGTGATTTTGTGTCATTGGTTGAACATTTAGGTCATTTTCGTCCTCCCTAGCCTTATTCTAATCCAATTAGGGTTTTTAACCAATCTTGTGCATATAATAAGTGATTTTGTGTCATTGGTAATCCAATTAGGTCATTTTCGTCCTCGCTAGGCTTATTCTAATCCAATTAGGGTTTTTAACCAATCTTGTGCATCCAATATGTGATTTTGTGTCATTTTGTGTCATTGGTTGAACATTTAGTTCATTTTCGTTCTCCCTAAGCTTATTCTACTCCAATTAGGGTTTTTAACCAATCTTGTGCATCCAATATGTGATTTTGTGTCATTTTGTGTCATTGGTTGAACATTTAGGTCATTTTCGTCCTCCCTAGGCTTATTCTAATCAAATTAGGGTTTTTAACCAATCTTGTGCATCCTATATGTGATTTTGTGTCATTGGTTGAACATTTAGGTCATTTTTGTCCCCCATAGGCTTATTCTAATCCAATTAAGGTTTTTAACCAATCTTGTGCATCCAATATGTGATTTTGTGTCATTGGTTGATCATTTAGGTCATTTTCGTCCTCCCTAGGCTTATTCTAATCCAATTAGGGTTTTTAACCAATCTTGTGCATCCAATATGTGATTTTGTGTCATTGTGTGTCATTGGTTGAACATTTAGGTCATTTTCGTCCTCCCTAGGCTTATTCTAATCCAATTAGGGTTTTTAACCAATCTTGTGCATCCAATATGTGATTTTGTGTCATTGGTTGAACATTTAGGTCATTTTCGTCCTCCCTAGGCTTATTCTAATCCAATTAGGGTTTTTAACCAATCTTGAGCATCCAATATGTGATTTTGTGTCATTTTGTGTCATTGGGTGAACATTTAGGTCATTTTCGTCCTCCCTAGGCTTATTCTAATCCAATTAGGGTTTTTAACCAATCTTGTGCATCCAATATGTGATTTTGTGTTATTTTTTGTCATTGGTTGAACATTTAGGTCATTTTCGTCCTCCCTAGGCTTATTCTAATCCAATTAGGGTTTTTAACCAATCTTGTGCATCCAATATGTGATTTTGTGTCATTGGTTGAACATTTAGGTCATTTTCGTCCTCCCTAGGCTTATTCTAATCCAATTAGGGTTTTTAACCAATCTTGTGCATCCAATATGTGATTTTGTGTCATTGGTTGAACATTTAGGTCATTTTCGTCCTCCCTAGGCTTATTCTAATCCAATTAGGGTTTTTAACCAATCTTGTGCATCCAATATGTGATTTTGTGCATTTTGTGTCATTGGTTGAACAGTTAGGTCATTTTGGTCCTCCCTAGGCTTATTCTAATCCAATTAGGGTTTTTAACCAATCTTGTGCATCCAATATGTGATTTTGTGTCATTGGTTGAACATTTAGGTCATTTTCGTCCTCCCTAGGCTTATTCTAATCTAATTAGGGTTTTTAACCAATCTTGTGCATCCAATATGTGATTTTATGTCATTTTATGTCATTGGTTGAACATTTAGGTCATTTTCGTCCTCCCTAGGCTTATTCTAATCCAATTAGGGTTTTTAACCAATCTTGTGCATCCAATATGTGATTTTGTGTCATTTTGTGTCATTGGTTGAACATTTAGGTCATTTTCGTCCTCCCTAGGCTTATTCTAATCCAATTAGGGTTTTTAACCAATCTTGTGCATCCAATATGTGATTTTGTGTCATCAGTTGAACATTTTGGTCATTTTCGTCCTCCCTAGGCTTATTCTAATCCAATTAGGGTTTTTAACCAATCTTGTGCATCCAATATGTGATTTTGTGTCATTTTGTGTCATTGGTTGAACATTTAGGTCATTTTCGTCCTCCCTAGGCTTATTCTAATCCAATTAGGGTTTTTAACCAATCTTGTGCATCCAATATGTGATTTTGTGTCATTTTCTGTCATTTTGTGTCATATGTAGTCCAATTAGGTCATTTTCGTCCTCCCTAGGCTTATTCTAATCCAATTAGGGTTTTTAACCAATCTTGTGCATCCAATATGTGATTTTGTGTCATTTTGTGTCATTGGTTGAACATTTAGGTCATTTTCGTCCTCCCTAGGCTTATTCTAATCCAATTAGGGTTTTTAACCAATCTTGTGCATCCAATATGTGATTTTGTGTCATTTTGTGTCATTGGTTGCACACTTAGGTCATTTTCATCCTCCCTAGGCTTATTCTAATTCAATTAGGGTTTTTAACCAATCTTGTGCATCCAATATGTGATTTTTTGTCATTTTGGGTCACTAGTTGAACATTTAGGTCATTTTCATCCTCCCTAGGCTTATTCTAATCCAATTAGGGTTTTTAACCAATCTTGTGCATATAATAAGTGATTTTGTATCATTGGTAATCCAATTAGGTCAATTTCGTCCTCGCTCGGCTTATTGTAATCGAATTAGGCTTTTTAAACAATCTTGTGCATCCAATATGTGATTTTGTGTCATTTTGTGTCATTGGTTGAACATTTAGGTCATTTTCGTCCTCCCTAGGCTTATTCTAATCCAATTAGGGTTTTTAACCAATCTTGTGCATCCAATATGTGATTTTGTGTCATTCGTTGAACATTTAGGTCATTTTCGTCCACCCTAGGCTTATTCTAATCCAATTAGGGTTTTTAACCAATCTTGTGCATCCAATATGTGATTTTGTGTCATTGGTTGAACATTTAGGTCATTTTCGTCCTCCCTAGACTTATTCTAATCCAATTAGGGTTTTTAACCAATCTTGTGCATCCAATATGTAATTTTGTGTCATTTTGTGTCATTGGTTGAAGATTTAGGTCATTTTCGTCCTCCCTAGGCTTATTCTAATCCATTTAGGGTTTTTAACCAATCTTGTGCATCCAATATGTGATTTTGTGTCATTGGTTGAATATTTAGGTCATTTTTGTCCTTCCTAGGCTTATTCTAATCCAATTAGGGTTTTTAACCAATCTTGTGCATCCAATATGTGATTTTGTGTCATTTTGTGTCATCAGTTGAACATTTAGGTCATTTTCGTCCTCCGTAGGCTTATTCTAATCCAATTAGGGTATTTAACCAATCTTGTGCATCCAATATGTGATTTTGTGTCATTTTGTGTCATTTGTTGAACATTTAGGTCATTTTCGTCCTCCCTAGGCTTATTCTAATCCAATTAGGGTTTTTAACCAATCTTGTGCATCCAATATGTGATTTTATGTCATTTTGTGTCATTTGTTGAACATTTAGGTCATTTTCCTCCTCCGTAGGCTTATTCTAATCCAATTAGGGTTTTTAACCAATCTTGTACATCCAATATGTGATTTTCTGTCATTTTGTGTCATTGGTTGAACATTTAGGTCATTTTCGTCCTCCCTAGGCTTATTCTATTCCAATTAGGGTTTTTAATCAATCTTGTGCATCCAATATGTGATTTTGTGTCATTGGTTGAACATTTAGGTCATTTTCGTCCTCCCTAGGCTTATTCTAATCCAATTAGGGTTTTTAACCAATCTTGTGCATCCAATATGTGATTTTGTGTCATTGGTTGAACATTTAGGTCTTTTTCGTCCTCCCTAGGCTTATTCTAATTCAATTAGGGTTTTTAAGCAATCTTGTGCATCCAAGATGTGATTTTGTGTCATTGGTTGAACATTTAGGTCATTTTCGTCCTCCCTAGGCTTATTCTAATCCAATTAGGGTTTTTAACCAATCTTGTGCATCCAATATGTGATTTTGTGTGATTTTGTGTCATTGGTCGAACATTTAGGTCATTTTCGTTCTCCCTAGGCTTATTCTAATCCGATTAGGGTTTTTAACCAATCTTGTGCATCCAATATGTGATTTTGTGTCATTGGTTGAACATTTAGGTCATTTTCGTCCTCCCTAGGCTTATTCTAATCCAATTAGGGTTTTTAACCAATCTTGTGCATCCAATATGTGATTTTGTGTCATTGGTTGAACATTTAAGTCATTTTCATCCTCCAAAGGCTTATTCTAATCCAATTAGGGTTTTTAATCAATCTTGTGCATCCAATATGTGATTTTGTGTCATTGGTTGAACATTTAGGTCATTTTCGTCCTCCCTAGGCTTATTCTAATCCAATTAGGGTTTTTAACCAATCTTGTGCATCCAATATGTGATTTTGTGTCATTGGTTGAACATTTAGGTCATTTTCGTCCCCCCTAGGCTTATTCTAATCCAATTAGGGTTTTTAACCAATCTTGTGCATCCAATATGTGATTTTGTGTCATTGGTTGAACATTTAGGTCATTTTCGTCCTCCCTAGGCTTATTCTAATCCAATTAGGGTTTTTAACCAATCTTGTGCATCCAATATGTGATTTTGTGTCATTGGTTGAACATTTAGGTCATTTTCGTCCTCCCTAGGCTTATTCTAATCCAATTAGGGTTTTTAACCAATCTTGTGCATCCAAATGTGATTTTGTGTCATTTTGTGTCATTGGTTGAACATTTAGGTCATTTTCATCCTCCCTAGGCTTATTCTAATCCAATTAGGGTTTTTAACCAATCTTGTGCATCCAATATGTGATTTTGTGTCATTTTGTGTAATTGGTTGAACATTTAGGTCATTTTCATCCTCCCTAGGCTTATTCTAATCCAATAAGGGTTTTTAACCAATCTTGTGCATCCAATATGTGTTTTGTGTCATTGGTTGAACATTTAGGTCATTTTCTTCCTTCCTAGGCTTATTCTAATCCAATTAGGGTTTTTAACCAATCATGTGCATCCAATATGTGATTTTGTGTCATTGGTTGAACATTTCGGTCATTTTCGTCATCCCTAGGCTTATTCTAATCCAATTATGGTTTTTAACCAATCTTGTGCATCCAATATATGATTTTGTGTCATTTTGTGTCATTGGTTGAACATTTAGGTCATTTTCGTCCTCCCTAGGCTTATTCTAATCCAATTAGGGTTTTTAACCAATCTTGTGCATCCAATATGTGATTTTGTGTCATTGGTTGAACATTTAGGTCATTTTCGTCCTCCCTAGGCTTATTCTAATCCAATTAGGGTTTTTAACCAATGTTGTGTATCCAATATGTGATTTTGTGTCATTGGTTGAATATTTAGGTCATTTTTGTCCTCCCTAGGCTTATTCTAATCCAATTAGGGTTTTTAACCAATCTTGTGCATCCAATATGTGATTTTGTGTCATTTTGTGTCATTTGTTGAACATTTAGGTCATTTTCGTCCTCCGTAGGCTTATTCTAATCCAATTAGGGTATTTAACCAATCTTGTGCATCCAATATGTGATTTTCAGTCATTTTGTGTCATTGGTTGAACATTTAGGTCATTTTCGTCGTCCCTAGGATTATTATAATCCAATTAGGGTTTTTAACCAATCTTGTGCATCCAACATGTGATTTTGTGTCATTAGTTGAACATTTAGGTCATTTTCGTCCTCCCTAGGCTTATTCTAATCCAATTAGGGTTTTTAACCAATCTTGTGCATCCAATATGTGATTTTGTGTCATTTTGTGTCATCGGTTGAACATTTAGGTCATTTTCGTCCTCCTTAGGCTTATTCTAATCCAATTAGGGTTTTTAACCAATCTTGTGCATCCAATATGTGATTTTGTGTCATTGGTTGAACATTTAGGTCATTTTCGTCCTCCCTAGGCTTATTTTAATCCAATTAGGGTTTTTAACCAATCTTGTGCATCCAATATGTGATTTTGTGTCATTGGTTAAATATTTAGGTCATTTTTGTCCTCCCTAGGCTTATTCTAATCCAATTAGGGTTTTTAACCAATCTTGTGCATCCAATATGTGATTTTGTGTCATTTTGTGTCATTTGTTGAACATTTAGGTCATTTTCGTCCTCCGTAGGATTATTCTAATCCAATTAGGGTATTTAACCAATCTTGTGCATCCAATATGTGATTTTCAGTCGTTTTGTGTCATTGGTTGAACATTTAGGTCATTTTTGTCGTCCCTAGGATTATTATAATCCAATTAGGGTTTTTAACCAATCTTGTGCATCCAACATGTGATTTTGTGTCATTGGTTGAACATTTAGGTCATTTTCGTCCTCCCTAGGCATATTCTAATCCAATTAGGGTTTTTAACCAATCTTGTGCATCCAATATGTGATTTTGTATTATTTTGTGTCATTGGTTGA
Organism: Cicer yamashitae; assembly: GCA_037974755.1. Classification (NCBI taxonomy): domain Eukaryota; kingdom Viridiplantae; phylum Streptophyta; class Magnoliopsida; order Fabales; family Fabaceae; genus Cicer; species Cicer yamashitae. The sequence continues at coordinate 25,359,414 of JBBPBQ010000003.1, forward strand.
ACATTTAGGTCATTTTTGTCCTCCCTAGGCTTATTCTAATCCAATTAGGGTTTTTAACCAATCTTGTGCATCCAGTATGTGATTTTGAGTCATTTTGTGTCATCGGTTGAACATTTAGGTCATTTTCGTCCTCCCTAGGCTTATTCTAATCCAATTAGGGTTTTTAACCAATCTTGTGAATCCAATATGTGATTTTGTGTCATTTTGTGTCGTTGGTTGAACATATAGATCATTTTCGTCCTCCATAGACTTATTCTAATCCAATTAGGGTTTTTAACCTATCTTGTGCATCCAATATGTGATTTTGTGTCATTGGTTTAACATTTAGGTCAATTTCGTCCTCCCTAGGCTTATTCTAATCCAATTAGGGTTTTTAACCAATCTTGTGCATCCAATATGTGATTTTGTGTCATTTTATGTCATTGGTTGAACATTTAGGTCATTTTCGTCCTCCCTAGGCTTATTCTAATCCAATTAGGGTTTTTAACCAATCTTGTGCATCCAATATGTCATTTTGTGTCATTGCTTGAACATTTAGGTCATTTTCGTCCTCCCTAGGCTTATTCTAATCCAATTAGGGTTTTTAACCAATCTTGTGCATCCAATATGTGATTTTGTGTCATTGGTTGAACATTTAGGTCATTTTCGTCCTCCCTAAACTTATTCTTATCCAATTAGGATTTTTAACCAATCTTGTGCATCCAATATGTGATTTTGGGTCATTTTGTGTCATTGGTTGAACATTTAGGTCATTTTCGTCCTCCCTAGGCTTATTCTAATCCAATTAGGGTTTTTAACCAATCTTGTGCATCCAATATGTGATTTTGTGTCATTGGTTGAACATTTAGGTCATTTTCGTCCTCCCTAGGCTTATTATATTCCAATTAGGGTTTTTAACCAATCTTGTGCATCCAATATGTGATTTTGTGTCATTGGTTGAACATTTAGGTCATTTTCGTCCTCCCTAGGCTTATTCTAATCCAATTAGGGTTTTTAAAGAAACTTGTGCATCCAATATGTGATTTTGTATCATTTTGTGTCATTGGATGAACATTTAGGTCATTTTCGTCCTCCCTAGGCTTATTCTAATCCAATTAGGGTTTTTAACCAATCTTGTGCATCCAATATGTGATTTTGTGTCATTGGTTGAACATTTAGGTCATTTTCGTCCTCCCTAGACTTATTCTAATCCAATTAGGGTTTTTAACCAATCTTGTGCATCCAATACGTGATTTTGTGTCATTGGTTGAACATTTAGGTCATTTTCGTCCTCCCTAGGCTTATTCTAACCAATTAGGGATTTTAACCAATATTATGCATCCAATATGTGATTTTTTGTCATTTTGTGTCATTGGTTGAACATTTAGGTCATTTTCGTCCTCCCTAGGCTTATTCTAATCCAATTAGGGTTTTTAACCAATCTTGTGCATCCAATATGTGATTTTCTGTCATTTTGTGTCATTGGTTGAACATTTACATCATTTTTGTCCTCCCTAGGCTTATTCTAATCCAATTAGGGTTTTTAACCAATCTTGTGCATCCAATATGTGATTTTGTGTCATTGGTTGAACATTTAGGTCATTTTCGTCCTCCCTAGGCTTATTCTAATCCAATTAGGGTTTTTAATCAATTTTGTGCATCCAATATGTGATTTTGTGTCATTGGTTGAACATTTAGGTCATTTTCGTCCTCCCTAGGCTTATTCTAATCCAATTAGGGTTTTTAACCAATCTTGTGCATCCAATATGTGATTTTGTGTCATTGGTTGAACATTTAGGTCATTTTCGTCCTCCCTAGGCTTATTCTAATCCAATTAGGGTTGTTTAATCTATCTTTTGCATCCAATATGTGATTTTGTGTCATTGGTTGCACATTTAGGTCATTTTCATCCTCTCTAGGCTTATTCTAATCCAATTAGGGTTTTTAACCAATCTTGTGCATATAATAAGTGATTTTGTGTCATTGGTAATCCAATTAGGTCATTTTCGTCCTCGCTAGGCTTATTCTAATCCAATTAGGGTTTTTAACCAATCTTGTGCATCCAATATGTGATTTTGTGTCATTGGTTGAACATTTAGGTCATTTTCGTCGTCCCTAGGCTTATTCTAATCCAATTAGGGTTTTTAACCAATCTTGTGCATCCAATATGTGATTTTGTGTCATTGGTTGATCATTTAGGTCATTTTCGTCCTCCCTAGGCTTATTCTAATCCAATTAGGGTTTTTAACCAATCTTGTGCATCCAATATGTGATTTTGTATCATTTTGTGTCATTGGTTGAACATTTAGGTCATTTTCGTCCTCCCTAGGATTATTATAATCCAATTAGGGTTTTTAACCAATCTTGTGCATCCAATATGTGATTTTGTGTCATTGGTTGAATATTTAGGTCATTTTTGTCCTCCCTTGGCTTATTCTAATCCAATTAGGGTTTTTAACCAATCTTGTGCATCCAATATGTGATTTTGTGTCATTGGTTGAATATTTAGGTCATTTTTGTCCTCCCTAGGCTTATTCTAATCCAATTAGGGTTTTTAACCAATCTTGTGCATCCAATATGTGATTTTGTGTCATTTTGTGTCATTTGTTGAACATTTAGGTCATTTTTGTCCTCCGTAGGCTTATTCTAATCCAATTAGGGTATTTAACCAATCTTGTGCATCCAATATGTGATTTTCAGTCATTTTGTGTCATTGGTATAACATTTAGGTCATTTTCGTCGTACCTAGGATTATTATAATCCAATTAGGGTTTTTAACCAATCTTGTGCATCCAACATGTGATTTTGTGTCATTGGTTGAACATTTAGGTCATTTACGTCCTCCCTAGGCTTATTCTAATCCAATTAGGGTTTTTAACCAATCTTGTGCATCCAATATGTGATTTTGTGTCATTGGTTGAATATTTAGGTCATTTTTGTCCTCCCTAGGCTTATTCTAATCCAATTAGGGTTTTTAACCAATCTTGTGCATCCAATATGTGATTTTGTGTCATTTTGTGTCATTTGTTGAACATTTAGGTCATTTTCGTCCTCCGTAGGCTTATTCTAATCCAATTAGGGTTTTTAACAATTCTTGTGCATCCAATATGTGATTTTCTGTCATTTTGTGTCATTGGTTGAACATTTAGGTCATTTTCGTCCTCCCTAGGCTTATTCTAATCCAATTAGGGTTTTTAACCAATCTTGTGCATCCAATATGTGATTTTGTGTCATTGGTTGAATATTTAGACCATTTTTGTCCTCCCTAGGCTTATTCTAATCCAATTAGGGTTTTTAACCAATCTTGTACATCCAATATGTGATTTTGTGTCATTTTGTGTCATTTGTTGAACATTTAGGTCATTTTCGTCCTCCCTAGGCTTATTCTAATCCAATTAGGGTTTTTAACCAATCTTGTGCATCCAATATGTGATTTTATGTCATTTTGTGTCATTTGTTGAACATTTAGGTCATTTTCCTCCTCCGTAGGCTTATTCTAATCCAATTAGGGTTTTTAACCAATCTTGTACATCCAATATGTGATTTTCTGTCATTTTGTGTCATTGGTTGAACATTTAGGTCATTTTCGTCCTCCCTAGGCTTATTCTAATCCAATTAGGGTTTTTAACCAATCTTGTGCATCCAATATGTGATTTTATGTCATTGGTTGAACATTTAGGTCATTTTCGTCCTCCCTAGACTTATTCTAATCCAATTAGGGTTTTTAACCAATCTTGTGCATCCAATATGTGATTTTGTGTCATTTTGTGTCATTGGTTGAACATTTAGGTCATTTTCGTCCTCCCTAAGCTTATTCTAATCCAATTACGGTTTTTAACAAATCTTGTGCATCAAATATGTGATTTTGTTTTAATGGTTGAACATTTAGGTCATTTTCGTCGTCCCTAGGCTTATTCTAATCCAATTAGAGTTTTTAACCAATCTTGTGCATCCAATATGTGATTTTGTGTCATTGGTTGAACATTTAGGTCATTTTCGTCCTCCCTAGGCTTATTCTAATCCAATTAGGGTTTTTAACCAATCTTGTGCATCCAATATGTGATTTTGTGTCATTGGTTGAACATTTAGGTCATTTTCGTCCTCCCTAGGCATATTCTAATCCAATTAGGGTTTTTAACCAATCTTGTGCATCCAATATGTGATTTTGTGTCATTGGTTGAATATTTAGGTCATTTTTGTCCTCCCTAGGCTTATTCTAATCCAATTAGGGTTTTTAACCAATCTTGTGCATCCAATATGTGATTTTGTGTCATTTTGTGTCATTTGTTGAACATTTAGGTCATTTTCGTCCTCCGTAGGCTTATTCTAATCCAATTAGGGTATTTAACCAATCTTGTGCATCCAATATGTGATTTTCAGTCGTTTTGTGTCATTGGTTGAACATTTAGGTCATTCTTGTCGTCCCTAGGATTATTATAATCCAATTAGGGTTTTTAACCAATCTTGTGCATCCAACATGTGATTTTGTGTCATTGGTTGAACATTTAGGTCATTTTCGTCCTCCCTAGGCATATTCTAATCCAATTAGGGTTTTTAACCAATCTTGTGCATCCAATATGTGATTTTGTATCATTTTGTGTCATTGGTTGAACATTTAGGTCATTTTTGTCCTCCCTAGGCTTATTCTAATCCAATTAGGGTTTTTAACCAATCTTGTGCACCCAGTATGTGATTTTGTGTCATTTTGTGTCATCGGTTGAACATTTAGGTCATTTTCGTCCTCCCTAGGCTTATTCTAATCCAATTAGGGTTTTTAACCAATCTTGTGCATCCAATATGTGATTTTGTGTCATTTTGTGTCGTTGGTTGAACATATAGATCATTTTCGTCCTCCATAGACTTATTCTAATCCAATTAGGGTTTTTAACCTATCTTGTGCATCCAATATGTGATTTTGTGTCATTGGTTTAACATTTAGGTCAATTTCGTCCTCCCTAGGCTTATTCTAATCCAATTAGGGTTTTTAACCAATCTTGTGCATCCAATATGTGATTTTGTGTCATTGGTTGAATATTTAGGTCATTTTTGTCCTCCCTAGGCTTATTCTAATCCAATTAGGGTTTTTAACCAATCTTGTGCATCCAATATGTGATTTTGTGTCATTTGTTGAACATTTAGGTCATTTTCGTCCTCCGTAGGCTTATTCTAATCCAATTAGGGTATTTAACCAATCTTGTGCATCCAATATGTGATTTTCAGTCATTTTGTGTCATTGGTATAACATTTAGGTCATTTTCGTCGTCCCTAGGATTATTATAATCCAATTAGGGTTTTTAACCAATCTTGTGCATCCAACATGTGATTTTGTGTTATTGGTTGAACATTTAGGTCATTTACGTCCTCCCTAGGCTTATTCTAATCCAATTAGGGTTTTTAACCAATCTTGTGCATCCAATGTGATTTTGTATCATTTTGTGTCATTGGTTGAACATTTAGGTCATTTTCGTCCTCCCTAGGCTTATTCTAATCCAATTAGGGTTTTTAACCAATCTTGTGCATCCAGTATGTGATTTTGTGTCATTTTGTGTCATCGGTTGAACATTTAGGTCATTTTCGTCCTCCCTAGGCTTATTCTAATCCAATTAGGGTTTTTAACCAATCTCTTGCATCCAATATGTGATTTTGTGTCATTTTGTGTCGTTGGTTGAACATATAGATCATTTTCGTCCTCCATAGGCTTATTCTAATCCAATTAGGGTTTTTAACCTATCTTGTGCATCCAATATGTGATTTTGTGTCATTGGTTGAACATTTAGGTCATTTTCGTCCTCCCTAGGCTTATTCTAATCCAATTAGGGTTTTTAACCAATCTTGTGCATCCAATATGTGATTTTTTGTCATTTTGTGTCATTTGTTGAACATTTAGGTCATTGTCGTCCTCCCTAGGATTATTATAATCCAATTAGGGTTTTTAACCAATCTTGTGCATCCAATATGTGATTTTGTGTCATTGGTTGAACATTTAGGTCATTTTCGTCCTCCCTAGGCTTATTCTAATCCAATTAGGGTTTTTAACCAATCTTGTGCATCCAATATGTGATTTTTTGTCATTGGTTGAATATTTAGGTCATTTTTGTCCTCCCTAGGCTTATTCTAATCCAATTAGGGTTTTTAACCAATCTTGTGCATCCAATATGTGATTTTGTGTCATTGGTTGAACATTTAGGTCATTTTCGTCCTCCCTAGGCTTATTCTAATCCAATTAGGGTTTTTAACCAATCTTGTGCATCCAATATGTGATTTTGTGTCATTGGTTGAACATTTAGGTCATTTTCGTCCTCCCTAGGCTTATTCTAATCCAATTAGGGTTTTTAACCAATCTTGTGCATCCAATATGTGATTTTGTGTCATTGGTTGAACACTTAGGTCATTTTCGTCCTCCCTAGGCTTATTCTAATCCAATTAGGGTTTTAAACCAATCTTGTGCATCCAATATGTGATTTTGTTTCATTTTGTGTCGTTGGTTGAACATATAGATCATTTTCGTCCTCCATAGGCTTATTCTAATCCAATTAGGGTTTTTAACCAATCTTGTGCATCCAATATGTGATTTTCTGTCATTTTGTGTCATTGGTTGAACATTTAGGTCATTTTCGTCCTCCCTAGGCTTATTCTAATCCAATTAGGGTTTTTAACCAATCTTGTGCATCCAATATGTGATTTTGTGTCATTGGTTGAACATTTAGGTCATTTTCGTCCTCCCTAGACTTATTCTAATCCAATTAGGGTTTTTAACCAATCTTGTGCATCCAATATGTGATTTTGTGTCGTTTGGTGTCATTGGTTGAACATTTAGGTCATTTTCGTCCTCCCTTGGCTTATTCTAATCCAATTAGGGTTTCTAACCAATCTTGTGCATCCAATATGTCATTTTGTGTCATTGGTTGAACATTTAGGTCATTTTCGTCCTCCCTAGGCTTATTCTAATCCAATTAGGGTTTTTAACCAATCTTGTGCATCCAATATGTGATTTTGTGTCATTGGTTGAATATTTAGACCATTTTTGTCCTCCCTAGGCTTATTCTAATCCAATTAGGGTTTTTAACCAATCTTGTACATCCAATATGTGATTTTGTGTCATTTTGTGTCATTTGTTGAACATTTAGGTCATTTTCGTCCTCCCTAGGCTTATTCTAATCCAATTAGGGTTTTTAACCAATCTTGTGCATCCAATATGTGATTTTATGTCATTGGTTGAACATTTAGGTCATTTTCGTCCGCCCTAGGATTATTCTAATCCAATTAGGGTTTTTAACCAATCTTGTGCATCCAATATGTGATTTTGTATCATTTTGTGTCATTGGTTGAACATTTAGGTCATTTTCGTCCTCCCTAGGCTTATTCTAATCCAATTAGGGTTTTTAATCAATCTTGTGCATCCAATATGTGATTTTGTTTCATTGGTTGAACATTTAGGTCATTTTCGTCCTCCCTATGCTTACTCTAATTCAATTAGGGTTTTTAACCAATCTTGTGCAACAATATGTGATTTTGTGTCATTGGTTGAACATTTAGGTCATTTTCGTCCTCCCTAGGCTTATTCTAATCCGATTCGGGTTTTTAACCAATCTTGTGCATCCAATATGTGATTTTGTATCATTTTGTGTCATTGGTTGAACATTTAGGTCACTTTCGTCCTCCCTAGGCTTATTCTAATCCAATTAGGGTTTTTAACCAATCTTGTGCATCCAATATGTGATTTTCTGTAATTTTGTGTCGTTGGTTGAACATTTAGGTCATTTTCGTCCTCCCTAGGATTATTATAATCCAATTAGGGTTTTTAACCAATCTTGTGCATCCAATATGTGATTTTGTGTCATTGGTTGAACATTTAGGTCATTTTCGTCCTCCCTAGGCTTATTCTAATCCAATTAGGGTTTTTAACCAATCTTGTGCATCCAATATGTGATTTTGTTTCATTTTGTGTCATCGGTTGAACATTTAGGTCATTTTCGTCCTCCCTAGGCTTATTCTAGTCCAATTAGGGTTTTTAACCAATCTTGTGCATCCAATATGTGATTTTGTGTCATTGGTTGAACATTTAGGTCATTTTCGTCCTCCCTAGGCTTATTCTAATCCAATTAGGGTTTTAAACCAATCTTGTGCATCCAATATGTGATTTTGTGTCATTTTGTGTCATTTGTTGAACATTTAGGTCATTTTCGTCCTCCCTAGGCTTATTCTAATCCAATTAGGGTTTTTAACCAATCTTGTGCATCCAATATGTTATTTTGTGTCATTTTGTGTCATTTGTTGAACATTTAGGTCATTTTCGTCCTCCGTAGGCTTATTCTAATCCAATTAGGGTTTTTAACCAAACTTGTGCATCCAATATGTGATTTTCTGTCATTTTGTGTCATTGGTTGAACATTTAGGTCATTTTCGTCCTCCCTAGGATTATTATAATCCAATTAGGGTTTTTAACCAATCTTGTGCATCCAATATGTGATTTTGTGTCATTGGTTGAACATTTAGGTCATTTTCGTCCTCTCTAGGCTTATTCTAATCCAATTAGGGTTTTTAACCAATCTTGTGCATCCAATATGTGATTTTGTGTCATTGGTTGAACATTTAGGTCATTTTCGTCCTCCCTAGGCTTATTCTAATCCAATTAAGGTTTTTAACCAATCTTATGCATCCAATATGTGATTTTGTGTAATTTTGTGTCATTGGTTGAACATTTAGGTCATTTTCGTCCTCCCTAGGCTTATTCTAATCCAATTAGGGTTTTTAACCAATCTTATGCATCCAATATGTGATTTTGTGTAATTTTCTGTCATTGGTTGATCATTTAGGTCATTTTCGTCCTCCCTAGGCTTATTCTAATCCAATTAGGGTTTTTAACCAATCTTGTGCATCCAATATGTGATTTTGTGTCATTTTGTGTCATTGGTTGAACATTTAGGTCATTTTCGTCCTCCCTAGGCTTATTCTAATCCAATTAAGGTTGTTAACCAATCTTATGCATCCAATATGTGATTTTGTGTCATTTTGTGTCATTGGTTGAACATTTAGGTCATTTTCGTCCACCCTAGGCTTATTCTAATCCAATTAGGGTTTTTAACCAATCTTGTGCATCCAATATGTGATTTTGTGTCATTGGTTGAACATTTAGGTCATTTTCGTCCGCGCTAGGCTTATTCTAATCCAATTAGGGTTTTTAACCAATCATGTGCATCCAATATGTGATTTTGTATCATTTTGTGTCATTGGTTGAACATTTAGGTCATTTTCGTGCTCCCTAGGCTTATTCTAATCCAATTAGGGTTTTTAATCAATCTTGTGCATCCAATATGTGATTTTATGTCATTGGTTGAACATTTAGGTCATTTTCGTCCTCCCTAGGCTTATTCTAATCCAATTAGAGTTTTTAACCAATCTTGTGCAACCAATATGTGATTTTGTGTCATTGGTTGAACATTTAGGTCATTTTCGTCCTCCCTAGGCTTATTCTAATCCAATTAGGGTTTTTAACCAATCTTGTGCATCCAATATGTGATTTTGTGTCATTGGTTGAACATTTAGGTCATTTTCGTCCTCCCTAGACTTATTCTAATCCAATTAGGGTTTTTAACCAATCTTGTGCATCCAATATGTGATTTTGTCTCATTTTGTGTCATTGGTTGAACATTTAGGTCATTTTCGTCCTCCCTAGACTTATTCTAATCCAATTAGGGTTTTTAACCAATCTTGTGCATCCAATATGTGATTTTGTGTCATTGGTTGAACATTTAGGTCATTTTCGTCCTCCCTAGACTTATTCTAATCCAATTAGGGTTTTTAACCAATCTTGTGCATCCAATGAGTGATTTTGTGTCATTTTGTGTCATTGGTTGAACATTTAGGTCATTTTCGTCCTCCCTAGACTTATTCTAATCCAATTAGGGTTTTTAACGAATCTTGTGCATCCAATATGTGATTTTGTGTCATTTTGTGTCATTGGTTGAACATTTAGGTCATTTTCGTCCTCCCTAGGCTTATTCTAATCCAATTAGGGTTTTTAACCAATCTTGTGCATCCAATATGTGATTTTCTGATTGGTTGAACATTTAGGTCATTTTCGTCCTCCCTAGGCTTATTCTAATCCAATTAGGGTTTTTAACCAATCTTGTGCATCCAATATGTGATTTTGTGTCATTTTGTGTCGTTGGTTGAACATATAGATCATTTTCGTCCTCCATAGGCTTATTCTAATCCAATTAGGGTTTTTAACCAATCTTGTGCATCCAATATGTGATTTTGTGTCATTTTGTGTCGTTGGTTGAACATATAGATCATTTTCGTCCTCCATAGGCTTACTCTAATCCAATTAGGGTTTTTAACCAATCTTAGGCATCCAATATGTGATTTTGTGTCATTGGTTGAATATTTAGGTCATTTTTGTCCTCCCTAGGCATATTCTAATCCAATTAGGGTTTTTAACCAATCTTGTGCATCCAATATGTTATTTTGTGTCATTTTGTGTCATTTGTTGAACATTTAGGTCATTTTCGTCCTCCCTAGGCTTATTCTAATCCAATTAGGGTATTTAACCAATCTTGTGCATCCAATATGTGATTTTCTGTCATTTTGTGTCATTGGTTGAACATTTACGTCATTTATGTCCTCCCTAGGCTTATTATAATCCAATTAGGGTTTTTATCCAATCTTGTGCATCCAATATGTGATTTTGTGATTGGTTCAACATTTAGGTCATTTTCGTCCTCCCTAGGCTTATTCTAATCCAATTAGGGTTTTTAACCAATCTTGTGCATCCAATATGTGATTTTTTGTCATTGGTTGAATATTTAGGTCATTTTTGTCCTCCCTAGGCTTATTCTAATCCAATTAGGGTTTTTAACCAATCTTGTGCATCCAATATGTTATTTTGTGTCATTTTGTGTCATTTGTTGAACATTTAGGTCATTTTCGTCCTCCGTAGGCTTATTCTAATCCAATTACGGTTTTTAACCAAACTTGTGCATCCAATATGTGATTTTCTGTCATTTTGTGTCATTGGTTGAACATTTAGGTCATTTTCGTCCTCCCTAGGATTATTATAATCCAATTAGGGTTTTTAACCAATCTTGTGCATCCAATATGTGATTTTGTGTCATTGGTTGATCATTTAGGTCATTTTCGTCCTCCCTAGGCTTATTCTAATCCAATTAGGGTTTTTAACCAATCTTGTGCATCCAATATGTGATTTTGTATCATTTTGTGTCATTGGTTGAACATTTAGGTCATTTTCGTCCTCCCTAGGCTTATTCTAATCCAATTAGGGTTTTTAACCAATGTTGTGCATCCAGTATGTGATTTTGTGTCATTTTGTGTCATCGATTGAACATTTAGGTCATCTTCGTCCTCCCTAGGCTTATTCTAATCCAATTAGGGTTTTTAACCAATCTTGTGCATCCAATATGTGATTTTGTGTCATTTTGTGTCGTTGGTTGAACATATAGATCATTTTCGTCCTCCATAGGCTTACTCTAATCCAATTAGGGTTTTTAACCAATCTTAGGCATCCAATATGTGATTTTGTGTCATTGGTTGAATATTTAGGTCATTTTTGTCCTCCCTAGGCATATTCTAATCCAATTAGGGTTTTTAACCAATCTTGTGCATCCAATATGTTATTTTGTGTCATTTTGTGTCATTTGTTGAACATTTAGGTCATTTTCGTCCTCCCTAGGCTTATTCTAATCCAATTAGGGTTTTTAACCAATCTTGTGCATCCAATATGTTATTTTGTGTCATTTTGTGTCATTTGTTGAACATTTAGGTCATTTTCGTCCTCCGTAGGCTTATTCTAATCCAATTACGGTTTTTAACCAAACTTGTGCATCCAATATGTGATTTTCTGTCATTTTGTGTCATTGGTTGAACATTTAGGTCATTTTCGTCCTCCCTAGGATTATTATAATCCAATTAGGGTTTTTAACCAATCTTGTGCATCCAATATGTGATTTTGTGTCATTGGTTGATCATTTAGGTCATTTTCGTCCTCCCTAGGCTTATTCTAATCCAATTAAGGTTTTTAACCAATCTTGTGCATCCAATATGTGATTTTGTGTCATTTTGTGTCATTGGTTGAACATTTAGGTCATTTTCGTCCTCCCTATGCTTATTCTAATCCAATTAGGGTTTTTAACCAATCTTGTGCATCCAATATGTGATTTTTTGTCATTGGTTGAACATTTAGGTCATTTTCGTGCTCCCTAGGCTTATTCTAATCCAATTAGGGTTTTTAACCAATCTTGTGCATCCAATATGTGATTTTGTGTCATTGGTTGAACATTTAGGTCATTTTCGTCCTCCCTAGGCTTATTCTAATCCAATTAGGGTTTTTAACCAATCTTGTGCATCTAATATTTGATTTTGTGTCATTGGTTGAACATTTAGGTCATTTTCGTCCTCCCTAGGCTTATTCTAATCCAATTAGGGTTTTTAACCAATCTTGTGCATCCAATATGTGATTTTGTGTCATTTTGTGTCATTGGTTGAACATTTAGGTCATTTTCGTCCTCCCTAGGCTTATTCTAATCCAATTAGGGTTTTTAACCAATCTTGTGCATCCAATATGTGATTTTGTATCATTGGTTGATCATTTAGGTCATTTTCGTCCTCCCTAGGCTTATTCTAATCCAATTAGGGTTTTTAACCAATCTTGTGCATCCAATATGTGATTTTGTGTCATTTTGTGTCGTTGGTTGAACATATAGATCATTTTCGTCCTCCATAGGCTTACTCTAATCCAATTAGGGTTTTTAACCAATCTTAGGCATCCAATATGTGATTTTGTGTCATTGGTTGAATATTTAGGTCAATTTCGTCCTCCCTAGGCTTATTCTAATCCAATTAGGGTTTTTAACCAATCTTGTGCATCCAATATGTGATTTTGTGTCATTGGTTGAATATTTAGGTCATTTTTGTCCTCCCTAGGCTTATTCTAATCCAGTTACGGTTTTTAACCAATCTTGTGCATCCAATATGTGATTTTGTGTCATTTTGTGTCATTTGTTGAACATTTAGGTCATTTTCGTCCTCTGTAGGCTTATTCTAATCCAATTAGGGTTTTTAACCAATCTTGTGCATCCAATCTGTGAATTTCTGTCATTTTGTGTCATTGGTTGAACATTTAGGTCATTTTCGTCCTCCCTAGGCTTATTCTAATCCAATTAGGATTTTTAACCAATCTTGTGCATCCAATATGTGATTTTGTGTCATTGGTTTAACATTTAGGTCATTTTCGTCCTCCCTAGGCTTATTCTAATCCAATTAGGGTTTTTAACCAATCTTGTGCATCCAATATGTGATTTTGTGTCATCGGTTGAATATTTAGGCCATTTTTGTCCTCCCTAGGCTTATTCTAATCCAATTAGGGTTTTTAACCAATCTTGTGCATCCAATATGTGATTTTGTGTCTCTTTGTGTCATTTGTTGAACATTTAGGTCATTTTCGTCCTCCGTAGGCTTATTCTAATCCAATTAGGGTTTTTAACCAATCTTGTGCATCCAATATGTAATTTTCTGTCATTTTGTGTCATTGGTTGAACATTTAGGTCATTTTCGTCCTCCCTAGGATTATTATAATCCAATTAGGGTTTTTAACCAATCTTGTGAATCCAATATGTGATTTTGTGTCATTTTGTGTTGTTGGTTGAACATATAGATCATTTTCGTCCTCCATAGGCTTATTCTAATCCAATTAGGGTTTTTAACCAATCTTGTGCATCCAATATGTGATTTTGTGTCATTGGTTGATCATTTAGGTCATT
>JBBPBQ010000003.1:25375458-25446015 GCA_037974755.1 Cicer yamashitae
AACCAATGACACAAAATCACATATTGGATGCACAAGATAGGTTAAAAACCCTAATTGGATTAGAATAAGTCTATGGAGGACGAAAATGATCTATATGTTAAACCAACGACACAAAATGACACAAAATCACATATTGGATGCACAAGATTGGTTAAAAACCCTAATTGGATTAGAATCAGCCTAGGGAGGACGAAAATGACCTAAATGTTCAACCGATGACACAAAATGACACAAAATCACATACTGGATGCACAAGATTGGTTAAAAACCCTAATTGGATTAGAATAAGCCTAGGGAGGACCAAAATGACCTAAATGTTCAACCAATGACACAAAATAATACAAAATCACATATTGGATGCACAAGATTGGTTAAAAACCCTAATTGGATTTGAATATGCCTAGGGAGGACGAAAATGACCTAAATGTTCAACCAATGACACAAAATCACATGTTGGATGCACAAGATTGGTTAAAAACCCTAATTGGATTATAATAATCCTAGGGACGACAAAAATGACCTAAATGTTCAACCAATGACACAAAACGACTGAAAATCACATATTGGATGCACAAGATTGGTTAAATACCCTAATTGGATTAGAATAAGCCTACGGAGGACGAAAATGACCCAAATGTTCAACAAATGACACAAAATGACACAAAATCACATATTGGATGCACAAGATTGGTTAAAAACCCTAATTGGATTAGAATAAGCCTAGGGAGGACAAAAATGACCTAAATATTCAACCAATGACACAAAATCACATATTGGATGCACAAGATTGGTTAAAAACCCTAATTGGATTAGAATAAGCCTACGGAGGACGAAAATGACCTAAATGTTCAACCAATGACACAAAATGACAGAAAATCACATATTGGATGCACAAGATTGGTTAAAAACCCTAATTGGATTAGAATAAGCCTACGGAGGACGAAAATGACCTAAATGTTCAACAAACGACACAAAATGACACAAAATCACATATTGGATGCACAAGATTGGTTAAAAACCCTAATTGGATTAGAATAAGCCTAGGGAGGACAAAAATGACCTAAATATTCAACCAATGACACAAAATCACATATTGGATGCACAAGATTCGTTAAAAACCCTAATTGGATTAGAATAAGCCTAGGGAGGACGAAAATGACCTAAATGTTCAACCAATGACACAAAATCACATATTGGATGCACAAGATTGGTTAAAAACCCTAATTGGATTAGAATAAGCCTAGGGAGGACGAAAATGATCTATATGTTCAACCAACGACACAAAATGACACAAAATCACATATTGGATGCACAAGATTGGTTAAAAACCCTAATTGGATTAGAATAAGCCTAGGGAGGACGAAAATGACCTAAATGTTCAACCGATGACACAAAATGACACAAAATCACATACTAGATGCACAAGATTGGTTAAAAACCCTAATTGGATTAGAATAAGTCTAGGGAGGACAAAAATGACCTAAGTGTTCAACCAATGACACAAAATGATACAAAATCACATATTGGATGCACAAGATTGGTTAAAAACCCTAATTGGATTAGAATAAGCCTAGGGAGGACGAAAATGACCTAAATGTTCAACCAATGACACAAAATGATACAAAATCACATATTGGATGCACAAGATTGGTTAAAAACCCTAATTGGATTAGAATAATCCCAGGGAGGACAAAAATGACCTAAATATTCAACCAATGACACAAAATCACATATTGGATGCACAAGATTGGTTAAAAACCCTAATTCGATTATAATAATCCTAGGGAGGACAAAAATGACCTAAATGTTCAACCAATGACACAAAATGACAGAAAATCACATATTGGATGCACAAGATTGGTTAAACACCCTAATTGGATTAGAATAAGCCTACGGAGGACGAAAATGACCTAAATGTTCAACAAATGACACAAAATGACACAAAATCACATATTGGATGCACAAGATTGGTTAAAAACCCTAATTGGATTAGAATAAGCCTAGGGAGGACAAAAATGACCTAAATATTCAACCAATGACACAAAATCACATATTGGATACACAACATTGGTTAAAAACCCTAATTGGATTAGAATAAGCCTAGGGAGGACGAAAATGACCTAAATGTTCAACCAATGACACAAAATCACATATTGGATGCACAAGATTGGTTAAAAACCCTAATTGGATTAGAATAAGGCAAGGGAGGACGAAAATGACCTAAATGTTCAACAAATGACACAAAATCACATATTGGATCCACAACATTGGTTAAAAACCCTAATTGGATTAGAATAAGCCTTAGGAGGACGAAAATGATCTATATGTTCAACCAACGACACAAAATGACACAAAATCACATATTGGATGCACAAGATTGGTTAAAAACCCTAATTGGATTAGAATAAGCCTAGGGAGGACGAAAATGACCTAAATGTTCAACCGATGACACAAAATGACACAAAATCACATACTGGATGCACAAGATTGGTTAAAAACCCTAATTGGATTAGAATAAGCCTAGGGAGGACGAAAATGACCTAAATGTTCAACTAATGACACAAAATCACATGTTGGATGCACAAGATTGGTTAAAAACCCTAATTGGATTATAATAATCCTAGGGACGACGAAAATGACCTAAATGTTCAACCAATGACACAAAATGACTGAAAATCACATATTGGATGCACAAGATTGGTTAAATACCCTAATTGGATTAGAATAAGCCTACGGAGGACGAAAATGACCTAAATGTTCAACAAATGACACAAAATGACACAAAATCACATATTGGATGCACAAGATTGGTTAAAAACCCTAATTGGATTAGAATATGCCTAGGGAGGACAAAAATGACCTAAATATTCAACCAATGACACAAAATCACATATTGGATGCACAAGATTGGTTAAAAACCCTAATTGGATTAGAATAAGCCTAGGGAGGACGAAAATGACCTAAATGTTCAACCAATCACAAAATCACATATTGGATGCACAAGATTGGATAAAAACCCTAATTGGATTATAATAAGCCTAGGGAGGAGATAAATGACGTAAATGTTCAACCAATGACACAAAATGACAGAAAATCACATATTGGATGCACAAGATTGGTTAAAAACCCTAATTGGATTAGAATAAGCCTAGGGAGGACGAAAATGACCTAAATGTTCAACAAATGACACAAAATGACACAAAATCACATATTGGATGCACAAGATTGGTTAAAAACCCTAATTGGATTAGAATAAGCCTAGGGAGGACGAAAATGACCTAAATGTTCAACCGATGACACAAAATGACACAAAATCACATACTGGATGCACAAGATTGTTTAAAAACCCTAATTGGATTAGAATAAGCTTAGGGAGGACGAAAATGACCTAAATGTTCAACCAATGACACAAAATCACATATTGGATGCAAAGATTGGTTAAAAACCCTAATTGGATTATAATAATCCTAGGGAGGACGAAAATGACCTAAATGTTCAACCAATGACACAAAATGACAGAAAATCACATATTGGATGCACAAGATTGGTTAAAAACCCTATTTGGATTAGAATAAGCCTACGGAGGACGAAAATGACCTAAATGTTCAACAAATGACACAAAATGACACAAAATCACATATTGGATGCACAAGATTGGTTAAAAACCCTAATTGGATTAGAATAAGCCTAGGGAGGACAAAAATGACCTAAATATTCAACCAATGACACAAAATCACATATTGGATGCACAAGATTGGTTAAAAACCCTAATTGGATTAGAATATGCCTAGGGAGGACGAAAATGACCTAAATGTTCAACCAATGACACAAAATCACATATTGGATGCACAAGATTGGTTAAAAACCCTAATTGGATTAGAATAAGCCCAGGGAGGACGAAAATGACGTAAATGTTCAACCAATGACACAAAATGACACAAAATCACATATTGGATGCACAAGATTGGTTAAAAACCTTAATTGGATTAGAATAAGCCTTGGGAGGACGAAAATGACCTAAATGTTCAACCAATGACACAAAATGCCACAAAATCACATATTGGATGCACAAGATTGGTTAAAAACCCTAATTGGATTAGAATAAGCCTAGGGAGGACGAAAATGACCTAAATGTTCAACCAATGACACAAAATGACACAAAATCACATATTGGTTGCACAAGATAGGTTAAAAACCCTAATTGGATTAGAATAAGCCTAGGGAGGACGAAAATGACCTAAATGTTCAACCAATGACACAAAATCACATATTGGATGCACAAGATTGGTTAAAAACCCTAATTGGATTAGAATAAGCCTACGGAGGACGAAAATGACCTAAATGTTCAACCAATGACACAAAATGACACAAAATCACGTATTGGATGCACAAGATTGGTTAAAAACCCTAATTGGATTAGAATAAGCCTAGGGAGGACGAAAATGACCTAAATGTTCAACAAATGACTCAAAATGACACAAAATCACATATTGGATGCACAAGATTGGTTAAAAACCCTAATTGGATTAGAATAAGCCTAGGGAGGACAAAAATGACCTAAATATTCAACCAATGACACAAAATCACATATTGGATGCACAAGATTGGTTAAAAACCCTAATTGGATTAGAATAAGCCTAGGGAGGACGAAATTGACCTAAATGTTAAACCAATGACACAAAATCACATATTGGATGCACAAGATAGGTTAAAAACCCTAATTGGATTAGAATAAGTCTATGGAGGACGAAAATGATCTATATGTTCAACCAACGACACAAAATGACACAAAATCACATATTGGATGCACAAGATTGGTTAAATACCCTAATTGGATTAGAATAAGCCTACGGAGGACGAAAATGACCTAAATGTTCAACAAATGACACAAAATGACACAAAATCACATATTGGATGCACAAGATTGGTTAAAAACCCTAATTGGATTAGAATAAGCCTAGGGAGGACAAAAATGACCTAAATATTCAACCAATGACACAAAATCACATATTGGATGCACAAGATTGGTTAAAAACCCTAATTGGATTAGAATAAGCCTAGGGAGGAAGAAAATGACCTAAATGTTCAACCAATGACACAAAATGACACAAAATCACATATTGGATGCACAAGATTGGTTTAAAACCCTAATTGGATTAGAATAAGCCTAGGGAGGACGAAAATGACCTAAATATTCAACCAATCACAAAATCACATATTGGATGCACAAGATTGGTTAAAAACCCAAATTGGATTAGAATAAGCCTAGGGAGGACAAAAATGACCTAAATATTCAACCAATGACACAAAATCACATATTGGATGCACAAGATTGGTTAAAAACCCTAATTGGATTAGAATAAGCCTAGGGAGGACGTAAATGACCTAAATGTTCAACCAATGACACAAAATCACATGTTGGATGCACAAGATTGGTTAAAAACCCTAATTGGATTATAATAATCCTAGGGACGACGAAAATGACCTAAATGTTCAACCAATGACACAAAATGACTGAAAATCACATATTGGATGCACAAGATTGGTTAAATACCCTAATTGGATTAGAATAAGCCTAGGGAGGACGAAAATGACCTAAATGTTCAACCAATGACACAAAATGACACAAAATCACATATTGGATGCACAAGATTGGTTAAAAACCCTAATTGGATTAGAATAAGCCTAGGGAGGACGAAAATGACCTAAATGTTCAACCAATGACAGAAAATGACACAAAATCACATATTGGATGCACAAGATTGGTTAAAAACGCTAATTGGATTAGAATAAGCCTAGGGAGAACGAAAATGACCTAAATGTTCAACCAATGACACAAAATGACACAAAATCACATATTGGATGCACAAGATTGGTTAAAAACCCTAATTGGATTAGAATAAGCCTAGGGAGGACGAAAATGACCTAAATGTTCAACCAATGACACAAAATCACATATTGGATGGTCAAGATTGGTTAAAAACCCTAATTGGTTTAGAATAAGCCTACGGAGGACAAAAATGACCTAAATGTTCAACAAATGACACAAAATGACACAAAATCGCATATTGGATGCACAAGATTGGTTAAAAAACCTAACTGGATTAGAATAAGCCTAGGGAGGACAAAAATGACCTAAATATTCAACCAATGACAGAAAATCACATATTGGATGCACAAGATTGGTTAAAAACCCTGATTGGATTAGAATAAGCCTACGGAGGACGAAAATGACCTAAATGTTCAACAAATGACACAAAATGACACAAAATCACATATTGGATGCACAAGATTGGTTAAAAACCCTAATTGGATTAGAATAAGCCTAGGGAGGACGAAAATGACCTAAATGTTCAACGAATGACACAAAATCACATATTGGATGCATAAGATTGGTTAAAAACCCTAATTGGATTAGAATAAGCCTACGGAGGACGAAAATGACCTAAATGTTCAACAAATGACACAAAATGACACAAAATCACATATTGGATGCACAAGATTGGTTAAAAACCCTAATTGGATTAGAATAAGCCTAGGGAGGACGAAAATGACCTAAATGTTCAACCAATGACACAAAATCACATATTGGATGCACAAGATTGGTTAAAAACCCTAATTGGATTATAATAATCCTAGGGAGGACGAAAATGACCTAAATGTTCAACCAATGACACAAAATGACAGAAAATCACATATTGAATGCACAAGATTGGTTAAAAACCCTAATTGGATTAGAATAAGCCTACGGAGGACGAAAATGACCTAAATGTTCAACAAATGACACAAAATGACACAAAATCACATATTGGATGCACAAGATTGGTTAAAAACCCTAATTGGATTAGAATAAGCCTAGGGAGGACAAAAATGACCTAAATATTCAACCAATGACACAAAATCACATATTGGATGCACAAGATTGGTTAAACACCCTAATTGGATTAGAATAAGCCTAGGGAGGGCGAAAATGACCTAAATGTTCAACCAATGACACAAAATCACATATTGGATGCACAAGATTGGTTAAAAACCCTAATTGGATTAGAATATGCCTATGGAGGACGAAAATGATCTATATGTTCAACCAACGACACAAAATGACACAAAATCACATATTGGATGCACAAGATTGGTTAAAAACCCTAATTGGATTAGAATAAGCCTAGGGAGGACGAAAATGACCTAAATGTTCAACGAATGACACAAAATCACATATTGGATGCACAAGATTGGTTAAAAACCCTAATTGGATTAGAATAATCCTAGGGAGGAAGAAAATGACCTAAATGATCAACCAATGACACAAAATCAAATATTGGATGCACAAGATTGGTTAAAAACCCTAATTGGATTAGAATAAGCCTATGGAGGACGAAAATGATCTATATGTTCAACCAACGACACAAAATGACACAAAATCACATATTGGATGCACAAGATTGGTTAAAAACCCTAATTGGATTAGAATAAGTTTAGGGAGGACGAAAATGACCTAAATGTTCAACCGATGACACAAAATGACACAAAATCACATATTGGATGCAGAAGATTGGTTAAAAACCCTAATTGGATTAGAATAAGCCTAGGGAGGACGAAAATGACCTAAATGTTTAACCAATGACACAAAATCACATATTGGATGCACAAGATTGGTTAAAAACCCTAATTGGATTAGAATAAGCCTAGGGAGGACGAAAATGACCTAAATGTTCAATCGATGACACAAAATGACATAAAATCACATACTGGATGCAAAAGATTGGTTAAAAACCCTAATTGGATTAGAATAAGCCTAGGGAGGACGAAAATGACCTAAATGTTCAACCAATGACACAAAATGACACAAAATCACATATTGGATGCACAAGATTGGTTTAAAACCCTAATTGGATTAGAATAAGCCTAGGGAGGACGAAAATGACCTAAATGTTCAACCAATGACACAAAATCACATATTGGATGCACAAGATTGGTTAAAAACCCTAATTGGATTAGAATAAGCCTAGGGAGGACGAAAATGACCTAAATGTTCAACCAATGATACAAAATGACACAAAATCACATATTGGATGCACAAGGCTGGTTAAAAACCCTAATTGGATTAGAATAAGCCTAGGGAGGACGAAAATGACCTAAATGTTCAACCAATGACACAAAATGACACAAAATCACATATTGGATGCACAAGATTGGTTAAAAACCCTAATTGGATTAGAATAACCCTATGGAGGACGAAAATGACCTAAATGTTCAACCAACGACACAAAATGACACAAAATCACATATTGGATGCACAAGATTGGTTAAAAACCCTAATTGGATTAGAATAAGCCTAGGGAGGACGAAAATGACCTAAATGTTCAACCAATGACACAAAATGACAGAAAATCACATATTGGATGCACAAGAATTGTTAAAAACCCTAATTGGATTAGAATAAGCCTACGGAGGACGAAAATGACCTAAATGTTCAACAAATGACACAAAATGACACAAAATCACATATTGGATGCACAAGATTGGTTAAAAACCCTAATTGGATTAGAATAAGCCTAGGGAGGACAAAAATGACCTAAATATTCAACCAATGACACAAAATCACATATTGGATGCACAAGATTGGTTAAAAACCCTAATTGGATTAGAATAAGCCTAGGGAGGACGAAAATGACCTAAATGTTCAACCAATGACACAAAATAACTGAAAATCACATATTGGATGCACAAGATTGGTTAAATACCCTAATTGGAATAGAATAAGCCTACGGAGGACGAAAATGACCTAAATGTTCAACAAATGACACAAAATGACACAAAATCACATATTGGATGCACAAGATTGGTTAAAAACCCTAATTGGATTAGAATAAGCCTAGGGAGGACAAAAATGACCTAAATATTCAACCAATGACACAAAATCACATATTGGATGCACAAGATTGGTTAAAAACCCTAATTGGATTAGAATAAGCCTAGGGAGGACGAAAATGACCTAAATGTTCAACCAATGACACAAAATGACTGAAAATCACATATTGGATGCACAAGATTGGTTAAAAACCCTAATTGGATTAGAATAAGCCTAGGGAGGACGAAAATGACCTAAATGTTCAACCAATGACACAAAATCATATATTGGATGCACAAGAGTGGTTAAAAACCGTAATTGGATTAGAATAAGCCTAGGGAGGACAAAAATGACCTAAATGTTCAACCAATGACACAAAATGACACAAAATAACATATTGGATGCACAAGATTGATAAAAAACCCTAATTGGATTAGAATAAGCCTAGGGAGGACGAAAATGACCTAAATGTTCAACCAATGACACAAAATCACATATTGGATGCACAAGATTTGTTAAAAACCCTAATTGGATTAGAATAAGCCTAGGGAGGACGAAAATGACCTAAATGTTCAACCAATGATACAAAATCACATATTGGATGCACAAGATTAGTTAAAAACCCTAATTGGATTAGAATAAGCCTAGGGAGGACGAAAATGACCTAAATGTTCAACCAATGACACAAAATCACATATTGGATGCACAAGATTGGTTAAAAACACTAATTGGATTAGAATAACTCTAGGGAGGACGAAAATGACCTAAATATTCAACCAATGACACAAAATCACATATTGGATGCACAAGATTGGTTAAAAACCCTAATTGGATTAGAATAAGCCTAGGGAGGACGAAAATGACCTAAATGTTCAACCAATGACACAAAATCACATATTGGATGCACAAGGTTGGTTAAAAACCTTAATTGGATTAAAATAAGCCTAGGGAGGACAAAATGACTTAATTGTTCAACCAATGACACAAAATGACACAAAATCACAGAATGGATGCACAAGATTGGTTAAAAACCTTAATTGGATTAGAAGAAGCCTAGGAAGGACGAAAATGACCTAAATGTTCAACCAATGACACAAAATGACACAAAATCACATATTGGATCCACAAGATTGGTTAAAAACCCTAATTGGTTTAAAATAAGCCTAGGGAGGACGAAAATGACCTAAATATTCAACCAATGACACAAAATCACATATTGGATGCACAAGATTGGTTAAAAACCCTAATTGGATTAGAATAAGCCTAGGGAGGACGAAAATGACCTAAATGTTCAACCAATGACACAAAATCACATGTTGGATGCACAAGATAGGTTAAAAACCCTAATTGGATTAGAATAAGCCTATGGAGGACGAAAATGATCTATATGTTCAACCAACGACACAAAATGACACAAAATCACATATTGGATGCACAAGATTGGTTAAAAACCCTAATTGGATTAGAATAAGCCTAGGGAGGACAAAAATGACCTAAATATTCAACCAATGACACAAAATCACATATTGGATGCACAAGATTGGTTAAAAACCCTAATTGGATTAGAATAAGCCTAGAGAGGACGAAAATGACCTAAATGTTCAATCAATGACATAAAATCACATACTGGATGCACAAGATTGGTTAAAAACCCTAATTGGATTAGAATAAACCTAGGGAGGACGAAAATGACCTAAATGTTCAACCAATGACACAAAATGATACAAAATCACATATTGGATGGACAAGATTGGTTAAAAACCCTAATTGGATTAGAATAAGCCTATGGAGGACGAAAATGATCTATATGTTCAACCAACGACACAAAATGACACAAAATCACATATTGGATGCACAAGATTGGTTAAAAACCCTAATTGGATTAGAATAAGCCTAGGGAGGACGAAAATGACCTAAATGTTCAATCGAGGACACAAAATGACACAAAATCACATACTGGATGCACAAGATTGGTTAAAAACCCTAATTGGATTAGAATAAGCCTAGGGAGGACGAAAATGACCTAAATGTTCAACCAATGACACAAAATAATACAAAATCACATATTGGATGGACAAGATTGGTTAAAAACCCTAATTGGATTAGAATAAGCCTAGGGAGGACGAAAATGACCTAAATGTTCCACCAATGACACAACATCACATATTGGATGCACAAGATTGGTTAAAAACCCTAATTGGATTAGAATAAGCCTATGGAGGACGAAAATGATCTATATGTTCAACCAACGACACAAAATGACACAAAATCACATATTGGATGCACAAGATTGGTTAAAAACCCTAATTGGATTAGAATAAGCCTAGGGAGGACGAAAATGACCTAAATGTTCAACCAATCAGAAAATCACATATTGGATGCACAAGATTGGTTAAAAACCCTAATTGGATTAGAATAAGCCTAGGGAGGACGAAAATGACCTAAATGTTCAACCAATGACACAAAATGACACAAAATCACATATTGGATGCACAAGATGGGTTAAAAACCCTAATTGGATTAGAATAAGCCTAGGGAGGACGAAAATGACCTAAATGGTCAGCCAATGACACAAAATCACATATTGGATGCACAAGATTGGTTAAAAACCCTAATTGGATTAGAATAAGCCTAGGGAGGACGAAAATGACCTAAATGTTCAACCAATGACACAAAATCACATATTGGATGCTCAAGAATGGTTAAAAACCCTAATTGGATTAGAATAAGCCTAGGGAGGATGAAAATGACCTAAATGTTCAACCAATGACACAAAATGACAGAAAATCACATATTGGATGCACAAGATTGGTTAAAAACCCTAATTGGATTAGAATAAGCCTACGGAGGACGAAAATGACCTAAATGTTCAACAAACGACACAAAATGACACAAAATCACATATTGGATGCACAAGATTGGTTAAAAACCCTAATTGGATTAGAATAAGCCTAGGGAGGACGAAAATGACCTAAATGTTCAACCAATGACACAAAATGACACAAAATACATATTGGATGCACAAGATTGGTTAAAAACCCTAATTGGATTAGAATAAGCCTAGGGAGGACGAAAATGACCTAAATGTTCAACCAATGACACAAAATGACAGAAAATCACATATTGGATGCACAAGATTGGTTAAATACCCTAATTGGATTAGAATAAGCCTACGGAGGACGAAAATGACCTAAATGTTCAACAAATGACACAAAATGACACAAAATCACATATTGGATGCACAAGATTGGTTAAAAACCCTAATTGGATTAGAATAAGCCTAGGGAGGACAAAAATGACCTAAATATTCAACCAATGACACAAAATCACATATTGGATACACAACATTGGTTAAAAACCCTAATTGGATTAGAATAAGCCTAGGGAGGACGAAAATGACCTAAATGTTCAACCAATGACACAAAATCACATATTGGATGCACAAGATTGGTTAAAAACCCTAATTGGATTAGAATATGCCTAGCGAGGTCGAAAATGACCTAAATGTTCAACCAATGACACAAAATGACACAAAATCACATATTGGATGCACAAGATTGGTTAAAAACCCTAATTGGATTAGAATAAGCCTAGGGAGGACGAAAATGACCTAAATGTTGAACCAATGACACAAAATAACATAGTGGTTGCACAAGATTGGTTAAAAACCCTAATTGGATTAGAATAAGCCTAGCGAGAACAAAAATGACCTAAATGTTCAACCAATGACACAAAATTACATATTGGATGCACAAGATTGATTAAAAAGCCTAATTGGATAAGAATAAGCCTAGGGAGGACGAAAATGACCTAAATGTTTAACCAATCACACAAAATGATACAAAATCACATATTGGATGCACAAGAATGGTTAAAAACCCTAATTGGATGAGAATAAGCCTAGGGAGGACAAAAATGACCTAAATATTCAACCAATGACACAAAATCACATATTGGATGCACAAGATTGGTTAAAAACCCTAATTGGATTAGAATAAGCCTAGGGAGGACGAAAATGACCTAAATGTTCAACCAATGACACAAAATCACATATTGGATGCACAAGATTGGTTAAAAACCCTAATTGGATTAGAATAAGCCTAGGGAGGACGAAAGTGACCTAAATGTTCAACCAATGACACAAAATGGCACAAAATCACATATTGGATGCAAAAGATTGGTTAAAAACCTTAATTGGATTAGAATAAGCCTAGGGAGGACGAAAATGACCTAAATGTTCAACCAATGACACAAAATCACATATTGGTTGCACAAGATTGGTTAAAAACCCTAATTGGATTAGAATAAGCCTAGGGAGGACGAAAATGACCTAAATGTTCAACCAATGACACAAAATGACACAAAATCACATATTGGATGCACAAGATTGGTTAAAAACCCTAATTGGATTAGAATAAGCCCAGGGAGGACGAAAATGACCTAAATGTTCAACCAATGACACAAAATGACACAAAATCACATATTGGATGCACAAGATTGGTTAAAAACCCTAATTGGATTAGAATAAGCCTAGGGAGGACGAAAATGACCTAAATGTTCAACCAATGACCCAAAATGACACAAAATCACACATTGGATGCACTAGATTGGTTAAGAACCTTAATTGGATAAGAATAAGCCAAGGGAGGACGAAAATGACCTAAATGTTCAACCAATGACACAAAATGACACAAAATCACATATTGGATGCACAAGATTGGTTAAAAACCCTAATTGGATTAGAATAAGCCTAGGGAGGACGAAAATGACCTAAATGTTCAACCAATGACGCAAAATGACACAAAATCACATATTGGATGCACAAGATTGGTTAAAAACCCTAATTAGATTAGAATAAGCCTAGGGAGGACGAAAAGGACCTAAATATTCAACCAATGACACAAAATCACATATTGGATGCACAAGATTGGTTAAAAACCCTAATTGGATTAGAATAAGCCTAGGGAGGACGAAAATGACCTAAATGTTCAACCAATGACACAAAATGACAGAAAATCACATATTGGATGCACAAGAATTGTTAAAAACCCTAATTGGATTAGAATAAGCCTACGGAGGACGAAAATGACCTAAATGTTCAACAAATGACACAAAATGACACAAAATCACATATTGGATGCACAAGATTGGTTAAAAACCCTAATTGGATTAGAATAAGCCTAGGGAGGACAAAAATGACCTAAATATTCAACCAATGACACAAAATCACATATTGGATGCACAAGATTGGTTAAAAACCCTAATTGGATTAGAATAAGCCTAGGGAGGACGAAAATGACCTAAATGTTAAACCAATGACACAAAATCACATATTGGATGCACAAGATAGGTTAAAAACCTTAATTGGATTAGAATAAGCCTATGGAGGACAAAAATGATCTATATGTTCAACCAACGACACAAAATGACACAAAATCACATATTGGATGCACAAGATTGGTTAAAAACCCTAATTGGATTAGAATAAGCCTAGGGAGGACGAAAATGACCTAAATCTTCAACCAATGACACAAAATGACACAAAATTACATATTGGATGCACAAGATTGGTTTAAAACCCTAATTGGATTAGAATAAGCCTAGGGAGGACGAAAATGACCTAAATATTCAACCAATCACAAAATCACATATTGGATGCACAAGATTGGTTAAAAACCCTAATTGGATTAGAATAAGCCTAGGGAGGACAAAAATGACCTAAATATTCAACCAATGACACAAATTCACATATTGGATGCACAAGATTGGTTAAAAACCCTAATTGGATTAGAATAAGCCTAGGGAGGACGAAAATGACCTAAATGTTAAACCAATGACACAAAATCACATATTGGATGCACAAGATAGGTTAAAAACCCTAATTGGATTAGAATAAGCCTACGGAGGACGAAAATGACCTAAATGTTCAACCAATGACACAAAATGACACAAAATCACATATTGGATGCACAAGATTGGTTTAAAACCCTAATTGGATTAGAATAAGCCTAGGGAGGACGAAAATGACCTAAATATTCAACCAATCACAAAATCACATATTGGATGCACAAGATTGGTTAAAAACCCAAATTGGATTAGAATAAGCCTAGGGAGGTCAAAAATGACCTAAATATTCAACCAATGACACAAAATCACATATTGGATGCACAAGATTGGTTAAAAACCCTGATTGGATTAGAATAAGCCTAGGGAGGACGAAAATGACCTAAATGTTAAACCAATGACACAAAATCACATATTGGATGCACAAGATAGGTTAAAAACCCTAATTGGATTAGAATAAGCCTATGGAGGAAGAAAATGATCTATATGTTCAACCAACGACACAAAATGACACAAAATCACATATTGGATGCACAAGATTGGATAAAAACCCTAATTGGATTAGAATAAGCCTAGGGAGGACGAAAATGACCTAAATGTTCAACCGATGACACAAAATGACACAAAATCACATATTGGATGCACAAGATTGGTTAAAAACCCTAATTGGATTAGAATAAGCCTACGGAGGACGAAAATGACCGAAATGTTCAATCTTAGAATAAGTCTAGGGAGGACGAAACTGACCTAAATGTTCATCCAATGACACAAAATGACACAAAATCACATATTGGATGCACAAGATTGGTTAAAAACCCTAATTGGATTAGAATAAGCCTATGGAGGACGAAAATGATCTATATGTTCAACCAACGACACAAAATGACACAAAATCACATATTGGATGCACAAGATTGGTTAAAAACCCTAATTGGATTAGAATAAGCCTAGGGAGGACAAAAATGACCTAAATATTCAACCAATGACACAAAATCACATATTGGATGCACAAGATTGGTTAAAAACCCTAATTGGATTAGAATAAGCCTAGAGAGGACGAAAATGACCTAAATGTTCAATCAATGACATAAAATCACATACTGGATGCACAAGATTGGTTAAAAACCCTAATTGGATTAGAATAAACCTAGGGAGGACGAAAATGACCTAAATGTTCAACCAATGACACAAAATGATACAAAATCACATATTGGATGGACAAGATTGGTTAAAAACCCTAATTGGATTAGAATAAGCCTATGGAGGACGAAAATGATCTATATGTTCAACCAACGACACAAAATGACACAAAATCACATATTGGATGCACAAGATTGGTTAAAAACCCTAATTGGATTAGAATAAGCCTAGGGAGGACGAAAATGACCTAAATGTTCAACCGATGACACAAAATGACACAAAATCACATACTAGATGCACAAGATTGGTTAAAAACCCTAATTGGATTAGAATAAGTCTAGGGAGGACAAAAATGACCTAAGTGTTCAACCAATGACACAAAATGATACAAAATCACATATTGGATGCACAAGATTGGTTAAAAACCCTAATTGGATTAGAATAAGCCTAGGGAGGACGAAAATGACCTAAATGTTCAACCAATGACACAAAATGATACAAAATCACATATTGGATGCACAAGATTGGTTAAAAACCCTAATTGGATTAGAATAATCCCAGGGAGGACAAAAATGACCTAAATATTCAACCAATGACACAAAATCACATATTGGATGCACAAGATTGGTTAAAAACCCTAATTCGATTATAATAATCCTAGGGAGGACAAAAATGACCTAAATGTTCAACCAATGACACAAAATGACAGAAAATCACATATTGGATGCACAAGATTGGTTAAACACCCTAATTGGATTAGAATAAGCCTACGGAGGACGAAAATGACCTAAATGTTCAACAAATGACACAAAATGACACAAAATCACATATTGGATGCACAAGATTGGTTAAAAACCCTAATTGGATTAGAATAAGCCTAGGGAGGACAAAAATGACCTAAATATTCAACCAATGACACAAAATCACATATTGGATACACAACATTGGTTAAAAACCCTAATTGGATTAGAATAAGCCTAGGGAGGACGAAAATGACCTAAATGTTCAACCAATGACACAAAATCACATATTGGATGCACAAGATTGGTTAAAAACCCTAATTGGATTAGAATAAGGCAAGGGAGGACGAAAATGACCTAAATGTTCAACAAATGACACAAAATCACATATTGGATCCACAACATTGGTTAAAAACCCTAATTGGATTAGAATAAGCCTTAGGAGGACGAAAATGATCTATATGTTCAACCAACGACACAAAATGACACAAAATCACATATTGGATGCACAAGATTGGTTAAAAACCCTAATTGGATTAGAATAAGCCTAGGGAGGACGAAAATGACCTAAATGTTCAACCGATGACACAAAATGACACAAAATCACATACTGGATGCACAAGATTGGTTAAAAACCCTAATTGGATTAGAATAAGCCTAGGGAGGACAAAAATGACCTAAGTGTTCAACCAATGACACAAAATGACACAAAATCACATATTGGATGCACAAGATTGGTTAAAAACCCTAATTGGATTAGAATAAGCCTAGGGAGGACGAAAATGACCTAAATGTTCAACCAATGACACAAAATCACATGTTGGATGCACAAGATTGGTTAAAAACCCTAATTGGATTATAATAAGCCTAGGGAGGACGAAAATGACCTAAATGTTCAACCAATGACACAAAATGACACAAAATCACATATTGGATGCACAAGATTGGTTAAAAACCCTAATTGGATTAGAATAAGCCTAGGGAGGATGAAAATGACCTAAATATTCAACCAATGACACAAAATCACATATTGGATGCACAAGATTGGTTAAAAACCCTAATTGGATTAGAATAAGCCTAGGGAGGACGAAAATGACCTAAATGTTCAACCAATGACACAAAATGACAGAAAATCACATATTGGATGCACAAGAATTGTTAAAAACCCTAATTGGATTAGAATAAGCCTACGGAGGACGAAAATGACCTAAATGTTCAACAAATGACACAAAATGACACAAAATCACATATTGGATGCACAAGATTGGTTAAAAACCCTAATTGGATTAGAATAAGCCTAGGGAGGACAAAAATGACCTAAATATTCAACCAATGACACAAAATCACATATTGGATGCACAAGATTGGTTAAAAACCCTAATTGGATTAGAATAAGCCTAGGGAGGACGTAAATGACCTAAATGTTCAACCAATGACACAAAATCACATGTTGGATGCACAAGATTGGTTAAAAACCCTAATTGGATTATAATAATCCTAGGGACGACGAAAATGACCTAAATGTTCAACCAATGACACAAAATGACTGAAAATCACATATTGGATGCACAAGATTGGTTAAATACCCTAATTGGATTAGAATAAGCCTAGGGAGGACGAAAATGACCTAAATGTTCAACCAATGACACAAAATGACACAAAATCACATATTGGATGCACAAGATTGGTTAAAAACCCTAATTGGATTAGAATAAGCCTAGGGAGGACGAAAATGACCTAAATGTTCAACCAATGACACAAAATTATATATTGGATGCACAAGATTGGTTAAAAACCCTAATTGGATTAGAATAAGCCTAGGGAGGACGAAAATGACCTAAATGTTCAACCAATGACACAAAATGACACAAAATCACATATTGGATGCACAAGATATGTTAAAAACCCTAATTGGATTAGAATAAGCTTATGGAGGACGAAAATGACCTAAATGTTCAACATTTGACACAAAATGACACAAAATCACATATTGGATGCACAAGATTGGTTAAAAACCCTAATTGGAATAGAATAAGCCTAGGGAGGACGAAAATGACCTAAATGTTCAACCAATGACACAAAATGACACAAAATCACATATTGGATTCACAAGATATGTTAAAAACCCTAATTGGATTAGAATAAGCTTAGGGAGGACGAAAATGACCTAAATGTTCAACCAATGACACAAAATGACATATTGGATACACAAGATTGGTTAAAAACCCTAATTGGATTAGAATAAGCCTAGGGAGGAGGAAAATTACCTAAATGTTCAACCAATGACACAAAATCACATATTGGATGCACAAGATTGGTTAAAAACCGTAATTGGATTAGAATAAGCCTAGGGAGGACGAAAATGACCTAAATGTTCAACCAATGACACAAAATGACACAAAATCACATATTGGATGCACAAGATTGGTTAAAAACCCTAATTGGATTAGAATAAGCCTAGGGAGGACGAAAATGACCTAAATCTTCAACCAATGACACAAAATGACACAAAATTACATATTGGATGCACAAGATTGGTTTAAAACCCTAATTGGATTAGAATAAGCCTAGGGAGGACGAAAATGACCTAAATATTCAACCAATCACAAAATCACATATTGGATGCACAAGATTGGTTAAAAACCCTAATTGGATTAGAATAAGCCTAGGGAGGACAAAAATGACCTAAATATTCAACCAATGACACAAATTCACATATTGGATGCACAAGATTGGTTAAAAACCCTAATTGGATTAGAATAAGCCTAGGGAGGACGAAAATGACCTAAATGTTAAACCAATGACACAAAATCACATATTGGATGCACAAGATAGGTTAAAAACCCTAATTGGATTAGAATAAGCCTACGGAGGACGAAAATGACCTAAATGTTCAACCAATGACACAAAATGACACAAAATCACATATTGGATGCACAAGATTGGTTTAAAACCCTAATTGGATTAGAATAAGCCTAGGGAGGACGAAAATGACCTAAATATTCAACCAATCACAAAATCACATATTGGATGCACAAGATTGGTTAAAAACCCAAATTGGATTAGAATAAGCCTAGGGAGGTCAAAAATGACCTAAATATTCAACCAATGACACAAAATCACATATTGGATGCACAAGATTGGTTAAAAACCCTAATTGGATTAGAATAAGCCTAGGGAGGACGAAAATGACCTAAATGTTAAACCAATGACACAAAATCACATATTGGATGCACAAGATAGGTTAAAAACCCTAATTGGATTAGAATAAGCCTATGGAGGAAGAAAATGATCTATATGTTCAACCAACGACACAAAATGACACAAAATCACATATTGGATGCACAAGATTGGATAAAAACCCTAATTGGATTAGAATAAGCCTAGGGAGGACGAAAATGACCTAAATGTTCAACCGATGACACAAAATGACACAAAATCACATACTGGATGCACAAGATTGGTTAAAAACCCTAATTGGATTAGAATAAGCCTAGGGAGGACAAAAATGACCTAAGTGTTCAACCAATGACACAAAATGATACAAAATCACATATTGGATGCACAAGATTGGTTAAAAACCCTAATTGGATTAGAATAAGCCTAGGGAGGACGAAAATGACCTAAATGTTCAACCAATGACACAAAATGATACAAAATCACATATTGGATGCACAAGATTGGTTAAAAACCCTAATTGGATTAGAATAATCCCAGGGAGGACAAAAATGACCTAAATATTCAACCAATGACACAAAATCACATATTGGATGCACAAGATTGGTTAAAAACCCTAATTCGATTATAATAATCCTAGGGAGGACAAAAATGACCTAAATGTTCAACCAATGACACAAAATGACAGAAAATCACATATTGGATGCACAAGATTGGTTAAACACCCTAATTGGATTAGAATAAGCCTACGGAGGACGAAAATGACCTAAATGTTCAACAAATGACACAAAATGACACAAAATCACATATTGGATGCACAAGATTGGTTAAAAACCCTAATTGGATTAGAATAAGCCTAGGGAGGACAAAAATGACCTAAATATTCAACCAATGACACAAAATCACATATTGGATACACAACATTGGTTAAAAACCCTAATTGGATTAGAATAAGCCTAGGGAGGACGAAAATGACCTAAATGTTCAACCAATGACACAAAATCACATATTGGATGCACAAGATTGGTTAAAAACCCTAATTGGATTAGAATATGCCTAGCGAGGTCGAAAATGACCTAAATGTTCAACCAATGACACAAAATGACACAAAATCACATATTGGATGCACAAGATTGGTTAAAAACCCTAATTGGATTAGAATAAGCCTAGGGAGGACGAAAATGACCTAAATGTTCAACCAATGACACAAAATCACATATTGGTTGCACAAGATTGGTTAAAAACCCTAATTGGATTAGAATAAGCCTAGGGAGGACGAAAATGACCTAAATGTTCATCCAAAGATACAAAATCACATATTGGATGCACAAGATTGGTTAAAAACCCTAATTGGATTAGAATAAGCCTAGGGAGGACAAAAATGACCTAAATGTTCAACCAATGAAACAAAATTACATATTGGATGCACAAGATTGATAACAAAACCCTAATTGGATTAGAATAAGCCTAGGGAGGACGAAAATGACCTAAATGTTCAACCAATGACACAAAATGATACAAAATCACATATTGGATGCACAAGATTGGTTAAAAACCCTAATTGGATTAGAATAAGCCTAGGGAGGACGAAAATGACCTAAATCTTCAACCAATGACACAAAATGACACAAAATCACATATTGGATGCACAAGATTGGTTAAAAACCCTAATTGGATTAGAATAAGCCTAGGGAGGACGAAAATGACCTAAATGTTCAACTAATGACACATAATGACAGAAAATCACAAATTGGATGCACAAGATTTGTTAAAAACCCTAATTGGATTAGAATAAGCCTAGGGAGGACCAAAATGACCTAAATGTTCAACAAATGACACAAAATGACACAAAATCACATATTGGATGCACAAGATTGGTTAAAAACCCTAATTGGATTAGAATAAGCCTAGGGAGGACAAAAATGACCTAAATATTCAACCAATGACACAAAATCACATATTGGATGCACAAGATTGGTTAAAAACCCTAATTGGATTAGAATAAGCCTAGGGAGGACGAAAATGACCTAAATCTTCAACCAATGACACAAAATGACACAAAATCACATATTGGATGCACAAGATTGGTTAAAAACCCTAATTGGATTATAATAAGCCTAGGGAGGACGAAAATGACCTAAATGTTCAACTAATGACACATAATGACAGAAAATCACAAATTGGATGCACAAGATTTGTTAAAAACCCTAATTGGATTAGAATAAGCCTAGGGAGGACCAAAATGACCTAAATGTTCAACAAATGACACAAAATGACACAAAATCACATATTGGATGCACAAGATTGGTTAAAAACCCTAATTGGATTAGAATAAGCCTAGGGAGGACAAAAATGACCTAAATATTCAACCAACGACACAAAATCACATATTGGATGCACAAGATTGGTTAAAAACCCTGATTGGATTAGAATAAGCCTAGGGAGGACGAAAATGACCTAAATGTTCAACCAATGACAAAAAATGACACAAAATCACATATTGGATGCACAAGATTGGTTAAAAACCCTAATTGGATTAGAATAAGCCTAGGGAGGACGAAAATGACCTAAATATTCAACCAATGACACAAAATCACATATTGGATGCACAAGATTGGTTAAAAACCCTAATTGGATTAGAATAAGCCTACGGAGGACGAAAATGACCTAAATGTTCAACAAATGACACAAAATGACACAAAATCACATATTGGATGCACAAGATTGGTTAAAAACCCTAATTGGATTAGAATAAGCCTAGGGAGGACGACAATGACCTAAATGTTCAACCAATGACACAAAATGATACAAAATCACATATTGGATGCACAAGATTGGTTAAAAACCCTAATTGGATTAGAATAAGCCTAGGGAGGACGAAAATGACCTAAATGTTCAACAAATGACACAAAATGACACAAAATCACATATTGGATGCACAAGATTGGTTAAAAACCCTAATTGGATTAGAATAAGCCTATGGAGGACGAAAATGATCTATATGTTCAACCAACGACACAAAATGACACAAAATCACATATTGGATGCACAAGATTTTTTAAAAACCCTAATTGGATTAGAATAAGCCTAGGGAGGACGAAAATGACCTAAATGTTCAATCGATGACACAAAATCACATATTGGATGCACAAGATTGGTTAAAAACCCTAATTGGATTATAATAATCCTAGGGAGGACGAAAATGACCTAAATGTTCAACCAATGACACAAAATGACAGGAAATCACATATTGGATACACAAGATTGGTTAAAAACCCTAATTGGATTAGAATAAGCCTACGGAGGACGAAAATGACCTAAATGTTCAACAAATGACACAAAATGACACAAAATCACATATTGGATGCACAAGATTGGTTAAAAACCCTAATTGGATTAGAATAAGCCTAGGGAGGACAAAAATGACCTAAATATTTAACCAATGACACAAAATCACATATTGGATGCACAAGATTGGTTAAAAACCCTAATTGGATTAAAATAAGCCTAGGGAGGACGAAAATGACCTAAATGTTCAACCAATGACACAAAATCACATATTGGATGCACAAGATTGGTTAAAAACCCTAATTGGATTAGAATAAGCCTATGGAGGACGAAAATGATCTATATGTTCAACCAACGACACAAAATGACACAAAATCACATATTGGATGCACAAGATTGGTTAAAAACCCTAATTGGATTAGAATAAGCCTAGGGAGGACGAAAATGACCTAAATGTTCAATCGATGACACAAAATGACACAAAATCACATACTGGATGCACAAGATTGGTTAAAAAACCTAATTGGATTAGAATAAGCCTAGGGAGGACGAAAATGACCTAAATGTTCAACCAATGACACAAAATGATACAAAATCACATATTGGATGGACAAGATTGGTTAAAAACCCTAATTGGATTAGAATAAGCCTAAGGAGGACGAAAATGACCTAAATGTTCAACCAATGACACAAAATCACATATTGGATGCACAAGATTGGTTAAAAACCCTAATTGGATTAGAATAAGCCTATGGAGGACGAAAATGATCTATATGTTCAACCAACGACACAAAATGACACAAAATCACATATTGGATGCACAAGATTGGTTAAAAACCCTAATTGGATTATAATAATCCTAGGGAGGACGAAAATGACCTAAATGTTCAACCAATGACACAAAATGACACAAAATCACATATTGGATGCACAAGATTGGTTAAAAACCCTAATTGGATTAGAATAAGCCTACGGAGGACGAAAATGACCTAAATGTTCAACAAATGACACAAAATGACAGAAAATCACATATTGGATGCACAAGATTGGTTAAAAACCCTAATTGGATTAGAATAAGCCTAGGGAGGACAAAAATGACCTAAATATTCAACCAATGACACAAAATCACATATTGGATGCACAAGATTGGTTAAAAACCCTAATTGGATTAGAATAAGCCTAGGGAGGACGAAAATGACCTAAATGTTCAACCAATGACACAAAATCACATGTTGGATGCACAAGATTGGTTAAAAACCCTAATTGGATTATAATAATCCTAGGGACGACGAAAATGACCTAAATGTTCAACCAATGACACAAAATGACTGAAAATCACATATTGGATGCACAAGATTGGTTAAAAACCCTAATTGGATTAGAATAAGCCTAGGGAGGACGAAAATGACCTAAATGTTCAACCGATGACACAAAATGACACAAAATCACATACTGGATGCACAAGATTGGTTAAAAACCCTAATTGGATTAGAATAAGCCTAGGGAGGACAAAAATGACCTAAGTG
Organism: Cicer yamashitae; assembly: GCA_037974755.1. Classification (NCBI taxonomy): domain Eukaryota; kingdom Viridiplantae; phylum Streptophyta; class Magnoliopsida; order Fabales; family Fabaceae; genus Cicer; species Cicer yamashitae. The sequence goes on from JBBPBQ010000003.1 coordinate 25,400,025, forward strand.
TTCAACCAATGACACAAAATGATACAAAATCACATATTGGATGCACAAGATTGGTTAAAAACCCTAATTGGATTAGAATAAGCCTAGGGAGGACGAAAATGACCTATATGTTCAACCAATGACACAAAATCACATGTTGGATGCACAAGATTGGTTAAAAACCCTAATTGGATTATAATAATCCTAGGGACGACGAAAATGACCTAAATGTTCAACCAATGACACAAAATGACTGAAAATCACATATTGGATGCACAAGATTGGTTAAATACCCTAGTTGGATTAGAATAAGCCTACGGAGGACGAAAATGACCTAAATGTTCAACAAATGACACAAAATGACACAAAATCACATATTGGGTGCACAAGATTGGTTTAAAACCCTAATTGGATTAGAATAAGCCTAGGGAGGACGAAAATGACCTAAATATTCAACCAATCACAAAATCACATATTGGATGCACAAGATTGGTTAAAAACCCAAATTGGATTAGAATAAGCCTAGGGAGGACAAAAATGACCTAAATATTCAACCAATGACACAAAATCACATATTGGATGCACAAGATTGGTTAAAAACCCTAATTGGATTAGAATAAGCCTAGGGAGGACGAAAATGACCTAAATGTTAAACCAATGACACAAAATCACATATTGGATGCACAAGATAGGTTAAAAACCTTAATTGGATTAGAATAAGCCTATGGAGGACAAAAATGATCTATATGTTCAACCAACGACACAAAATGACACAAAATCACATATTGGATGCACAAGATTGGTTAAAAACCCTAATTGGATTAGAATAAGCCTAGGGAGGACGAAAATGACCTAAATGTTCAATCGATGACACAAAATGACACAAAATCACATACTAGATGCACAAGATTGGTTAAAAACCCTAATTGGATTAGAATAAGCCTAGGGAGGACGAAAATGACCTAAATGTTCAACCAATGACACAAAATGATACAAAATCACATATTGGATGGACAAGATTGGTTAAAAACCCTAATTGGATTAGAATAAGCCTAGGGAGGACGAAAATGACCTAAATGTTCCACCAATGACACAACATCACATATTGGATGCACAAGATTGGTTAAAAATCCTAATTGGATTAGAATAAGCCTATGGAGGACGAAAATGATCTATATGTTCAACCAACGACACAAAATGACACAAAATCACATATTGGATGCACAAGATTGGTTAAAAACCCTAATTGGATTAGAATAAGCCTAGGGAGGAAGAAAATGACCTAAATGTTCAATCGATGACACAAAATGACACAAAATCACATACTGGATGCACAAGATTGGTTAAAAACCCTAATTGGATTAGAATAAGCCTAGGGAGGACGAAAATGACCTAAATGTTCAACCAATGACACAAAATGATACAAAATCACATATTGGATGGACAAGATTGGTTAAAAACCCTAATTGGATTAGAATAAGCCTAGGGAGGACGAAAATGACCTAAATGTTCCACCAATGACACAACATCACATATTGGATGCACAAGATTGGTTAAAAATCCTAATTGGATTAGAATAAGCCTATGGAGGAAGAAAATGATCTATATGTTCAACCAACGACACAAAATGACACAAAATCACATATTGGATGCACAAGATTGGTTAAAAACCCTAATTGGATTAGAATAAGCCTAGGGAGGACGAAAATGACCTAAATGTTCAACAAATGACACAAAATCACATATTGGATGCACAAGATTGGTTAAAAACCATAATTGGATTAGAATAAGCCTAGGGAGGACGAAAATGACCTAAATGTTCAACCAATGACACAAAATGACACAAAATCACATGTTGGATGCACAAGATTGCTTAAAAACCCTAATTGGATTAGAATAAGCCTAGGGAGGACGAAAATGACCTAAATGTTCAATCAATGTCACAAAACGACACAAAATCACATATTGGATGCACAAGATTGGTTAAATACCGTAATTGGATTAGAATAAGCCTAGGGAGGACGAAAATGACCTAAATGTTCAACCAATGACACAAAATGACACAAAATCACATATTGGATGCACAAGATTGGTTAAAAACCCTAATTGGATTAGAATAAGCCTAGGGAGGACGAAAATGACCTAAATGTTCAACCAATGACACAAAATGACACAAAATCACATATTGGATGCACAAGATTGGTTAAAAACCCTTATTGGATTAGAATAAGCCTAGGGAGGACGAAAATGACCTAAATGTTAGACCAATGACACAAAATCACATATTGGATGCACAAGATTGGTTAAAAACCCTAATTGGATTAGAATAAGCCTAGGGAGGACGAAAATGACCTAAATGTTCAACCAATGACACAAAATGACACAAAATCACATATTGGATGCACAAGATTGGTTAAAAACCCTAATTGGATTAGAATAAGCCTTGGGAGAACGAAAATGACAAAAATTTTCAACGAATGACACAAAATCACATATTGGATGCACAAGATTGGTTAAAAATCCTAATTGGATTAGAATAAGCCTAGGGAGGACGAAAATGACCTAAATGTTCAACCAATGACACAAAATGACAAAAAATCACATATTGGATGCACAAGATTGGTTAAAAACCCAAATTGGATTAGAATAAGCCTAGGGAGGATGAAAATGACCTAAATGTTCAACCAATGACACAAAATGACACAAAATCACATATTGGATGCACAAGATTGGTTAAAAACCCTAATTGGATTAGAATAAGCCTAAGGAGGACGAAAATGACCTAAATGTTCAACAAATGACACAAAATGACACAAAATCACATATTGGATGCACAAGATTGGTTAAAAACCCTAATTGGATTAGAATAAGCCTAGGGAGGACAAAAATGACCTAAATATTCAACCAATGACACAAAATCACATATTGGATGCACAAGATTGGTTAAAAACCCTAATTGGATTAGAATAAGCCTAGGGAGGACGAAAATGACCTAAATGTTCAACCGATGACACAAAATGACACAAAATCACATACTGGATGCACAAGATTGGTTAAAAACCCTAATTGGATTAGAATAAGCCTAGGGAGGACGAAAATGACCTAAATGTTCAACAAATGACACAAAATGACACAAAATCACATATTGGATGCACAAGATTGGTTAAAAACCCTAATTGGATTAGAATAAGCCTAGGGAGGACCAAAATGACCTAAATGTTCAACCAATGACACAAAATGACACAAAATCACATATTGGATGCACAAGATTGGTTAAAAACCCTAATTGGATTAGAATAAGCCTAGGGAGGACGAAAATGACCTAAATGTTCAACCAATGACAGAAAATGACACAAAATCACATATTGGATGCACTAGGTTGGTTAAAAACCCTAATTGGATTAGAATAAGCCTAGGGAGGACGAAAATGACCTAAATGTTCAACCAATGACACAAAATGACACAAAATCACATATTGGATGCACAAGATTGGTTAAAAACCCTAATTGGATTAGAATAAGCTTAGGGAGGGCGAAAATGACCTAAATGTTCAACCAATGACACGAAATGACACAAAATCACATATTGGATGCACAAGATTGGGTAAAAACCCTAATTGGAATAGAATAAGCCTAGGGAGGACGAAAATGACCTAAATGTTCAACCAATGACACAAAATGACACAAAATCACATATTGGATGCACAAGATATGTTAAAAACCCTAATTGGATTAGAATAAGCTTAGGGAGGACGAAAATGACCTAAATGTTCAACCAATGACACAAAATGACACAAAATCACATATTGGATGCACAAGATTGGTTAAAAACCCTAATTGGATTAGAATAAGCCTAGGGAGGAGGAAAATTACCTAAATGTTCAACCAATGACACAAAATCACATATTGGATGCACAAGATTGGTTAAAAACCCTAATTGGATTAGAATAAGCCTAGGGAGGACGAAAATGACCTAAATGTTCACCCGATGACACAAAATCACATATTGGATGCACAAGATTGGTTAAAAACCCTAATTGGATTAGAATAAGCCTAGGGAGGACGAAAATGACCTAAATGTTCAACCAATGACACAAAATGACACAAAATCACATATTGGATTCACAAGATATGTTAAAAACCCTAATTGGATTAGAATAAGCTTAGGGAGGACGAAAATGACCTAAATGTTCAACCAATGACACAAAATGACATATTGGATACACAAGATTGGTTAAAAACCCTAATTGGATTAGAATAAGCCTAGGGAGGAGGAAAATTACCTAAATGTTCAACCAATGACACAAAATCACATATTGGATGCACAAGATTGGTTAAAAACCGTAATTGGATTAGAATAAGCCTAGGGAGGACGAAAATGACCTAAATGTTCAACCAATGACACAAAATGACACAAAATCACATATTGGATGCACAAGATTGGTTAAAAACCCTAATTGGATTAGAATAAGCCTAGGGAGGACGAAAATGACCTAAATCTTCAACCAATGACACAAAATGACACAAAATTACATATTGGATGCACAAGATTGGTTTAAAACCCTAATTGGATTAGAATAAGCCTAGGGAGGACGAAAATGACCTAAATATTCAACCAATCACAAAATCACATATTGGATGCACAAGATTGGTTAAAAACCCTAATTGGATTAGAATAAGCCTAGGGAGGACAAAAATGACCTAAATATTCAACCAATGACACAAATTCACATATTGGATGCACAAGATTGGTTAAAAACCCTAATTGGATTAGAATAAGCCTAGGGAGGACGAAAATGACGTAAATGTTAAACCAATGACACAAAATCACATATTGGATGCACAAGATAGGTTAAAAACCCTAATTGGATTAGAATAAGCCTATGGAGGACGAAAATGATCTATATGTTCAACCAACGACACAAAATGACACAAAATCACATATTGGATGCACAAGATTGGTTAAAAACCCTAATTGGATTAGAATAAGCCTAGGGAGGACGAAAATGACCTAAATGTTCAACCGATGACACAAAATGACACAAAATCACATACTAGATGCACAAGATTGGTTAAAAACCCTAATTGGATTAGAATAAGTCTAGGGAGGACAAAAATGACCTAAGTGTTCAACCAATGACACAAAATGATACAAAATCACATATTGGATGCACAAGATTGGTTAAAAACCCTAATTGGATTAGAATAAGCCTAGGGAGGACGAAAATGACCTAAATGTTCAACCAATGACACAAAATGACACAAAATCACATATTGGATGCTCAAGATTGGTTAAAAACCCTAATTCGATTAGAATAAGCCTAGGGAGGACGAAAATGACCTAAATGTTCAACCAATGACACAAAATCACATATTGGATGCACAAGATTGGTTAAAAACCCTAATTGGATTAGAATAAGCCTAGGGAGGACAAAAATAACCTAAATGTTCAACCAATGACACAAAATCACATATTGGATGCACAAGATTGGTTAAAAACCGTAATTGGATTAGAATAAGCCTAGGGAGGACGAAAATGACCTAAATGTTCAACCAATGACACAAAATGACACAAAATCACATATTGGATGCACAAGATTGCTTAAAAACCCTAATTGGATTAGAATAAGCCTAGGGAGGACGAAAATGACCTAAATGTTCAACGAATGACACAAAATCACATATTGGATGCACAAGATTGGTTAAAAACCCTAATTGGATTAGAATAAGCCTAGGGAGGACGAAAATGACCTAAATGTTCAACCAATGACACAAAATGACACAAAATCACATATTGGATGCACAAGATTGGTTAAAAACCCCAATTGGATTTGAATTAGCCTAGGGAGGACGAAAATGACCTAAATGTTCAACCAATGACAAAAAATGACACAAAATCACATATTGGATGCACAAGATTGGTTAAAAACCCTAATTGGATTAGAATAAGCCTAGGGAGGACGAAAATGACCTAAATGTTCAACCAATGACACAAAATGACACAAAATCACATATTGGATGCACAACATTGGTTAAAAACCCTAATTGGATTATAATAAGCCTAGGGAGGACGAAAATGTCCTAAATGTTCAACCAATGACACAAAATCACATATTAGATGCACAAGATTGGTTAAAAACCCTAATTGGATTAGAATAAGCCTAGGGAGGATGAAAATGACCTAAATGTTCAACCAATGACACAAAATGACACAAAATCACATATTGGATACACAAGATTGGTTAAAAACCCTAATATGATTAGAATAAGCCTAGGGAGGACGAAAATGACCTAAATGTTCAACCAATGACACAAAATGACATAAAATCACATATTTGATGCACAAGATTGGTTAAAAACCCTAACTGGATTAGAATAATCCTAGGGAGGACAAAAATGACCTAAATGTTCAATCAATGACACAAAACTACATATTGGATGCACAAGGTTGGTTCAAAACCCTAATTGGATTAGAATAAGCCTAGCGAGGACGAAAATGACCTAAATGTTCAACCAATGACACAAAATGACACAAAATCACATATTGGATGCACAAGATTGGTTAAAAACCCTAATTGGATTAGAATTAGCCTAGGGAGGACGAAAATGACCTAAATGTTCAACCAATGACAAAAAATGACACAAAATCACATATTGGATGCACAAGATTGGTTAAAAACCGTAATTGGATTAGAATAAGCTTAGGGAGGACGAAAATGACCTAAATGTTCAACCAATGACACAAAATGACACAAAATCACATATTGGATGCACAAGATTGGTTAAAAACCCTAATTGGATTAGAATAAGCCTAGGGAGGACGAAAATAAACTAAATATTCAACCATGGACACAACATGACACAAAATCACATATTGGATGCACAAGATTGGTTAAAAACCCTAATTGGATTAGAATAAGCCTAGGGAGGACGAAAATGACCTAAATGTTCAACCAATGACACAAAATGACACAAAATCACATATTGGATGCACAAGATTGGTTAGAAACCCTAATTGGATTAGAATAAGCCTAGGGAGAACGAAAATGACCTAAATATTCAACCAATGACACAAAAGGACACAAAATCACATATTGGATGCACAAGATTGGTTAAAAACCCTAATTGGATTAGAATAAGCCTAGGGAGGACGAAAATGACCTAAATGTTCAACCAATGACACAAAATGACACAAAATCACATATTGGATGCACAAGATTGGTTAAAAATCGTAATTGGATTAGAATATGCCTAGGGAGGACGAAAATGACCTAAATGTTCAACCAATGACACAAAATGACACAAAATCACATATTGGATGCACAAGATTGGTTAAAAACCCTAATTGGATTAGAATAAGCCTAGGGAGGACGAAAATGACCTAAATGTTCAACCAATGACACAAAATCACATATTGGATGCACAAGATTGGTTAAAAAACCTAATTGGATTAGAATAAGCCTAGGGGGGACAAAAATGACCTAAATGTTCAACCAATGACACAAAATCAGAAATTGGATGCACAAGATTGGTTAAAAAACCTAATTGGATTAGAATAAGCCTAGGGAGGACAAAAATGACCTAAATGTTCAACCAATGACACAAAATCACATACTGGATGCACAAGATTGGTTAAAAACCCTAATTGGATTAGAATAAGCCTAGGGAGGACGAAAATGACCTAAATGTTCAACCAATGACACAAAATGACACAAAATCACATATTGGATGCACAACATTGGTTAAAAACCCTAATTGGATTATAATAAGCCTAGGGAGGACGAAAATGACCTAAATGTTCAACCAATGACACAAAATCACATATTAGATGCACAAGATTGGTTAAAAACCCTAATTGGATTAGAATAAGCCTAGGGAGGATGAAAATGACCTAAATGTTCAACCAATGACACAAAATGACACAAAATCACATATTGGATACACAAGATTGGTTAAAAACCCTAATATGATTAGAATAAGCCTAGGGAGGACGAAAATGACCTTAATGTTCAACCAATGACACAAAATGACACAAAATCACATATTGGATGCACAAGATTGGTTAAAAGCCCTAATTGGATTAGAATTAGCCTAGGGAGGACGAAAATGACCTAAATGTTCAACCAATGACAAAAAATGACACAAAATCACATATTGGATCCACAAGATTGGTTAAAAACCCTAATTGGATTAGAATAAGCCTAGAGAGGACGAAAATGACCTAAATGTTCAACCAATGACACAAAATGACACAAAATCACATATTGGATGCACAACATTGGTTAAAAACCCTAATTAGATTATAATAAGCCTAGGGAGGACGAAAATGACCTAAATGTTCAACCAATGACACAAAATCACATATTGGATGCACAAGATTGGTTAAAAACCCTAATTGGATTAGAATAAGCCTAGGGAGGACGAAAATGACCTAACTGTTCAACCAATGACACAAAATGACACAAAATCACATATTGGATGCACAAGATTGGTTAAAAACCCTAATTGGATTAGAATAAGCCTAGGGAGGACGAAAATGACCTAAATGTTCAACCAATGACACAAAATGACACAAAATCACATATTGGATGCACAAGATTGGTTAAAAATCCTAATTGGATTAAAATAACCCTAGGGAGGACGAAAATGACCTAAATGTTGAACCAATGACACAAAATGACACAAAATCACATATTGGATGCAGAAGATTGGTTAAAAACCCTAAATGGAATAGAATAAGCCTAGGGAGGACGAAAATGAACTAAATGTTCAACCAATGACACAAAATCACATATTGGATGCACAAGATTGGTTAAAAACCCTAATTGGATTAGAATAAGCCTAGGGAGGACGAAAATGACCTAAATGTTCAACCAATGACACAAAATGACACAAAATCACATATTGGATGCACAAGATTGGTTAAAAACACTAATTTGATTAGAATAAGCCTAGGGAGGACGAAAATGACCTAAATGTTCAACCAATGACAAAAAATGACAAAAAATCACATATTGGATGCACAAGATTGGTTAAAAACCCTAATTGGATTAGAATAAGCCTAGGGAGGATGAAAATGACCTAAATGTTCAACCAATGACACAAAATGACACAAAATCACATATTGGATGCACTAGATTGGTTAAAAACCCTAATTGGATTAGAATAAGCCTAGGGAGGACGAAAATGACCTAAATGTTCAACCAATGACACAAAATCACATATTGGTTGCACAAGATTGGTTAAAAACCCTAATTGGATTAGAATAAGCCTAGGGAGGACGAAAATGACCTAAATGTTCAACCAATGACACAAAATCACATATTGGATGCACAAGATTGGTTAAAAATCCTAATTGGATTAGAATAAGCCTAGGGAGGACAAAAATGACCTAAATGTTCAACCAATGGCACAAAATGACACAAAATTACATATTGGATGCACAAGATTGATTAAAAACCCTAATTGGATTAGAATAAGCCTAGGGAGGATAAAAATGACCTAAATGTTCAACCAATGACACAAAATCACATATTGGATGCACAAGATTGGTTAAAAACCCTAATTGGATTAGAATAAGCCTATGGAGGACGAAAATGATCTATATGTTCAACCAACGACACAAAATGACACAAAATCACATATTGGATGCACAAGATTGGTTAAAAACCCTAATTGGATTAGAATAAGCCTAGGGAGGACGAAAATGACCTAAATGTTCAACCGATGACACAAAATGACACAAAATCACATATTGGATGCACAAGATTGGTTAAAAACCGTAATTGGATTAGAATAAGCCTAGGGAGGACGAAAATGACCTAAATGTTCAACCAATGACACAAAATGACACAAAATCACATATTTGATGCACAAGATTGGTTAAAAACCCTAATTGGATTAGAATAATCCTAGGGAGGCCAAAAATGACCTAAATGTTCAATCAATGACACAAAATAACATATTGGATGCACAAGGTTGGTTAAAAACCCTAATTGGATTAGAATAAGCCTAGCGAGGACGAAAATGACCTAAATGTTCAACCAATGACACAAAATGACACAAAATCACATATTGGATGCACAAGATTGGTTAAAAACCCTAATTGGATTAGAATTAGCCTAGGGAGGAATAAAAAGGACCTAAATATTCAACCAATGACAAAAAATGACACAAAATCACATATTGGATGCACAAGATTGGTTAAAAACCGTAATTGGATTAGAATAAGCCTAGGGAGGACGATAATGACCTAAATGTTCAACCAATGACTCAAAATGACACAAAATCACATATTGGATGCACAAGATTGGTTAAAAACCCTAATTGGATTATAATAAGCCTAGGGAGGACGAAAATGACCTAAATGTTCAACAAATGACACAAAATCACATATTGGATGCACAAGATTGGTTAAAAACCCTAATTGGATTAGAATAAGCCTAGGGAGGACGAAAATGACCTAAATGTGCAACCAATGACACAAAATCACATATTGGATGCACAAAATTGGTTAAAAACCCTAATTGGATTAAAATAAGCCTAGGGAGGACGAAAATGACCTAAATGTTCAACCAATGACACAAAATGACACAAAATCACATATTGGATGCACAAGATTGGTTAAAAACCCTAATTGGATTAGAATAAGCCTAGGGAGGACGAAAATGACCTAAATGTTCAACCAATGACACAAAATGACACAAAATCACATATTGGATGCACAAGATTGGTTAAAAACCCTAATTTGATTAGAATAAGCCTAGGGAGGACGAAAACGACCTAAATGTTCAACTGATGACACAAAATGACACAAAATCACATATTGGATGCACAAGATTGGTTAAAAACCCTAATTGGATTAGAATAAGCCTAGGGAGGACGAAAATGACCTAAATGTTCAACCGATGACACAAAATGACACAAAATCACATATTGGATGCACAAGATTGGTTAAAAACCCTAATTGGATTAGAATAAGCCTATGGAGGACGAAAATGATCTATATGTTCAACCAACGACACAAAATGACACAAAATCACATATTGGATGCACAAGATTGGTTAAAAACCCTAATTGGATTAGAATAAGCCTAGGGAGGACGAAAATGACATAAATGTTCAACCAATGACACAAAATCACATATTGGATGCACAAGATTGGTTAAAAACCGTAATTGGATTAGAATAAGCCTAGGGAGGACGAAAATGACCTAAATGTTCAACCAATGACACAAAATGACACAAAATCACATATTGCATGCACAAGATTGGTTAAAAACCCTAATTGGATTAGAATAGGCCTAGGGAGGACGAAAATGACCTAAATGTTATACCAATGACACAAAATGACACAAAATCACATATTGGATGCACATGATCGGATAAAAACCCTAATTGGATTAGAATAAGCCTAGGGAGGACCAAAATGACCTAAATGTTCAACCAATGACACAAAAGGACACAAAATCACATATTGGATGCACAAGATTGGTTAAAAACCCTAATTGGATTAGAATAAGCCTAGGGAGGACGAAAATGACCTAAATGTTCAACCAATGACACAAAATGACACAAAATCACATATTGGATGCACAAGATTGGTTAAAAACCCTAATTGGATTAGAATAAGCCTAGGGAGGACGAAAATGACCTAAATGTTCAACCAATGACACAAAATGACACAAAATCACATATTGGATGCACAAGATTGGTTAAAAACCTTAATTGGATTAGAATAAGCCTAGGGAGGACGAATATGACCTAAATGTTCAACCAATGACACAAAATGACACAAAATCACATATTGGATGCACAAGATTGGTTAAAAACCCTAATTGGATTAGAATAAGCCTAGGGAGGACGAAAATGACCTAAATGTTCAACCAATGACACAAAATGACACAAAATCACATATTGGATGCACAAATTGGTTGAAAACCCTAATTGGATTAGAATAAGCCTAGGGAGGACGAAAACGACCTAAATGTTCAACTGATGACACAAAATGACACAAAATCACATATTGGATGCACAAGATTGGTTAAAAACCCTAATTGGATTAGAATAAGCCTAGGGAGGACGAAAATGACCTAAATGTTCAACCAATGACACAAAATGACACAAAATCACATATTGGATGGACAAGATTGGTTAAAAACCTTAATAGGATTAGAATAAGCCTAGGGAGGACGAAAATGACCTAAATGTTCAACCAATGACACAAAATGACACAAAATCACATATTGGATGCACAAGATTGGTTAAAAACCTTAACTGGATTAGAATAAGCCTAGGGAGTACGATAATGACCTAAATGTTCAACCAATGACACAAAATGACACAAAATCACATATTGGATGCACAAGATTGGTTAAAAACCCTAATTGGATTAGAATAAGCCTAGGGAGGACGAAAATGACCTAAATGTTCAACCAATGACACAAAATGACACAAAATCACATATTGGATGCACAAGATTGGTTTAAAACCCTAATTGGATGAGAATAAGCCTAGGGAGGACGAAAATGACCTAAATGTTCAACCAATGACACAAAATCACATATTGGATGCACAAGATTGGTTAAAAACCCTAATTGGATTAGAATAAGCCTAGGGAGGACGAAAATGACCGAAATGTTCAACCAATGACAAAAAATCACATATTGGATTCACAAGATTGGTTAAAAACCCTAATTGGATTAGAATAAGCCTAGGGAGGACGAAAATGACCTAAATGTTCAACCAATGACACAAAATGACACAAAATCACATACTGGATGCACAAGATTGGTTAAAAACCCTAATTGGATTAGAATAAGCCTAGGGAGGACGTAAATGACCTAAATGTTCAATCTATGACACAAAATCACATATTGGATGCACAAGATTGGTTAAAAACCCTAATTGGATTAGAATAAGCCTAGGGAGGACGAAAATGACCTAAATGTTCAACCAATGACACAAAATGACACAAAATCACATATTGGATGCTCAAGATTGGTTAAAAACCCTAATTCGATTAGAATAAGCCTAGGGAGGACGAAAATGACCTAAATGTTCAACCAATGACACTAAATCACATATTGGATGCACAAGATTGGTTAAAAACCCTAATTGGATTAGAATAAGTCTAGGGAGGATGAAAATGACCTAAATGTTCAACCAATGACACAAAATCACATATTGGATGCACAAGATTGGTTAAAAACCCTAATTGGATTAGAATAAGCCTAGGGAGGACGAAAATGACCTAAATGTTCAACCAATGACACAAAATGACAGAAAATCACAGATTGGATGCACTAGATTGGTTAAAAACCCTAATTGGATTAGAATAAGCCTACGGAGGACGAAAATGACCTAAATGTTCAACAAATGACACAAAATGACACAAAATAACATATTGGATGCACAAGATTGGTTAAAAACCCTAATTGGATTAGAATAAGCCTAGGGAGGACAAAAATGACCTAAATATTCAACCAATGACACAAAATCACATATTGGATGCACAAGATTGGTTAAAAACCCTAATTGGATTAGAATAAGCCTAGGGAGGACGAAATTGACCTAAATGTTAAACCAATGACACAAAATCACATATTGGATGCACAAGATAGGTTAAAAACCCTAATTGGATTAGAATAAGTCTATGGAGGACGAAAATGATCTATATGTTCAACCAACGACACAAAATGACACAAAATCACATATTGGATGCACAAGATTGGTTAAATACCCTAATTGGATTAGAATAAGCCTACGGAGGACGAAAATGACCTAAATGTTCAACAAATGACACAAAATGACACAAAATCACATATTGGATGCACAAGATTGGTTAAAAACCCTAATTGGATTAGAATAAGCCTAGGGAGGACAAAAATGACCTAAATATTCAACCAATGACACAAAATCACATATTGGATGCACAAGATTGGTTAAAAACCCTAATTGGATTAGAATAAGCCTAGGGAGGACGAAAATGACCTAAATGTTCAACCAATGACACAAAATGACTGAAAATCACATATTGGATGCACAAGATTGGATAAATACCCTAATTGGATTAGAATAAGCCTACGGAGGACGAAAATGACCTAAATGTTCAACAAATGACACAAAATGACACAAAATCACATATTGGATGCACAAGATTGGTTAAAAACCCTAATTGGATTAGAATAAGCCTAGGGAGGACAAAAATGACCTAAATATTCAACCAATGACACAAAATCACATATTGGATGCACAAGATTGGTTAAAAACCCTAATTGGATTAGAATAAGCCTAGGGAGGAAGAAAATGACCTAAATGTTCAACCAATGACACAAAATGACACAAAATCACATATTGGATGCACAAGATTGGTTTAAAACCCTAATTGGATTAGAATAAGCCTAGGGAGGACGAAAATGACCTAAATATTCAACCAATCACAAAATCACATATTGGATGCACAAGATTGGTTAAAAACCCAAATTGGATTAGAATAAGCCTAGGGAGGACAAAAATGACCTAAATATTCAACCAATGACACAAAATCACATATTGGATGCACAAGATTGGTTAAAAATCCTAATTGGATTAGAATAAGCCTAGGGAGGACGAAAATGACCTAAATGTTAAACCAATGACACAAAATCACATATTGGATGCACAAGATAGGTTAAAAACCCTAATTGGATTAGAATAAGCCTATGGAGGACGAAAATGATCTATATGTTCAACCAACGACACAAAATGACGCAAAATCACATATTGGATGCACAAGATTGGTTAAAAACCCTAATTGGATTAGAATAAGCCTAGGGAGGACAAAAATGACCTAAATATTCAACCAATGACACAAATTCACATATTGGATGCACAAGATTGGTTAAAAACCCTAATTGGATTAGAATAAGCCTAGGGAGGACGAAAATGACGTAAATGTTAAACCAATGACACAAAATCACATATTGGATGCACAAGATAGGTTAAAAACCCTAATTGGATTAGAATAAGCCTATGGAGGACGAAAATGATCTATATGTTCAACCAACGACACAAAATGACACAAAATCACATATTGGATGCACAAGATTGGTTAAAAACCCTAATTGGATTAGAATAAGCCTAGGGAGGACGAAAATGACCTAAATGTTCAACCGATGACACAAAATGACACAAAATCACATACTAGATGCACAAGATTGGTTAAAAACCCTAATTGGATTAGAATAAGTCTAGGGAGGACAAAAATGACCTAAGTGTTCAACCAATGACACAAAATGATACAAAATCACATATTGGATGCACAAGATTGGTTAAAAACCCTAATTGGATTAGAATAAGCCTAGGGAGGACGAAAATGACCTAAATGTTCAACCAATGACACAAAATGACACAAAATCACATATTGGATGCTCAAGATTGGTTAAAAACCCTAATTCGATTAGAATAAGCCTAGGGAGGACGAAAATGACCTAAATGTTCAACCAATGACACAAAATCACATATTGGATGCACAAGATTGGTTAAAAACCCTAATTGGATTAGAATAAGCCTAGGGAGGACGAAAATGACCTAAATGTTCAACCAATGACACAAAATGACACAAAATCACATATTGGATGCACAAGATTGGTTAAAAACCCTAATTGGATTAGAATAAGCCTAGGGAGGACGAAAATGATCTAAACGATCAACCAATGACACAAAATCACATATTGGAAGCACAAGATTGGTTAAAAACACTAATTGGATTAGAATAACTCTAGGGAGGACGAAAATGACCTAAATGTTCAACCAATGACACAAAATCACATATTGGATGCACAAGACTGGTTAAAAACCCTAATTGGATTAGAATAAGCCTAGGGAGGACGAAAATGACCTAAATGTTCAACCAATGACACAAAATCACATATTGGATGCACAAGATTGGTTAAAAACCCTAATTGGATTAGAATAAGCCTAGGGAGGACGAAAATGACCTAAATGTTCAACCAATGACACAAAATGACACAAAATCACATATTGGATGCTCAAGATTGGTTAAAAACCCTAATTGGATTAGAATAAGCCTAGGTAGGACGAAAATGACCTAAATGTTCAACCAATGACACAAAATCACATATTGGATGCACAAGATTGGTTAAAAACCCTAATTGGATTAGAATAAGCCTAGGGAGGACAAAAATGACCTAAATGTTCAACCAATGGCACAAAATCACATATTGGATGCACAAGATTGGTTAAAAACCCTAATTTGATTAGAATAAGCCTAGGGAGGACGAAAATGACCTAAATGTTCAACCAATGACACAAAATGACACAAAATCACATATTGGATGCACAAGATTGGTTAAAAACCCTAATTGAATTAGAATAAGCCTAGGGAGGACGAAAATGACCTAAATGTTCAACCAATGACACAAAATGACACAAAATCACATATTGGATGCACAAGATTGGTTAAAAACCCTAATTGGATTAGAATAAGCCTAGGGAGGATGAAAATGACCTAAATATTCAACCAATGACACAAAATCACATATTGGATGCACAAGATTGGTTAAAAACCCTAATTGGATTAGAATAAGCCTAGGGAGGACGAAAATGACCTAAATGTTCAACCAATGACACAAAATGACACAAAACCACATATTGGATGCACTATATTGGTTAAAAACCCTAATTGGATTAGAATAAGCCTAGGGAGGACGAAAATGACCTAAATGTTCAACCAATGACACAAAATGACACAAAATCACATATTGGATGCACAAGATTGGTTAAAAACCCTAATTGGAGTAGAATAAGCCTAGGGAGGACGAAAATGACCTAAATGTTAAACAAATGACACAAAATCACATATTGGATGCACAAGATTGGTTAAAAACCCTAATTGGATTAGAATAAGCCTAGGGAGGACGAAAATGACCTAAATGTTCAACCAATGACACAAAATGACACAAAATCACATATTGGATGCACAAGATTGGTTAAAAACCCTAATTGGATTAGAATATGCCTAGGGAGGACCAAAATGACCTAAATGTTCAACCAATGACACATAATGACACAAAATCACATATTGGATGCACAAGATTGGTTAAAAACCCTAATTGGATTAGAATAAGCCTAGGGAGGACGAAAATGACCTAAATGTTCAACCAATGACACAAAATGACACAAAATCACATATTGGATGCACAAGATTGGTTAAAAACCCTAATTGGATTAGAATAAGCGTAGGGAGGACGAAAATGACCTAAATTTTCAACCAATGACACAAAATCACATATTGGATGCACAAGATTTGTTGAAAACCCTAATTGGATTAGAATAAGCCTAGGGTGGGCGAAAATGAACAAAATGTTCAACCAATGACACAAAATAACATATTGGATGCACAAGATTGCTTAAAAACCCTAATTTGATTAGAATAAGCCTAGGGAGGACGAAAATGACCTAAATGTTCAACCAATGACACAAAATGACACAAAATCACATATTGGATGCTCAAGATTGGTTAAAAACCCTAATTGGATTAGAATAAGCCTAGGGAGGACGAAAATGACCTTAATGTGCAACCAATGACACAAAATGACACAAAATCACATATTGGATGCACAAGATTGGTTTAAAACCCTAATTGGATTAGAATAAGCCTAGGGGAAAATGACCTAAATGTTCAACCAATGACACAAAATCACATATTGGATGCACAAGATTGGTTAAAAACCCTAATTGGATTAGAATAAGCCCAAGGAGGACGAAAATGGCCTAAATGTTCAACCAATGACACAAAATCACATATTGGATGCACAAGATTGGTTAAAAACCCTAATTGGATTAGAATAAGCCTAGGGAGGACGAAAATGACCTTAATGTTCAACCAATGACACAAAATGACACAAAATCACATATTGGATGCACAAGATTGGTTAAAAACCCTAATTGGATTAGAATAAGCCTAGGGAGGACGAAAATGACCTAAATGTGCAACCAATGACACAAAATCACATATTGGATGCACAAGATTGGTTAAAAACCCTAATTGGATTAGAATAAGCCTAGGGAGGACGAAAATGACCTAAATGTTCACCCAATGACACAAATTGACACAAAATCACATATTGGATGCACAAGATTGGATAAAAATCCTAATTGGATTAGAATAAGCCTGGGGAGGAAGAAAATGACCTAAATGTTCAACCAATGACACAAAATCACATATTGGATGCACAAGATTGGTTAAAAACCCTAATTGGATTAGAATAAGCCTAGGGAGGACGAAAATGACCTAAATGTTCAACCAATGACACAAAATCACATATTGGTTGCACAAGATTGGTTAAAAACCCTAATTGGATTAGAATAAGCCTAGGTAGGACGAAAATGACCTAAATGTTCAACCAATGACACAAAATCACATATTGGATGCACAAGATTGGTTAAAAACCCTAATTGGATTAGAATAAGCCTAGGGAGGACGAAAATGACCTAAATGTTCAACCAATGACAAAAAATAACACAAAATCACATATTGGATGCACAAGATTGGTTAAAAACCCTAATTGGATTAGAATAAGCCTAGGGAGGACGAAAATGACCTAAATGTTCAACCAATGACACAAAATGACACAAAATCACATATTGGATGCACAGGATTGGTTAAAAACCCTAATTGCATTGGAATAAGCCTAGGGAGGACGAAAATGACCTAAATGTTCAACCAATGACACAAAGTGACACAAAATCACATATTGGATGCACAAGATTGGTTAAAAACCCTAATTGGATTAGAATAAGCCTAGGGAGGACGAAAATGACCTAAATGTTCAACCAATGACACAAAATGACACAAAATCACATATTGGATGCACAAGATTGGTTAAAAACCCTAGTTGGATTATAATAAGCCTAGGGAGGACGAAAATGACCTAAATGTTCAACCAATGACACAAAATCACATATTGGATGCACAAGATTGGTTAAAAACCCTAATTGGATTAGAATAAGCCTAGGGAGGACGAAAATGACCTAAATGTTCAACCAATGACACAAAATGACACAAAATCACATATTGGATGCACAAGATTGGTTAACAACCCTAATTGGATTAGAATAAGCCTAGGGAGGACGAAAATGACCTAAATGTTCAACCAATGACACAAAATGACACAAAATCACATATTGGATGCACAAGATTAGTTAAAAATCCTAATTGGATTAGAATAAGCCTAGCGAGGACGAAAATGACCTAATTGGATTACCAATGACACAAAATCACTTATTATATGCACAAGATTGGTTAAAAACCCTAATTGGATTAGAATAAGCCTAGGGAGGACAAAAATGAACTAAATGTTCAACCAATGACACAAAATGACACAAAATCACATATTGGGTGCACAAGATTGGTTAAAAACCCTAATTGGATTAGAATAAGCCTAGGGAGGACGAAAATGACCTAAATATTCAACCAATGACACAAAATCACATATTGGATGCACAAGATTGGTTAAAAACCCTAATTGGATTAGAATAAGCCTAGGGAGGACGAAAATGACCTAAATGTTCAACCAATGACACAAAATCACATATTGGATGCACAAGATTGGTTAAAAACCCTAATTGGATTAGAATAAGCCTAGGGAGGACGAAAATGACCTAAATGTTCAACCAATGACACAAAATCACATATTGGATGCACAAGATAGGTTAAAAACCCTAATTGGATTGGAATAAGCCAAGGGAGGACGAAAATGACCTAAATGTTCAACCAATGACACAAAATGACCCAAAATTACATATTGGATGCACAAGATTGGTTAAAAACCCTAATTGGATTAGAATAAGCCTAGGGAGGACGAAAATGACCTAAATGTTCAACCAATGACACAAAATGACACAAAATCACATATTGGATGCACAAGATTGGTTAAAAACCCTAATTGGATTAGAATAAGCCTAGGGAGGACGAAAATGACCTAAATGTTCAACCAATGACACAAAATGACACAAAATCACATATTGGATGCTCAAGATTGGTTAAAAACCCTAATTGGATTAGAATAAGGCTAGGAAGGACGAAAATGACCTAAATGTTCAACCAATGACACAAAATCACATATTGGATGCACAAGATTGGTTAAAAACCCTAATTGGATTAGAATAAGCCTAGGGAGGACGAAAATGACCTAAATGTTCAACCAATGACACAAAATGACATAAAATCACATATTGGGTGCACAAGATTGGTTAAAAACCCTAATTGGATTAGAATAAGCCTAGGGAGGACGAAAATGACCTAAATGTTCAACCAATGACACAAAATGACATAAAATCACATATTGGATGCACAAGATTGGTTAAAAACCCTAATTGGATTAGAATAAGCCTAGGGAGGACGAAAATGACCTAAATGTTCAACAAATGACACAAAATGACACAAAATCACATATTGGATGCACAAGATTGGTTAAATACCCTAATTGGATTAGAATAAGCCTACGGAGGTTGAAAATGACCTAAATGTTCAACAAATGACACAAAATGACACAAAATCACATATTGGATGCACAAGATTGGTTAAAAACCCTAATTGGATTAGAATAAGCCTAGGGAGGACAAAAATGACCTAAATATTCAACCAATGACACAAAATCACATATTGGATGCACAAGATTGGTTAAAAACCCTAATTGGATTAGAATAAGCCTAGGGAGGACGAAAATGACCTAAATGTTAAACCAATGACACAAAATCACATATTGGATGCACAAGATAGGTTAAAAACCTTAATTGGATTAGAATAAGCCTATGGAGGACAAAAATGATCTATATGTTCAACCAACGACACAAAATGACACAAAATCACATATTGGATGCACAAGATTGGTTAAAAACCCTAATTGGATTAGAATAAGCCTAGGGAGGACGAAAATGACCTGAATGTTCAACCGATGACACAAAATGACACAAAATCACATATTGGATGCACAAGATTGGTTAAAAACCCTAATTGGATTAGAATAAGCCTAGGGAGGACGAAAATGACCTAAATCTTCAACCAATGACACAAAATGACACAAAATTACATATTGGATGCACAAGATTGGTTTAAAACCCTAATTGGATTAGAATAAGCCTAGGGAGGACGAAAATGACCTAAATATTCAACCAATCACAAAATCACATATTGGATGCACAAGATTGGTTAAAAACCCTAATTGGATTAGAATAAGCCTAGGGAGGACAAAAATGACCTAAATATTCAACCAATGACACAAATTCACATATTGGATGCACAAGATTGGTTAAAAACCCTAATTGGATTAGAATAAGCCTAGGGAGGACGAAAATGACCTAAATGTTAAACCAATGACACAAAATCACATATTCGATGCACAAGATAGGTTAAAAACCCTAATTAAATTAGAATAAGCCTATGGAGGACGAAAATGATCTATATGTTCAACCAACGACACAAAATGACACAAAATCACATATTGGATGCACAAGATTGGTTAAAAACCCTAATTGGATTAGAATAAGCCTAGGGAGGACGAAAATGACCTAAATGTTCAACTGATGACATAAAATGACACAAAATCACATACTGGATGCACAAGATTGGATAAAAACCCTAATTGGATTAGAATAAGCCTAGGGAGGACGACAATGACCTAAATGTTCAACCAATGACACAAAATGATACAAAATCACATATTGGATGCACAAGATTGGTTAAAAACCCTAATTGGATTAGAATAAGCCTAGGGAGGACGAAAATGACCTAAATGTTCAACCAATGACACAAAATCACACATTGGATGCACAAGATTGGTTAAAAACCTTAATTGGATTAGAATAAGCCTAGCGAGGAAGAAAATGATCTAAATGTTCAACCAATGACACAAAATGACACAAAATCACATATTGGATGCAAAAGATTGGTTAAAAACCCTAATAGGATTAGAATAAGCCTAGGGAGGACGAAAATGACCTAAATGTTCAACCAATGACAAAAAATGACACAAAATCACACATTGGATGCACAAGATTGGTTAAAAACCATAATTGGATTAGAATAAGCCTAGCGAGGAAGAAAATGACCTAAAAGTTCAACCAATGACACAAAATGACACAAAATCACATATTGGATGCACAAGATTGGTTAATAACCCTAATTGGATTAGAATAAGCCTAGGGAGGACGAAAATGACCTAAATGTTCAACCAATGACACAAAATGACACAAAATCACATATTGGATGCACAAGATTGGTTAAAAACCCTAATTGAATTAGAATAAGCCTAGGGAGGACGAAAATGACCTAAATGTTCAACCAATGACACAAAATGACACAAAATCACATATTGGATGCACAAGATTGGTTTAAGACCCTAATTGGATTAGAATAAGCCTAGGGAGGACGAAAATGACCTAAATGTTCAACCAATGACACAAAATCACATATTGGATGCACAAGATTGGTTAAAAACCCTAATTGGATTAGAATAAGCCTATGGAGGACGAAAATGACCTAAATGTTCAACCAATGACACAAAATCACATATTGGAAGCACAAGATTGGTTAAAAACCCTAATTGGATTAGAATAAGCCTAGGGAGGACGAAAATGACCTAAATGTTCAACCAATGACACAAAATGACACAAAATCACATATTGGATGCACAAGATTGGTTAAAAACCCTAATTGGATTAGAATAAGTCTAGGGAGGACGAAAATGACCTAAATGTTCAACCAATGACACAAAATCACATATTGGATGCACAAGATTGGTTAAAAACCCTAATTGGATTAGAATAAGCCTAGGGAGGACGAACATGACCTAAATGTTCAACCAATGACACAAAATGACACAAAATCACATATTGGATGCACAAGATTGGTTAAAAACCCTAATTGGATTAGAATAAGCCAAGGGAGGACGAAAATGACCTAAATGTTCAACCAATGACACAAAATAACACAAAATCACATATTGGATGCACAAGATTGGTTAAAAACCCTAATTGGATTAGAATAAGCCTAGGGAGGACGAAAATGACCTAAATGTTCAACCAATGACACAAAATGACACAAAATCACATATTGGATGCACAACATTGGTTAAAAACACTATTTGGATTATAATAAGCCTAGGGAGGACGAAAATGACCTAAATGTTCAACCAATGACACAAAATTACATATTGGATGCACAAGATTGGTTGAAAACCCTAATTGGATTAGAATAAGCCTAGGAAGGACGAAAATGACCTAAATGTTCAACTAATGACACAAAATGACAAAAAATCACATACTGGATGCATAAGATTTGTTAAAAACCCTAATTGGATTAGAATAAGCCTAGGGCGGACGAAAATGACCTAAATGTTCAACCAATGACACAAAATGACACAAAATCACATATTGGATGCACAAGATTAGTTAAAAACCCTAATTGGATTAGAATAAGCCTAGGGAGGACGAAAATGACCTAAATGTTCAACCAATGACACAAAATGACACAAAATCACATATTGGATGCACAAGATTGGTTAAAAACCCTAATTGGATTAGAATAAGCCTAAGTAGGACGAAAATGACCTAAATGTTTAACCAATGACACAAAATCACATATTGGATGCACAAGATTGGTTAAAAACCCTAATTGGATTACAATAAGCCTAGAGAGGACGAAAATGACCTAAATGTGCAACCAATGACACAAAATCACATATTGGATGCACAAAATTGGTGAAAAACCCTAATTGGGTTAGAATAAGCCTAGGGAGGACGAAAATGACCTAAATGTGCAACCAATGACACAAAATCACATATTGGATGCACAAGATTAGTTAAAAACCCTAATTGGATTAGAATAAGCCTAGGGAGGACGAAAATGACCTAAATGTTCAACCAATGACACAAAATGACACAAAATCACATATTCGATGCACAAGATTGGTTAAAAACCTTAATTGGATTAGAATAAACCTAGGGAGGAGGAAAATGACCTAAATGTTCAACCAATGACACAAAATGACACAAAATCACATATTGGATGCACAAGATTGGTTAAAAACCCTAATTGGATTAGAATAAGCCTAGGGAGGACGAAAATGACCTAAATGTTCAACCAATGACACAAAATGACACAAAATCACATATTGGATGCACAAGATTAGTTAAAAACCCTAATTGGATTAGAATAAGCCTAGGGAGGACGAAAATGACCTAAATGATCATTCAATGACACAAAATCACATATTGGATGCACAAGATTGGTTAAAAACACTAATTGGATTAGAATAACTCTAGGGAGGACGAAAATGACCTAAATGTTCAACCAATGACACAAAATCACATATTGGATGCACAAGATTGGTTAAAAACCCTAATTGGATTAGAATAAGCCTAGGGAGGACGAAAATGACCTAAATGTTCAACCAATGACACAAAATGACACAAAATCACATATTGGATGCACAAGATTGGTTAAAAACCCTAATTGGATTAGAAAAGCCTAGGGAGGACGAAAATGACCTAAATGTTCAACCAATGACACAGAATCACATATTGGATGCACAAGATTGGTTAAAAACCCTAATTGGATTAGAATAAGCCTAGGGAGGACGAAAATGACCTAAATGTTCAACCAATGACACAAAATGACACAAAATCACATATTGGATGCACAAGATTGGTTAAAAACCCTAATTGGATTAGAATAAGCCTAGGGAGGATGAAAATGACCTAAATGTTCAACCAATGACACAAAATGTCACAAAATCACATATTGGATGCACAAGATTGGTTAAAAACACTAATTGGATTAGAATAAGCCTAGGGAGGTCGAAAATGACCTAAATGTTCAACCAATGAAACAAAATCACATATTGGATGCACAAGATTGGTTAAAAACCCTAATTGGATTAGAATAAGCCTAGGGAGGACGAAAATGACCTAAATGTTCAACCAATGACACAAAATGACACAAAATCACATATTGGATGCACAAGATTGGTTAAAAACCCTAATTGGATTAGAATATGCCTAGGGAGGACCAAAATGACCTAAATGTTCAACCAATGACACATAATGACACAAAATCACATATTGGATGCACAAGATTGGTTAAAAACCCTAATTGGATTAGAATAAGCCTAGGGAGGACGAAAATGACCTAAATGTTCAACCAATGACACAAAATGACACAAAATCACATATTGGATGCACAAGATTGGTTAAAAACCCTAATTGGATTAGAATATCGCTAGGGAGGACGAAAATGACCTAAATGTTCAACCAATGACACAA
The DNA here is from genome assembly GCA_037974755.1 of Cicer yamashitae. Classification (NCBI taxonomy): domain Eukaryota; kingdom Viridiplantae; phylum Streptophyta; class Magnoliopsida; order Fabales; family Fabaceae; genus Cicer; species Cicer yamashitae. Next base: position 25,425,328 of record JBBPBQ010000003.1, read on the forward strand.
AATCACATATTGGATGCACAAGATTGGTTAAAAACCCTAATTGGATTAGAATAAGCCTAGGGACGACAAAAATGACCTAAATATTCAACCAATGACACAAAATGACACAAAATCACATATTGGATGCACAAGATTGGTTAAAAACCCTAATTCGATTACAATAAGCCTAGGGAAGACGAAAATGACCTAAATGTTCAACCAATGACACAAAATCACATATTGGATGCATAAGATTGGTTAAAAACCCTAATTGGATTAGAATAAGCCTAGGGACGACAAAAATGACCTAAATGTTCAACCTATGACACAAAATGACACAAAATCACATATTGGATGCACAAGATTGGTTAGAAACCGTAATTGAATTAGAATAAGCCTAGGGAGGACGAAAATGACCTAAATGTTCAACCAATGACACAAAATGACACAAGATCACATATTGGATGCACAAGATTGGTTAAAAACCCTAATTGGATTAGAATAAGCCTAGGGAGGACGAAAATGACCTAAATGTTCAACAAATGACACAAAATCACATATTGGATGCACAAGATTGGTTAAAAACCCTAATTGGATTAGAATAAGCCTAGGGAGGACGAAAATGACCTAAATGTTCAACCAATGACACAAAATGACAGAAAATCACATATTGGATGCACAAGATTTGTTAAAAACCCTAATTGGATTAGAATAAGCCTAGGGTGGGCGAAAATGACCTAAATGTTCAACCAATGACACAAAATCACATATTGGATGCACAAGATTGGTTAAAAACCCTAATTGGATTAGAATAAGCCTATGGAGGACGAAAATGATCTATATGTTCAACCAACGACACAAAATGACACAAAATCACATATTGGATGCACAAGATTGGTTAAAAACCCTAATTGGATTAGAATAAGCCTAGGGAGGACGAAAATGACCTAAATGTTCAATCGATGACAAAAAATGACTCAAAATCACATACTGGATGCACAAGATTGGTTAAGAACCCTAATTGGATTAGAATAAGCCTAGGGAGGACGAAAATGACCTAAATGTTCAACCGATGACACAAAATGATACAAAATCACATATTGGATGCACAAGATTGGTTAAAAACCCTAATTGGATTAGAATAAGCCTACGGATGACGAAAATGACCGAAATGTTCAATCTTAGAATAAGTCTAGGGAGGACGAAACTGACCTAAATGTTCAACCAATGACACAAAATGACACAAAATCACATATTGGATGCACAAGATTGGTTAAAAACCCTAATTGGATTAGAATAAGCCTAGGGAGGACGAAAATGACCTAAATGTTCAACCACTGACACAAAATGACACAAAATCAAATATTGGATGCACAAGATATGTTAAAAACCCTAATTGGATTAGAATAAGCCTAGGGAGGACGAAAATGACCTAAATGTTCAACCAATGACACAAAATGACACAAAATCACATATTGGATGCACAAGATTGGTTAAAAACCCTAATTGGATTAGAATAAACCTAGAGTGGACGAAAATGACCTAAATGTTCAACCAATGACACAAAATCACATATTGGATGCACAAGATTGGTTAAAAACCCTAATTGGATTAGAATAAGCCTAGGGAGGACGAAAATGACCTAAATGTTCAACCAATGACACAAAATGACACAAAATCACATATTGGATGCACTAGCTTGGTTAAAAACCCTAATTGGATTAGAATAAGCCTAGGGAGGACGAAAATGACCTAAATGTTCAACCAATGACACAAAATGACACAAAATCACATATTGGATGCACAAGATTGGTTAAAAACCCTAATTGGATTAGAATAAGCCTAGGGAGGACGAAAATGACCTAAACGTTCAACCAATGACACAAAATCACATATTGGATGCACAAGATTGGATAAAAACCCTAATTAAATTAGAATAAGCCTAGGGAGGACGAAAATGACCTAAATGTTCAACCAATGACACAAAATGACTTATTGGATGCACAACATTGTTTAAAACCCCTAATTGGATTAGAATAAGCCTAGGGAGGACGAAAATGACCTAAATGTTCAACCAATGACACAAAATGACACAAAATCACATATTGGATGCACAAGATTGGTTAAAAACCCTAATTGGATTAGAATAAGCCTAGGGAGGACGAAAATGACCTAAATGTTCAACCAATGACACAAAATGACACAAAATCACATATTGGATGCACAAGATTGGTTAAAAACCCTAATTGGATTAGAATAAGTCTAGGGAGGACGAAAATGACCTAATTGGATTACATATGACACAAAATGACAGAAAATGACACAAAATCACATATTGGATGCACAAGATTGGTTAAAAACCCTAATTGGATTAGAATAAGCCTAGGGAGGACGAAAATGACCTAAATGTTCAACCAATGACACAAAATGACACAAAATCACATATTGGATGCACAAGATTGGTTAAAAACCCTAATTGGATTAGAATATGCCTAGGGAGGACCAAAATGACCTAAATGTTCAACCAATGACACATAATGACACAAAATCACATATTGGATGCACAAGATTGGTTAAAAACCCTAATTGGATTAGAATAAGCCTAGGGAGGACGAAAATGACCTAAATGTTCAACCAATGACACAAAATGACACAAAATCACATATTGGATGCACAAGATTGGTTAAAAACCCTAATTGGATTATAATAATCCTAGGGAGGACGAAAATAACCTAAATGTTCAACCAATGACACAAAATGACAGAAAATCACATATTGGATGCACAAGATTGGTTAAAAACCCTAATTGGATTAGAATAAGCCTACGGAGGACGAAAATGACCTAAATGTTCAACAAATGACACAAAATCACATATTGGATGCACAAGATTGGTTAAAAACCCTAATTGGATTAGAATAAGCCTAGGGAGGACGAAAATGACCTAAATGTTCAATCGATGACATAAAATGACTCAAAATCACATACTGGATGCACAAGATTGGTTAAAAACCCTAATTGGATTAGAATAAGCCTAGGGAGGACGAAAATGACCTAAATGTTCAACCGATGACACAAAATGATACAAAATCACATATTGGATGCACAAGATTGGTTAAAAACCCTAATTGGATTAGAATAAGCCTAGGGAGGACAAAAATGACCTAAATGTTCAACCAATGACACAAAATCACATATTGGATGCACAAGATTGGTTAAAAACCCTAATTGGATTATAATAATCCTAGGGAGGACGAAAATGACCTAAATGTTCAACCAATGACACAAAATGACAGAAAATCACATATTGGATGCACAAGATTGGTTAAAAACCCTAATTGGATTAGAATAAGCCTAGGGAGGACGAAAGTGACCTAAATGTTCAACCAATGACACAAAATGATACAAAATCACATATTGGATGCACAAGATTGGTTAAAAACCCTAATTGGATTAGAATAAGCCTAGGGAGGACGAAAATGACCTAAATGTTCAACCAATGACACAAAATCACATATTGTTGCACAAGATTGGTTAAAAACCCTAATTGAATTAGAATAAGCATAGGGAGGACGAGAATGACCTAAATGTTCAACCAATAACACAAAATCACATATTGGATGCACAAGATTGATTAAAAACCCTAATTGGATTAGAATAAGCCTAGGGAGGACGAAAATGACCTAAATGTTCAACCAATGACACAAAATGATACAAAATCACATATTGGATGCACAAGATTGGTTAAAAACCCTAATTGGATTAGAATAAGCCTAGGGCGGACGAAAATGACCTAAATGTTCAACCAATGACACACAATCACATATTGGATGCACAAGATTGGTTAAAAACCTTAATTGGATTAGAATAAGCCTAGGGTGGACCAAAATGACCTAAATGTTCAACCAATGTCACAAAATGACACAAAATCACATATTGGATGCACAAGATTGGTTAAAAACCCTAATTGGATTAGAATAAGCCTACGGAGGAGGAAAATGACCTAAATGTTCAACAAATGACACAAAATGACACAAAATAACATATTGGATGCACAAGATTGGTTAAAAACCCTAATTGGATTAGAATAAGCCTAGGGAGAACAAACATGACCTAAATATTCAACCATTGATACAAAATCACATATTGGATGCACAAGATTGGTTAAAAACCCTAATTGGATTAGAATAAGCCTAGGGAGGACGAAAATGACCTAAATCTTAAACCAATGACACAAAATGACACAAAATTAAATATTGGATGCACAAGATTGGTTAAAAACCCTAATTGGATTAGAATAAGTCTAGGGAGGACGAAAATGACCTAAATGTTCAACCAATGACACAAAATCACATATTGGATGCACAAGATTGGTTAAAAACCCTAATTGGATTAGAATAAGCCTAGGGAGGACGAAAATGACCTCAATGTTCAACCAATGACACAAAATGACACAAAATCACATATTGGATGCACAAGATTGGTTAAAAACCCTAATTGGATTAGAATAAGCCTAGGGAGGACGAAAATGACCTAAATGTTCAACCAATGACACAAAATCACATATTGGTTGCACAAGATTGGTTAAAAACCCTAATTGGATTAGAATAAGCCTAGGGAGGACGAAAATGACCTAAATGATCAACCAAAGACACAAAATCACATATTGGATGCACAAGATTGGTTAAAAACCCTAATTGGATTAGAATAAGCCTAGGGAGGACGAAAATGACCTAAATGTTCAACCATTCACAAAATCACATATTGGATGCACAAGATTGGTTAAAAACCCTAATTGGATTAGAATAAGCCTAGGGAGGACGAAAATGACCTAAATGTTCAACCAATCACAAAATCACATATTGGATGCACAAGATTGGTTAAAAACCCTAATTGGATTAGAATAAGCCTAGGGAGGACGAAATTGACCTAAATGTTCAACTAATGACACAAAATCACATATTGGTTGCACAAGATTGGTTAAAAACCCTAATTGGATTAGAATAAGCCTAGGGAGGACGAAAATGACCTAAATGTTCAACCAATGACACAAAATCACATATTGGATGCACAAGATTGGTTAAAAACCCTAATTGGATTAGAATAAGCCTAGGGAGGACGAAAATGACCTAAATGTTCAACCAATGACACAAAATGACATATAGGATGCACAAGATTGGTTAAAAACCCTAATTGGATTAGAATAAGCCTAGGGAGGACGAAAATGACCTAAATGTTCAACCAATGACACAAAATGACACAAAATCACATATTGGATGCACAAGATTGGTTAAAAACCCTAATTGGATTAGAATAATCCTTGGGAGGACAAAAATGACCTAAATGTTCAACCAATGACACAAAATCACATATAGGATGCATAAGATTGGTTAAAAACCCTAATTGGATTAGAATAAGCCTAGGGAGGACGAAAATGACCTAAATGTTCAACCAATGACACAAAATGACACAAAATCACATATTGGATGCACAAGATTGGTTAAAAACCCTAATTGGATTAGAATAAGCCTAGGGAGGACGAAAATGACCTAAATGTTCAACCAATGACACAAAATGACACAAAATTATATATTGCATGCACAAGATTGGTTAAAAACCCTAATTGGATTAGAATAGGCCTAGGGAAAACGAAAATGACCTAAATGTTATACCAATGACACAAAATGACACAAAATCACATATTGGATGCACATGATCGGTTAAAAACCCTAATTGGATTAGAATAAGCCTAGGGAGGACCAAAATGACCTAAATGTTCAACCAATGACACAAAATGACACAAAATCACATATTGGATGCACAAGATTGGTTAAAAACCCTAATTGGATTAGAATAAGCCTAGGGAGGACGAAAATGACCTAAATGTTCAACCAATGACACAAAATGACACAAAATCACATATTGGATGCACAAGATTGGTTAAAAACCCTAATTGGATTAGAATAAGCCTAGGGAGGACGAAGAAGACCTAAATGTTCAACCAATGACACAAAATCACATATTAGATGCACAAGATTGGTTACAAACCCTAATTGGATTAGAATATGCCTAGGGAGGACGAAAATGACCTAAATGTTCAACCAATGACACAAAATCACATATTGGATGCACAAGATTGGTTAAAAACCCTAATTGGATTAGAATAAGCCTAGGGAGGACGAAAATGACCTAAATGTTCAACCAATGACACAAAATCACATATTGGATGCACAAGATTGGTTAAAAACTCTAATTGGATTAGAATAAGCCTAGGGACGACGAAAATGACCTAAATGTTCAACCATTAAAACAAAATCACATATTTGATGCACAAGATTTGTTAAAAACCGTAATTGGATTAGAATAAGCTTAGGGAGGACGAAAATGACCTAAATGTTCAACCAATGACACAAAATGACACAAAATCACATATTGGATGCACAAGATTGGTTAAAAACCCTAATTGGATTAGAATAAGCCTAGGGAGGATGAAAATGACCTCAATGTTCAACTAGTGACACAAAATCACATATTGGATACACAAGATTGGTTAAAAACGCTAATTGGATTAGAATAAGCCTAGGGAGTACGAAAATGACCTAAATGTTCAACCAATGACACAAAATCACATATTGGATGCACAAGATTGGTTAAAAACCCTAATTGGATTAGAATAAGCCTAGGGAGGACGAAAATGACCTAAATGTTCAACCAATGACACAAAATGACACAAAATCACATATTGGATGCACAAGATTGGTTAAAAACCCTAATTGGATTAGAATAAGCCTAGGGAGGACGAAAATGACAAAAATGTTGAACCAATGACACAAAATGACACAAAATCACTTATTGGATGCACAAGATTGGTTAAAAACCCTAATTGGATTAGAATAAGCCTAGGGAGGACGAAAATTACCTAAATGTTCAACCAATGACACAAAATGACCCAAAATCACATATTGGATGCACAAGATTGGTTAAAAACCCTAATTGGATTAGAATAAGCCTAGGGAGGACGAAAATGACCTAAATGTTCAACCAATGACACAAAATGACACAAAATCACATATTGGATGCACAAGATTGGTTAAAAACCCTAATTGGAATAGAATAAGCCTAGGGAGGACAAACATGACCTAAATATTCAACCAATGATACAAAATCACATATTGGATGCACAAGATTGGTTAAAAACCCTAATTGGATTAGAATAAGCCTAGGGAGGACGAAAATGACCTAAATCTTCAACCAATGACACAAAATGACACAAAATTAAATATTGGATGCACAAGATTGGTTAAAAACCCTAATTGGATTAGAATAAGCCTAGGGAGGACGAAAATGACCTAAATGTTCAACCAATGACACAAAATCACATATTGGATGCACAAGATTGGTTAAAAACCCTAATTGGATTAGAATAAGCCTACGGAGGAGGAAAATGACCTAAATGTTCAACAAATGACAAAAATGACACAAAATCACATATTGGATGCACAAGATTGGTTAAAAACCCTAATTGGATTTGAATAAGCCTAGGGAGGACAAACATGACCTAAATATTCAACCAATGACACAAAATCACATATTGGATGCACAAGATTGGTTAAAAACCCTAATTGGATTAGAATAAGCCTACGGAGGAGGAAAATGACCTAAATGTTCAACAAATGACAAAAATGACACAAAATCACATATTGGATGCACAAGATTGGTTAAAAACCCTAATTGGATTTGAATAAGCCTAGGGAGGACAAACATGACCTAAATATTCAACCAATGATACAAAATCACATATTGGATGCACAAGATTGGTTAAAAACCCTAATTGGATTAGAATAAGCCTAGGGAGGACGAAAATGACCTAAATCTTCAACCAATGACACAAAATGACACAAAATTAAATATTGGATGCACAAGATTGGTTAAAAACCCTATTTGGATTAGAATAAGTCTAGGGAGGACGAAAATGACCTAAATGTTCAACCAATGACACAAAATCACATATTGGATGCACAAGATTGGTTGAAAACCCTAATTGGATTAGAATAAGCCTAGGGCGGACGAAAATGACCTAAATGTTCAACCAATGACACAAAATCACATATTGGATGCACAAGATTGGTTAAAAACCCTAATTGGATTAGAATAAGCCTAGGGAGGACGAAAATGACCTAAATGTTCAACCAATGACACAAAATGACACAAAATCACATATTAGATTCACAAGATTGGTTAAAAACCCTAATTGGATTAGAATAAGCCTACGGAGGAGGAAAATGACCTAAATGTTCAACAAATGACACAAAATGACACAAAATCACATATTGGATGCACAAGATTGGTTAAAAACCCTAATTGGATTAGAATAAGCCTAGGGAGGACAAACATGACCTAAATATTCAACCAATGACACAAAATCACATATTGGATGCACAAGATTGGTTAAAAACCCTAATTGGATTAGAATAAGCCTAGGGAGGACGAAAATGACCTAAATGTTCAACAAATGACACAAAATCACATATTGGATGCACAAGATTGGTTAAAAACCCTAATTGGATTAGAATAAGCCTATGGAGGAGGAAAATGACCTAAATGTTCAACAAATGACACAAAATGACACAAAATCACATATTGGATGCTCAAGATTGGTTAAAAACCCTAATTGGATTAGAATAAGCCTAGGGAGGATGAAAATGACCTAAATGTTCAACCAATGACACAAAATGACAGAAAATCACATATTGGATGCACAAGATTGGTTAAAAACCCTAATTGGATTAGAATAAGCCTACGGAGGACGAAAATGACCTAAATGTTCAACAAACGACACAAAATGACACAAAATCACATATTGGATGCACAAGATTGGTTAAAAACCCTAATTGGATTAGAATAAGCCTAGGGAGGACAAAAATGACCTAAATATTCAACCAATGACACAAAATCACATATTGGATACACAAGATTGGCTAAAAACCCTAATTGGATTAGAATAAGCCTAGGGAGGACGAAAATGACCTAAATGTTCAACCAATGACACAAAATGACACAAAATCACATATTGGATGCACAAGATTGGTTAAAAACCCTAATTGGATTAGAATAAGCCTAGGGAGGACGAAGATGACCTAAATGTTCAACCAATCACAAAATCACATATTGGATGCACAAGATTGGTTAAAAATCCTAATTGGATTAGAATAAGCCTAGGGAGGACGAAAGTGACCTAAATGTTCAACCAATGACACAAAATCACATATTGGATGCAAAAGATTGGTTAAAAACCCTAATTGGATTAGAATAAGCCTAGGGAGGACGAAAATGACCTAAATGTTCAACCAATGACACAAAATCACATATTGGTTGCACAAGATTGGTTAAAAACCCTAATTGGATTAGAATAAGCCTAGGGAGGACTAAAATGACCTAAATGTTCAACCAATGACACAAAATCACATATTGGATGCACAAGATTGATTAAAAACCCTAATTGGATTAGAATAAGCCTAGGGAGGACGAAAATGACCTAAATCTTCAACCAATGACACAAAATGACACAAAATTACATATTGGATGCACAAGATTGGTTAAAAACCCTAATTGGATTAGATTAAGTCTAGGGAGGACGAAAATGACCTAAATGTTAAACCAATGACACAAAATCACATATTGGATGCACAAGATTGGTTAAAAACCCTAATTGGATTAGAATAAGCCTAGGGAGGACGAAAATGACCTAAATGTTCAACCAATCACAAAATCACATATTGGATGCACAAGATTGGATAAAAACCCTAATTGGATTATAATAAGCCTAGGGAGGACAAAAATGACGTAAATGTTCAACCAATGACACAAAATGACAAAAAATCACATATTGCATGCACAAGATTGGTTAAAAACCCTAATTGGATTAGAATAATCCTAGGGAGGACGAAAATGACCTAAATGTTCAACAAATGACACAAAATGACACAAAATCACATATTGGATGCACAAGATTGGTTAAAAACCCTAATTGGATTAGAAGTCTAGGGAGGACGAAAATGACCTAAATGTTCAACCAATGACACAAAATCACATATTGGATGCACAAGATTGGTTAAAAACCCTAATTGGATTAGAATAAGCCTATGGAGGACGAAAATGACCTAAATGTTCAACAAATGAAACAAAATCACATATTGGATGCACAAGATTGGTTAAAAACCCTAATTGGATTAGAATAAGCCTAGGGAGGACGAAAATGACCTAAATGTTCAACCAATGACACAAAATGACACAAAATCACATATTGGATGCACAAGATTGGTTAAAAACCCTAATTGGATTAGAATAAGCCTAGGGAGGACGAAGATGACCTATATGTTCAACCAATGACACAAAATCACATATTGGATGCACAAGATTGGTTAAAAACCTTAATTGGATTAGGATAAGCCTAGGGAGGACGAAAATGACCTAAATGTTCAACCAATGACACAAAATCACATATTGGATGCACAAGATTGGTTAAAAACCCTAATTGGATTAGAAAAAGCCTAGCGAGGACGAAAATGACCTAAATGTTCAACCAATGACACAAAATCACATATTTGATGCACAAGATTGGTTAAAAACCCTAATTGGATTAAAAAGATCCTAGGGAGGACGAAAAAGACCTAAATGTTCAACCAATGACACAAAATGACACAAAATCACATATTGGATGCACATGATTGGTTAAAAACCCTAATTAGATTAGAATAAGGCTAGGGAGGACGTAAATGACCTAAATGTTCAACCAATGACACAAAATCACATGTTGGATGCACAAGATTGGTTAAAAACCCTAATTGGATTAGAATAAGCCTAGGGAGGACGAAAATGACCTAAATGTTCAACCAATGACACAAAATGACACAAAATCACATATTGGATGCACAAGATTGGTTAAAAACCCTAATTGGATTAGAATAATCCCACAGAGGACGAAAATGACCTAAATGTTCAACCAATGACACAAAATCACATATTGGATGCACAAGATTGGTTAAAAACCCTAATTGGATTGAAAAGAACCTAGGGAGGACGAAAATGACCTAAATGTTCAACCAATGACACAAAATGACACAAAATCACACATTGGATGCACAAGATTGGTTAAGAACCTTAATTGGATTAGAATAAGCCAAGGGAGGACGAAAATGACCTAAATGTTCAACCAATGACACAAAATGACACAAAATCACATATTGGATGCACAAGATTGGTTAAAAACCCTAATTGGATTAGAATAAGCCTAGGGAGGACAAAAATGACCTAAATATTCAACCAATGACACAAAATCACATATTGGATGCACAAGATTGGTTAAAACTCGTAATTGGATTAGAATAAGCCTAGGGAGGACGAAAATGACCTAAATGTTCAACCAATGACACAAAATGACACAAAATCACATATTGGATGCACAAGATTGGTTAAAAACCCTAATTGGATTAGAATAAGCCTAGGGAGGACAAAAATGACCTAAATGTTCAACCAATGACACAAAATCACATATTGGATACACAAGATTGATTAAAAACCCTAATTGGATTAGAATAAGCCTAGGGAGGACGAAAATGACCTAAATGTTCAACCAATGACACAAAATCACATATTGGATGCACAAGATTGGTTAAAAACCCTAATTGGATTAGAATAAGCCTAGGGAGGACGAAAATGACCTAAATGTTCAACCAATGACACAAAATGACACAAAATCACATATTGGATGCACAAGATTGGTTAAAAACCCTAATTGGATTAGAATAAGCCTAGGGAGGACGAAAATGATCTAAACGATCAACCAATGACACAAAATCACATATTGGAAGCACAAGATTGGTTAAAAACACTAATTGGATTAGAATAACTCTAGGGAGGACGAAAATGACCTAAATGTTCAACCAATGACACAAAATCACATATTGGATGCACAAGACTGGTTAAAAACCCTAATTGGATTAGAATAAGCCTAGGGAGGACGAAAATGACCTAAATGTTCAACCAATGACACAAAATCACATATTGGATGCACAAGATTGGTTAAAAACCCTAATTGGATTAGAATAAGCCTAGGGAGGACGAAAATGACCTAAATGTTCAACCAATGACACAAAATCACATATTGGATGCACAAGATTGGTTAAAAACCCTAATTGGATTAGAATAAGCCTAGGGAGGATGAAAATGACCTAAATGTTCAACGAATGACACAAAATCACATATTGGATGCACAAGATTGGTTAGAAACCCTAATTGGATTAGAATAAGCCTAGGGAGGACGAAAATGACCTAAATGTTCAACCAATGACACATAATCTCATATTGGATGCACAAGATTGGTTAAAAACCCTAATTGGATTAGAATAAGCCTAGGGAGGACGAAAATGACCTAAATGTTCAACCAATGACACAAAATGACACAAAATCACATATTGGATGCACAAGATTGGTTAAAAACCCTAATTGGAATAGAATAAGCCTAGGGAGGACAAACATGACCTAAATATTCAACCAATGATACAAAATCACATATTGGATGCACAAGATTGGTTAAAAACCCTAATTGGATTAGAATAAGCCTAGGGAGGACGAAAATGACCTAAATCTTCAACCAATGACACAAAATGACACAAAATCAAATATTGGATGCACAAGATTGGTTAAAAACCCTAATTGGATTAGAATAAGCCTAGGAAGGACGAAAATGACCTAAATTTTCAACCAATGACACAAAATGACACAAAATCACATATTGGATGCACAAGATTGGTTAAAAACCCTAATTGGATTAGAATAAGCCTAGGAAGGACGAAAATGACCTAAATGTTCAACCAATGACACAAAATCACATATTGGATGCACAAGATTGGTTAAAAACCCCAATTGGATTAGAATAAGCCTAGGGAGGACGAAAATGACCTAAATGTTCAACCAATGACACAAAATGACACAAAATCACATATTGGATGCACAAGATTGGTTAAAAACCCTAATTGAATTAGAATAAGCCTAGGGAGGACGAAAATGACCTAAATGTTCAACCAATGACACAAAATGACACAAAATCACATATTGGATGCACAAGATTGGTTAAAAACCCTAATTGGATTAGAATAAGCCTAGGGACGACGAAAATGACCGAAATGTTAAACAAATGACACAAAATCACATATTGGATGAACAAGATTGGTTAAAAACCCTAATTGGATTAGAATAAGCCTAGGGAGGACGAAAATGACCTAAATGTTCAACCAATGACACAAAATGACACAAAATCACATATTGGATGCACAAGATTGGTTGAAAATCCTAATTGGATTAGAATAAGCATAGGGAGGACGAAATTGACCTAAATGTTCAACCAATGACACAAAATGACACAAAATCACATATTGGATGCACAAGATTGGTTAAAAACCCTAATTGGATTAGAATAAGCCTAGGGAGGACGAAAATGACCTAAATGTTGAACCAATGACACAAAATCACATATTGGATGCACAAGATTGGTTAAAAACCCTAATTGGATTAGAATAAGCCTAGGGAGGACGAAAATGACCTAAATGTTCAACAAATGACACAAAATGACACAAAATCACATATTGGATGCACAAGATTGGTTAAAAACCCTAATTGGATTAGAATAAGCCTAGGGAGGACAAACATGACCTAAATATTCAACCAATGATACAAAATCACATATTGGATGCACAAGATTGGTTAAAAACCCTAATTGGATTAGAATAAGCCTAGGGAGGACGAAAATGACCTAAATGTTCAACAAATGACACAAAATCACATATTGGATGCACAAGATTGGTTAAAAACCCTAATTGGATTAGAATAAGCCTAGGGAGGACGAAAATGACCTAAATGTTCAACCAATGACACAAAACGACACAAAATCACATATTGGATGCACAAGATTGGTTAAAAACCCTAATTGGAAAAGAATATGCTTAGGGAGGACGAAAATGACCTAAATGTTCAACCAATGACACAAAATGACACAATCACATATTGGATGCACAAGATTGGTTAAAACCCTAATTGGATTAGAATAAGCCTACGGAGGACGAAAATGACCTAAATGTTCAACCAATGACACAAAATCACATATAGGATGCACAAGATTGGTTAAAAACCCTAATTGGATTAGAATAAGCCTAGGGAGGACGAAAATGACCTAAATGTTCAACCAATGACACAAAATGACACAAAATCACATATTGGATGCACAAGATTGGTTAAAAACCCTAATTGGATTAGAATAAGCCTAGGGAGGACAAAAATTTCCTAAATGTTCAACCAATGACACAAAATCACATATTGGATGCACAAGATTGGTTAAAAACCCTAATTGGATTAGAATAAGCCTAGGGAGGACGAAAATGACCTAAATGTTCAACCAATGACACAAAATTACACAAAATCACATATTGGATGCTCAAGATTGGTTAAAAACCCTAATTGGATTAGAATAAGCCTAGGGAGGACGAAAATGACCTAAATGTTCAACCAATGACACAAAATCACATATTGGATGCACAAGATTGGTTAAAAACCCTAATTGGATTAGAATAAGCCTAGGGAGGACGAAAATGACCTAAATGTTCAACCAATGACACAAAATCACATATTGGATGCACAAGATTGGTTAAAAACCGTAATTGTATTAGAATAAGCCTAGGGAGGACGAAAATGACCTAAATGTTTAACCATTGACACAAAATGACACAAAATCACATATTGGATGCACAAGATTGTTTAAAAACCCTAATTGGATTAGAATAAGCCTAGGGAGGACGAAAATGACCTAAATGTTCAACCAATAACACAAACTCACATATTGGATGCACAAGATTGGTTAAAAACCGTAATTGTATTAGAATAAGCCTAGGGAGGACGAAAATGACCTAAATGTTCAACCAATGACACAAAATGACACAAAATCACATATTGGATGCACAAGATTGGTTAAAAACCCTAATTGGATTAGAATAAGCCTAGGGAGGACGAAAATGACCTAAATGTTCAACCAATGACACAAAATCACATATTGGTTCCACAAGATTGGTTAAAAACCCTAATTGGATTAGAATAAGCCTAGAGAGGACGAAAATGACCTAAATGTTCAACCAATGACACAAAATGACACAAAATCACATATTGGATGACCAAGATTGGTTAAAAAGCCTAATTGGATTACAATAAGTCTATGGAGGACGAAAATGACCTAAATGTTCAACCAATGACACAAAATCACATATTGGATGCACAAGATTGGTTAAAAACCCTAATTGGATTAGAATAAGCCTAGGGAGGACGAAAATGACCTAAATGTTCAACCAATGACACAAAATGACACAAAATCACATATTGGATGCACAAGATTGGTTAAAAACCCTAATTGGATTAGAATAAGCCTAGGGAGAACGAAAATGACCTAAATGTTCAACCAATGACACAAAATGACACAAAATCTCATATTGGATGCACAAGATTGGTTAAAAACCCTAATTGGATTAGAATTAGCCAAGGGAGGACGAAAATGACCTAAATGTTCAACCAATGACACAAAATCACATATTGGATGCACAAGATTGGTTAAAAACCCTAATTGGATTAGAATAAGCCTAGGGAGGACGAAAATGACCTAAATGTTCAACCAATGACACAAAATCACATATTGGATGCACAAGATTGGTTAAAAACTCTAATTGGATTAGAATAAGCCTAGGGAGGACGAAAATGACCGATATGTTCAACCAATGACACAAAATGACACAAAATCACATATTGGATGCACAAGATTGGTTAAAAACCCTAATTGGATTAGAATAAGCCTAGGGAGGATGAAAATGACCTAAATGTTCAACCAATGACACAAAATGACACAAAATCACATATTGGATGCACTAGATTGGTTAAAAACCCTAATTGGATTAGAATAAGCCTAGGGAGGACGAAAATGACCTAAATGTTCAACCAATGACACAAAATCACATATTGGTTGCACAAGATTGGTTAAAAACCCTAATTGGATTAGAATAAGCCTAGGGAGGACGAAAATGACCTAAATGTTCAACCAATGACACAAAATCACATATTGGATGCACAAGATTGGTTAAAAATCCTAATTGGATTAGAATAAGCCTAGGGAGGACGAAAATGACCTAAATGTTCAACCAATGACACAAAATCACATATTGGTTGCACAAGATTGGTTAAAAACCCTAATTGGATTAGAATAAGCCTAGGGAGGACGAAAATGACCTAAATGTTCAACCAATGACACAAAATCACATATTGGATGCACAAGATAGGTTAAAAACCCTAATTGGATTAGAATAAGCCTAGGGAGGACAAAAATGACCTAAATATTCAACCAATGACACAAAATCACATATTGGATACACAAGATTGGTTAAAAACCCTAATTGGATTAGAATAAGCCTAGGGAGGACGAAAATGACCTAAATGTTCAACCAATGACACAAAATGACACAAAATCACATATTGGATGCACAAGATTGGTTAAAAACCCTAATTGGATTAGAATAAGCGTAGGGAGGACGAAAATGACCTAAATTTTCAACCAATGACACAAAATCACATATTGGATGCACAAGATTTGTTGAAAACCCTAATTGGATTAGAATAAGCCTAGGGTGGGCGAAAATGAACAAAATGTTCAACCAATGACACAAAATAACATATTGGATGCACAAGATTGCTTAAAAACCCTAATTTGATTAGAATAAGCCTAGGGAGGACGAAAATGACCTAAATGTTCAACCAATGACACAAAATGACACAAAATCACATATTGGATGCTCAAGATTGGTTAAAAACCCTAATTGGATTAGAATAAGCCTAGGGAGGACGAAAATGACCTTAATGTGCAACCAATGACACAAAATGACACAAAATCACATATTGGATGCACAAGATTGGTTTAAAACCCTAATTGGATTAGAATAAGCCTAGGGGAAAATGACCTAAATGTTCAACCAATGACACAAAATCACATATTGGATGCACAAGATTGGTTAAAAACCCTAATTGGATTAGAATAAGCCCAAGGAGGACGAAAATGGCCTAAATGTTCAACCAATGACACAAAATCACATATTGGATGCACAAGATTGGTTAAAAACCCTAATTGGATTAGAATAAGCCTAGGGAGGACGAAAATGACCTTAATGTTCAACCAATGACACAAAATGACACAAAATCACATATTGGATGCACAAGATTGGTTAAAAACCCTAATTGGATTAGAATAAGCCTAGGGAGGACGAAAATGAACTAAATGTTCAACCAATGACATAAAATCACATATTGGATGGACAACATTGGTTAAAAACCCTAATTGGATTAGAATAAGCCTAGGGAGGACGAAAATGACCTAAATGTTCAACCAATGACACAAAATGACACAAAATCACATATTGGATGCACAAGATTGGTTAAAAACCCTAATTGGATTAGAATAAGCCTAGGGAGGACGAAAATGACCTAAATGTTCAACCAATGACACAAAACAACACATAATCACATATTGGATGCACAAGATTGGTTAAAAACCCTAATTGGATTAGAATAAGCCTGTGGAGGACGAAAATGACCTAAATGTTCAACCAATGACACAAAATCACATATTGGACGCACAAGATTGGTTAAAAACGCTAATTGGATTAGAATAAGCCTAGGGAGGACGAAAATGACCTAAATTTTCAACCAATGACACCAAATCACATATTGGATGCACAAGATTGGTTAAAAACCCTAATTGGATTAGAATAAGCCTAGGGAGGACGAAAATGACCTAAATGTTCAACCAATGACACAAAATGACACAAAATCACATATTGGATGCACAAGATTGGTTAAAAACCCTAATTGGATTAGAATAAGCCTAGGGAGGACGAAAATGACCTAAAAGGTCAACCAATGACACAAAATCACATATTGGATGCACAAGATTGGTTAAAAACCCTAATTGGATTAGAATAAGCCTAGGGAGGACGAAAATGACCTAAATGTTCAACCAATGACACAAAATGACACAAAATCACATATTGGATGCACAAGATTGGTTAAAAACCCTAATTGGATTAGAATAAGCCTAGGGAGGACGAGAATGACCTAAATGATCAACCAATAACACAAAATCACATATTGGATGCACAAGATTGGTTAAAAACCCTAATTGGATTAGAATAAGCCTAGGGAGGACGAAAATCACCTAAATAATCAACCATTGACACAAAATGACACAAAATCACATATTGGATGCACAAGATTGGTTAAAAACCCTAATTGGATTAGAATAAGCCTAGGGAGGACGAAAATGACCTAAATGACCAACCAATGACACAAAATCACATATTGGATGCACAAGATTGGTTAAAAACCCTAATTGGATTAGAATAAGCCTAGGGAGGACGAAAATGACCTAAATGTTCAACCAATGACACAAAATGACACAAAATCACATATTGGATGCACAAGATTGGTTAAAAACCCTAATTGGATTAGAATAAGCCTAGGGAGGACGAAAATGACCTAAATCTTCAACCAATGACACAAAATGACACAAAATTAAATATTGGATACACAAGATTGGTTAAAAACCCTAATTGGATTAGAATAAGTCTAGGGAGGACGAAAATGACCTAAATGTTCAACCAATGACACAAAATCACATATTGGATGCACAAGATTGGTTAAAAACCCTAATTGGATTAGAATAAGCCTAGGGAGGACGAAAATGACCTAAATGTTCAACCAATGACACAAAATGCACAAAATCACATATTGGATGCACAAGATTGGTTAAAAACCCTAATTGGATTAGAATAAGCCTAGGGAGGACGAAAATGATCTAAATGTTCAAGCAATGAGACAAAATCACATATTGGATGCACAAGATTGGTTAAAAACCCTAATTGGATTAGAATAAGCCTAGGGAGGACGAAAATGACCTAAATGTTCAACCAATGACACAAAATCACATATTGGATGCACAAGATTGGTTAAAAACCCTAATTGGATTAGAATAAGCCTAGGGAGGACGAAAATGACCTAAATGTTCAACCAATGACACAAAATCACATATTGGATGCACAAGATAGGTTAAAAACCCTAATTGGATTGGAATAAGCCAAGGGAGGACGAAAATGACCTAAATGTTCAACCAATGACACAAAATGACCCAAAATTACATATTGGATGCACAAGATTGGTTAAAAACCCTAATTGGATTAGAATAAGCCTAGGGAGGACGAAAATGACCTAAATGTTCAACCAATGACACAAAATGACACAAAATCACATATTGGATGCACAAGATTGGTTAAAAACCCTAATTGGATTAGAATAAGCCTAGGGAGGACGAAAATGACCTAAATGTTCAACCAATGACACAAAATGACACAAAATCACATATTGGATGCACAAGATTGGTTAAAAACCCTAATTGGATTAGAATAAGCCTAGGAGGACGAAAATGAACTAAAAGTTTAGCCAATGACACAAAATGACACAAAATCACATATTGGATGCACAAGATTGGTTAAAAACCCTAATTGGATTAGAATAAGCCTAGGGAGGACGAAAATGACCTAAATGTTCAACCAATGACACAAAATCACATATTGGATGCACAAGATTGGTTAAAAACCCTAATTGGATTAGAATAAGCCTAGGGAGGTCGAAAATGACATAAATGTTCAACCAATGACACAAAATCACATATTGGATGCACAAGATTGGTTAAAAACCCTAATTGGATTAGAATAAGCCTAGGGTGGACGAAAATGACCTAAATGTTCAACCAATGACACAAAATCACATATTGGTTGCACAAGATTGGTTAAAAACTCTAATTGGATTAGAATAAGCCTAGGGAGGACGAAAATGACCTAAATGTTCAACCAATGACATAAAATCACATATTGGATGCACAAGATTGATTAAAAACCCTAATTGGATTAGAATAAGCCTAGGGAGCACGAAAATGACCTAAATGTTCAACCAATGACACAAAATGATACAAAATCACATATTGGATGCACATGATTGGTTAAAAACCCTAATTGGATTAGAATAAGCCTAGCGCGGACGAAAATGACCTAAATGTTCAACCAATGACACAAAATTACATATTGGATGCACAAGATTGGTTAAAAACCCTAATTGGATTAGAATAAGCCTAGGGTGGACGAAAATGACCTAAATGTTCAACCAATGACACAAAATGACAGAAAATCACATATTGGGTGCACAAGATTGGTTAAAAACCCTAATTGGATTAGAATAAGCCTACGGAGGAGGAAAATGACCTAAATGTTCAACAAATGACACAAAATGACACAAAATCACGTATTGGATGCACAAGATTGGTTAAAAACCCTAATTGGAATAGAATAAGCCTAGGGAGGACAAACATGACCTAAATATTCAACCAATGATACAAAATCACATATTGGATGCACAAGATTGGTTAAAAACCCTAATTGGATTAGAATAAGCCTAGGGAGGACGAAAATGACCTAAATGTTCAACCAATGACACAAAATCACATATTGGTTGCACAAGATTGGTTAAAAACCCTAATTGGATTAGAATAAGCCTAGGGAGGACGAAAATGACCTAAATGTTCA
>JBBPBQ010000003.1:25446515-25463629 GCA_037974755.1 Cicer yamashitae
TTTTTGTGTCATTTTGTGTCATTGGTTGAACATTTAGGTCATTTTCGTCCTCCCTAGGCTTATTCTAATCCAATTAGGGTTTTTAACCAATCTTGTGCATCCAATATGTGATTTTGTGTCATTTTGTGTCATTTGTTCAACATTTAGGTCATTTTCGTCCTCCGTAGGCTTATTCTAATCAAATTAGGGTTTTTAACCAATCTTGTGCATCCAATATGTGATTTTCTGTCATTTTGTGTCATTGGTTGAACATTTAGGTCATTTTCGTCCTCCCTAGGATTATTATAATCCAATTAGGGTTTTTAACCAATCTTGTGCATCCAATATGTGAGTTTGTGTCATTGGTTGAACATTTAGGTCATTTTCGTCCTCTTTAGGCTTATTCTAATCCAATTAGGGTTTTTAACCAATCTTGTCCATCCAATATGTGATTTTGTATCATTTTGTGTCATTGGTTGAACATTTAGGTCATTTTCGTCCTCCCTAGGCTTATTCTAATCCAATTAGAGTTTTTAACCAATCTTGTGCATCCACTATGTGATTTTATGTCATTTTGTGTCATTGGTTGAACATTTAGGTCATTTTCGTCCTCCCTAGGCTTATTCTAATCCAATTAGGGTTTTTAACCAATCTTGTGCATCCAATATGTGATTTTGTGTCATTGGTTGAACATTTAGGTCATTTTCGTCCTCCCTAGGCTTATTCTAATCCAATTTGGGTTTTTAACCAATCTTGTGCATCCAATATGTGATTTTGTGTCATTTTGTGTCGTTGGTTGAACATATAGATCATTTTCATCCTCCATAGGCTTATTCTAATCCAATTAGGGTTTTTAACCAATCTTGTGCATCCAATATGTGATTTTGTGTCATTGGTTGAACATTTAGGTCATTTTCGTCCTCCCTAGGCTTATTCTAATCCAATTAGGGTTTTTAACCAATCTTGTGCATCCAATATGTGATTTTCTGTCTTTTTGTGTCATTGGTTGAAGATTTAGGTCATTTTCGTCCTCCCTAGGCTTATTCTAATCCAATTATGGTTTTTAACCAATCTTGTGCATCCAATATGTGATTTTGTGTCATTTTGTGTGATTGGTTGAACATTTAGGTCATTTTCGTCCTCCCTAGGCTTATTCTAATCCAATTAGGGTTTTTAACCAATCTTGTGCATCCAATATGTGATTTTGTGTCATTGGTTGAACATTTAGGTCATTTTCGTCCTCCCTAGGCTTATTCTAATCCAATTAGGGTTTTTAACCAATCTTGTGCATCCAATAGGTGATTTTGTGTCATTGGTTGAACATTTAGGTCATTTTCGTCCTCCCTAGGCTTATTCTAATCCAATTAGGGTTTTTAACCAATCTTGTGCATCCAATATGTTATTTTGTGTCATTGGTTAAACATTAAGGTCGTTCTGGTCCTCCCTAGGCTTATTCTAATCGAAATAGGGTTTTTAACCAATCTTGTGCATCCAATAAGTGATTTTGTGTCATTGGTTGAACATTTAGGTCATTTGCGTCCTCCTTAGGCTTATTCTAATCCAATTAGGGATTTTAACCAATCTTGTGCATCCAATAAGTGATTTTGTGTCATTGGTTGAACATTTAGGTCATTTTCGTCCTCCCTAGACTTATTCTAATCCAATTAGGGTTTTTAACCAATCTTGTGCATCCAATAAGTGATTTTGTGTCATTGGTTGAACATTTAGGTCATTTTCGTCCTCCCTAGGCTTATTCTAATCCAATTAGGGTTTTTATCCAATCTTGTGCATCCAATATGTGATTTTGTGTCATTGGTTGAACATTTAGGTCATTTTCATCCTCCCTATGCTTATTATAATCCAATTAGGGTTTTTAACCATTCTTGTGCATCCAATGTGTGATTTTGTGTCATTTTATGTCATTGGTTGAACATTTAGGTCATGTTCGTCCTCCCTAGGCTTATTCTAATCCAATTAGGGTTTTTAACCAATCTTGTGCATCCAATATGTGATTTTGTGTGATTGGTTGATCATTTAGGTCATTTTCGTCCTCCCTAGGCTTATTCTAATCCAATTAGGGTTTTTAACCAATCTTGTGCATCCAATATGTGATTTTGTGTCATTTTGTGTCATTGGTTGAACATTTAGGTCATTTTCGTCCTCCCTAGGGTTATTCTATTCCAATTAGGGTTTTTAACCAATCTTGTGCATCCAATATGTGATTTTGTGTCATTGGTTGAACATTTAGGTCATTTTCGTCCTCCCTAGGCTTATTCTAATCCAATTAGGGTTTTTAACCAATCTTGTGCATCCAATATGTGATTTTGTGTCATTGGTTGAACATTTAGGTCATTTTCGTCCTCCCTAGGCTTATTCTAATCCAATTAGGGTTTTTAACCAATCTTGTGCATCCAATATGTGATTTTTTGTCATTGGTTGAATATTTAGGTCATTTTTGTCCTCCGTAGGCTTATTCTAATCCAATTAGGGTTTTTAACCAATCTTGTGCATCCAATATGTGATTTTGTGTCATTTTGTGTCATTTGTTGAACATTTAGGTCATTTTCGTCCTCCGTAGGCTTATTCTAATCCAATTAGGGTTTTTAACCAATCTTGTGCATCCAATATGTGATTTTGTGTCATTGGTTGAACATTTAGGTCATTTTTGTCCTCCCTAGGCTTATTCTAATCCAATTAGGGTTTTTAACCAATCTTGTGCATCCAATTTGTGATTTTGTGTCATTGGTTAAACATTTAGGTCATTTTCGTCCCCCTTAGGCTTATTCTAATCCAATTAGGGTTTTTAACCAATCTTGTGCATCCAATATGTGATTTTGTGTCATTGGTTGAACATTTAGGTCATTTTCGTCCTCCCTAGGCTTATCCTAATCCAATTTGGGTTTTTAACCAATCCTGTGCATCCAATATGTGATTTTGTACCATTGGTTGAACATTTAGGTCATTTTCATCCTCCCTAGCCTTATTCTAATCCAATTAGGATTTTTAACCAATCTTGTGCATCCAATATGTGATTTTGTGTCATTGGTTGAACATTTAGGTCATTTTCGTCCTCCCTAGGCTTATTCTAATCCAATTAGGGTTTTTAACCAATCTTGTGCAACCAATATGTGATTTTTTGTCATTGGTTGAACATTTAGGTCATTTTCGTCCTCCTTAGGCTTATTCTAATCCAATTAGGGTTTTTAACCAATCTTGTGCATCCAATATGTGATTTTGTGTCATTGGTTGAACATTTAGGTCATTTTCGTCCTCCCTAGGCTTATTCTAATCCAATTAGGGTTTTTAACTAATCTTGTGCTTCCAAAATGTGATTTTGTGTCATTTTGTGTCATTGGTTGAACATTTAGGTCATTTTCGTCCTCCCTAGGCTGATTCTAATCCAATTAGGGTTTTTAACCAATCTTATGCATCCAATATGTGATTTGGTTTCATTGGTTGAACATTTAGGTCATTTTCGTCCTCCCTAGGCTTATTCTAATCCAATTAGGGTTCTTAACCAATCTTGTGCATCCAATATGTGATTTTGTGTCATTGGTTGAACATTTAGGTCATTTTCGTCCTCGCTAGGCTTATTCTAATCCAATTAGGGTTTTTAACCAATCTTGTGCATCCAATATGTGATTTTGTATCATTTTGTGTCATCGGTTGAACATTTAGGTCATTTTCGTCCTCCCTAGGCTTATTCTAATCCAATTAGGGTTTTTAACCAATCTTGTGCATCCAGTATGTGATTTTGAGTCATTTTATGTCATCGATTGAACATTTAGGTCATTTTCGTCCTCCCTAGGCTTATTCTAATCCAATTAGGGTTTTTAACCAATCTTGTGCATCCAATATGTGATTTTGTGTCATTTGTTGAACATTTAGGTCATTTTCGTCCTCCGTAGGCTTATTCTAATCCAATTAGGGTTTTTAACCAATCTTGTGCATCCAATATGTGATTTTCTGTCATTTTGTGTCATTGGTTGAACATTTAGGTCATTTTCGTCCTCCCTAGGCTTATTCTAATCCAATTAGGGTTTTTAACCAATGTTGTGCATCCAATATGTGATTTTGTGTCATTTTGTGTCATTGGTTGAACATTTAGGTCAGTTTCGTCCTCCCTAGACTTATTCTAATCCAATTAGGGTGTTTAACCAATCTTGTGCATCCAATCTGTGATTTTGTGTCATTGGTTGAATATTTAGGTCATTTTTGTCCTCCCTAGGCTTATTCTAATCCAGTTAGGGTTTTTAACCAATCTTGTGCATCCAATATGTGATTTTGTGTCATTTTGTGTCATTTGTTGAACATTTAGGTCATTTTCGTCCTCCGTAGGCTTATTCTAATCCAATTAAGGTTTTTAACCAATCTTGTGCATCCAATATGTGATTTTCTGTCATTTTGTGTCATTGGTTGAACATTTAGGTCATTTTCGTCCTCCCTAGGATTATTATAATCCAATTAGGGTTTTTAACCAATCTTGTGCATCCAATATGTGATTTTGTGTCATTGGTTGAACATTTAGGTCATTTTCGTCCTCCCTAGGCTTATTCTAATCCAATTAGGGTTTTTAACCAATCTTGTGCATCCAATATGTGATTTTGTGTCATTGGTTGAACATTTAGGTCATTTTCGTCCTCCCTAGGCTTATTCTAATCCAATTAGGGTTTTTAACCAATCTCGTGCATCCAATATGTGATTTTCTGTCATTGGTTGAACATTTAGGTCATTTTCGTCCTCCCTAGGCTTATTCTAATCCAATTAGGGTTTTTAACCAATCTTGTGCATCCAATATGTGATTTTGTGTCATTGGTTGAACATTTAGGTCATTTTCGTCCTCCCTAGGCTTATTCTAATCCAATTAGGGTTTTTAACCAATCTTGTGCATCCAATATATGATTTTGTGTCATTTTGTGTCATTGGTTGAACATTTAGGTCATTTTCGTCCTCCCTAGGCTAATTCTAATCCAATTAGGGTTTTTAACCAATCTTGTGCATCCAACATGTGATTTTGTGTCATTGGTTGAACATTTAGGTCATTTTCGTCCTCCCTAGGCTTATTCTAATCCAATTAGGGTTTTTAACCAATCTTGTGCATCCAACATGTGATTTTGTGTCATTGGTTGAACATTTAGGTAATTTTCGTCCTCCCTAGGCTTATTCTAATCCAATTAGGGTTTTTAACCAATCTTGTGCATTCAATATGTAATTTTGTGTCATTTTGTGTCAATGGTTCAACATTTAGGTCATTTTCGTCCTCCCTAGGCTTATTCTAATCCAATTAGGGTTTTTAACCAATCTTGTGCATCCAATATGTGATTTTGTGTCATTGGTTGAACATTTAGGTCATTTTCGTCCTCCCTAGGCTTATTCTAATCCAATTAGGGTTTTTAACCAATCTTGTGCATCCAATATGTGATTTTGTGTCATTTTGTGTCATTGGTTGAACATTTAGGCCATTTTCATCCTCCATAGGCTTATTCTAATCCAATTAGGGTTTTTAACCAATCTTGTTCATCCAATATGTGATTTTGTGTCATTGGTTGACTATTTAGGTCATTTTCGTCCTCCCTAGGCTTATTCTAATCCAATTAGGGTTTTTAACCAATCTTGTGCATCCAATATGTGATTTTGTGTCATTTTGTGTCATTGGTTAAACATTTAGGTCAGTTTTGTCCTCCCTAGGCTTATTCGAATCCAATTAGGGTTTTTAACCAATCTTGTGCATCCAATATGTGATTTTGTGTCATTGGTTGAACATTTAGGTCATTTTCGTCCTCCCTAGGCTTATTCTAATCCAATTAGGGTTTTTAACCAATCTTGTGCATCCAATATGTGATTTTGTGTCATTTTGTGTCATTGGTTGAACATTTAGGTCAGTTTCGTCCTCCCTAGACTTATTCTAAGATTGAACATTTCGGTCATTTTCGTCATCCGTAGGCTTATTCTAATCCAATTAGGGTTTTTAACCAATCTTGTGCATCCAATATGTGATTTTGTATCATTTTGTGTCATCGGTTGAACATTTAGGTCATTTTCGTCCTCCCTAGGCTTATTCTAATCCAATTAGGGTTCTTAACCAATCTTGTGCATCCAGTATGTGATTTTGAGTCATTTTTTGTCATCGATTGAACATTTAGGTCATTTTCGTCCTCCCTAGGCTTATTCTAATCCAATTAGGGTTTTTAACCAATCTTGTGCATCCAATATGTGATTTTGTGTCATTTTGTGTCGTTGGTTGAACATATAGATCATTTTCGTCCTCCATAGGCTTATTCTAATCCAATTAGGGTTTTTAACCAATCTTGTGCATCCAATATGTGATTTTGTGTCATTGGTTGAACATTTAGGTCATTTTCGCCCACCCTAGGCTTATTCTAATCCAATTAGGGTTTTTAACAAATCTTGTGCATCCAATATGTGATTTTCTGTCATTTTGTGTCATTGGTTGAACATTTAGGTCATTTTCGTCCTCCCTAGGCTTATTCTAATCCAATTAGGGTTTTTAACCAATCTTGTGCATCCAATATGTGATTTTTTGTCATTGGTTGAATATTTAGGTCATTTTTGTTCTCCCTAGGCTTATTCTAATCCAATTAGGGTTTTTAACCAATCTTGTGCATCCAATATGTGATTTTGTGTCATTTTGTGTCATTTGTTGAACATTTAGGTCATTTTCGTCCTCCCTAGGCTTATTCTAATCCAATTAGGGTTTTTAACCAATCTTGTGCATCCAATATGTGATTTTGTGTCATTGGTTGAACATTTAGGTCATTTTCGTCCTCCCTAGGCTTATTCTAATCCAATTAGGGTTTTTAACCAATCTTGTGCATCCAATATGTGATTTTGTGAATGGTTGAACATTTAGGTCATTTTCGTCCTCCCTAGGCTTATTCTAATCCAATTAGGGTTTTTAACCAATCTTGTGCATCCAATATGTGATTTTGTGTCATTGGTTGAACATTTAGGTCATTTTCGTCCTCCCTATGCTTATTCTAAACCAACTAGAGTTTTTAACCAATCTTTTGCATCAAATATGTGATTTTGTGTCATTGGTTGAACATTTAGGTCATTTTCGTCCTCCCTAGGCTTATTCTAATCCAATTAGGGTTTTTAACCAATCTTGTGCATCCAATATGTGATTTTGTGTCATTGGTTGAACATTTAGGTCATTTTCGTCCTCCCTAGGCTTATTCTAACCCAATTAGGGTTTTTAACCAATCTTGTGCATCCAATATGTGATTTTGTATCATTTTGTGTCATTGGTTGAACATTTAGGTCATTTTCGTCCTCCCTAGGCTTATTCTAATCCAATTAGGGTTTTTAACCAATCTTGTGCAACCAATATGTGATTTTGTGTCATTGGTTGAACATTTAGGTCTATTTCGTCCTCCGTAGGCTTATTCTAATCCAATTAGGGTTTTTAACCAATCTTGTGCATCCAACATGTGATTTTGTGTCATTGGGTGAACATTTAGGTCATTTTCGTCCTCCCTAGGCTTATTCTAATCCAATTAGGGTTTTTAACCAATCTTGTGCATCCAATATGTGATTTTGTGTCATTGGTTGAACATTTAGGTCATTTTCGTCCTCCCTAGGCTTATTCTAATCCAATTAGGGTTTTTAACCAATCTTGTGCATCCAATATGTGATTTTGTGTCATTGGTTGAACATTTAGGTCATTTTCGTCCTCCCTAGGCTTATTCTAATCCAATTAGGGTTTTTAACCAATATTGAGCATCCAATATGTGATTTTGTGTCATTTTGTGTCATTGGTTGAACATTTAGGTCATTTTCGTCCTCCCTAGGCTTATTCTAATCCAATTAGGGTTTTTAACCAATCTTGTGCATCCAATATGTGATTTTGTGTCATTGGTTGAACATTTAGGTCATTTTCGTCCTCCCTAGGCTTATTCTAATCCAATTAGGGTTTTTAACCAATCTTGTGCATCCAATATGTGATTTTGTGTCATTGGTTGAACACTTAGGTCATTTTCGTCCTCCCTAGGCTTATTCTAATCCAATTAGGGTTTTAAACCAATCTTGTGCATCCAATATGTGATTTTGTTTCATTTTGTGTCGTTGGTTGAACATATAGATCATTTTCGTCCTCCATAGGCTTATTCTAATCCAATTAGGGTTTTTAACCAATCTTGTGCATCCAATATGTGATTTTCTGTCATTTTGTGTCATTGGTTGAACATTTAGGTCATTTTCGTCCTCCCTAGGCTTATTCTAATCCAATTAGGGTTTTTAACCAATCTTGTGCATCCAATATGTGATTTTGTGTCATTGGTTGAACATTTAGGTCATTTTCGTCCTCCCTAGGCTTATTCTAATCCAATTAGGGTTTTTAACCAATCTTGTGCATCCAGTATGTGATTTTGTGTCATTTTGTGTCGTTGGTTGAACATATAGATCATTTTCGTCCTCCATAGCCTTATTCTAATCCAATTAGGGTTTTTAACCAATCTTGTGCATCCAATATGTGATTTTGTGTCATTGGTTGAACATTTAGGTCATTTTCGTCCTCCCTAGGCTTATTCTAATCCAATTAGGGTTTTTAACCAATCTTGTGCAACCAATATGTGATTTTGTGTAATTTTGTGTCATTGGTTGAACATTTAGGTCATTTTCGTCCTCCCTAGGGTTATTCTAATCCAATTAGGGTTTTTAACCAATCTTGTGCATCCAATATGTGATTTTGTGTCATTGGTTGAACATTTAGGTCATTTTCGTCCTCCCTAGGCTTATTCTAATCCAATTAGGGTTTTTAACCAATCTTGTGCATCCGATATGTGATTTTGTGTAATTTTGTGTCATTGGTTGAACATTTAGGTCATTTTCGTCCTCCCTAGGCTTATTCTAATCCAATTAGGGTTTTTAACCAATCTTGTGCATCCAATATGTGATTTTGTGTCATTGGTTGAATATTTAGGTAATTTTCGTCCTCCTTAGGCTTATTCTAATCCAATTAGGGTTTTTAACCAATCTTGTGCATCCAATATGTGATTCTGTGTCATTTTGTGTCATTGGTTGACATTTAGGTCATTTTCGTCCTCCCTAGGCTTATTCTAATCCAATTAGGGTATTTAACCAATCTTGTGCATCCAATATGTGATTTTGTGTCATTAGTTGAACATTTAGGTCATTTTCGTCCTCCCTATGCCTATTCTAATCCAACTAGAGTTTTTAACCAATCTTGTGCATCCATTATGTGATTTTGTGTCATTGGTTGAACATTTAGGTCACTTTCGTCCTCCTTAGGCTTATTCTAATCCAATTAGGGTTTTTAACCAATCTTGTGCATCCAATATGTGATTTTGTGTCATTGGTTGAACATTTAGGTCATTTTCGTCCTCCCTAGGCTTATTCTAATCCAATTAGGGTTTTTAACCAATCTTGTGCATCCAATATGTGATTTTGTGTCATTGGTTGAACATTTAGGTCATTTTCGTCCCCCCTAGGCTTATTCTAATCCAATTAGGGTTTTTAACCAATCTTGTGCATCCAATATGTGATTTTGTGTCATTGGTTGAACATTTAGGTCATTTTCGTCCTCCCTAGGCTTATTCTAATCCAATTAGGGTTTTTAACCAATCTTGTGCATCCAATATGTGATTTTGTGTCATTGGTTGAACATTTAGGTCATTTTCGTCCTCCCTAGGCTTATTCTAATCCAATTAGGGTTTTTAACCAATCTTGTGCATCCAATATGTGATTTTGTGTCATCGGTTGAATATTTAGGTCATTTTTGTCCTCCCTAGGCTTATTCTAATCCAATTAGGGTTTTTAACCAATCTTGTGCATCCAATATGTGATTTTGTGTCATTGGTTGAACATTTAGGTCATTTTCGTCCTCCCTAGGCTTATTCTAATCCAATTAGGGTTTTTAACCAATCTTGTGCATCCAATATGTGATTTTGTGTCATTGGTTGAACATTTAGGTCATTTTCGTCCTCCCTAGGCTTATTCTAATCCAATTAGGGTTTTTAACCAATCTTGTGCATCCAATATGTGATTTTGTGTTATTTTGTGTCATTGGTTGAACATTTAAATCATTTTCGTCCTCCCTAGGCTTATTCTAATCCAATTACGGTTTTTAACCAATCTTGTGCATCCAATATGTGATTTTGTGTCATTTTGAGTCATTGGTTGAACATTTAGGTCATTTTCGTCCTCCCTAGGCTTATTCTAATCCAATTAGGGTTTTTAACCAATCTTGTGCATCCAATATGTGATTTTGTGTCATTTTGTGTCATTGGTTGAACATTTAATTCATTTTCATCCTCCCTAGGATTATTCTAATCCAATTAGGGTTTTTAACCAATCTTGTGCATATTATATGTGAATTTGTGTCATTTTGTGTCATTGGTTGAACATTTAGGTCATTTTCGTCCTCCCTAGGCTTATTCTAATCCAATTAGGGTTTTTAACCAATCTTGTGCATCCAACATGTGATTTTGTGTCATTGGTTGAACATTTAGGTAATTTTCGTCCTCCCTAGGCTTATTCTAATCCAATTAGGGTTTTTAACCAATCTTGTGCATTCAATATGTAATTTTGTGTCATTTTGTGTCAATGGTTCAACATTTAGGTCATTTTCGTCCTCCCTAGGCTTATTCTAATCCAATTAGGGTTTTTAACCAATCTTGTGCATCCAATATGTGATTTTGTGTCATTGGTTGAACATTTAGGTCATTTTCGTCCTCCCTAGGCTTATTCTAATCCAATTAGGGTTTTTAACCAATCTTGTGCATCCAATATGTGATTTTGTGTCATTTTGTGTCATTGGTTGAACATTTAGGTCATTTTCGTCCTCCCTAGGCTAATTCTAATCCAATTAGGGTTTTTAACCAATCTTGTGCATCCAATATGTGATTTTGTGTCATTGGTTGAACATTTAGGTCATTTTCGTCCCCCCTAGGCTTATTCTAATCCAATTAGGGTTTTTAACCAATCTTGTGCATCCAATATGTGATTTTGTGTCCTTTTGTGTCATTGGTTGAACATTTAGGTCATTTTCGTCCTCCCTAGGCTTATTCTAATCCAATTAGGGTTTTTAACCAATCTTGTGCATCCAATATGTGATTTTGTGTCATTGGTTGAACATTTAGGTCATTTTCGTCCTCCGTAGGCTTATTCTTATCCAATTAGGGTTTTTAACCAATCTTGTGCATCCAATATGTGATTTTCTGTCATTTTGTGTCATTGGTTGAACATTTAGGTCATTTTCGTCCTCCCTAGGATTATTATAATCCAATTAGGGTTCTTAACCAATCTTGTGCATCCAATATGTGATTTTGTGTCATTTGTTGAATATTTAGGTCATTTTTGTCCTCCCTGGGCTTATTCTAATCCAATTAGGGTTTTTAACCAATCTTGTGCATCGAATATGTGATTTTGTATCATTTTGTGTCATTGGTTGAACATTTAGGTCATTTTCGTCCTCCCTAGGCTTATTCTAATCCAATTAGGGGTTTTAACCAATCTTGTGCATCCAGTATGTGATTTTGTGTCATTTTGTGTCGTTGGTTGAACATATAGATCATTTTCGTCCTCCATAGGCTTATTCTAATCCAATTAGGGTTTTTAACCAATCTTGTGCATCCAATATGTGATTTTGTGTCATTGGTTGAACATTTAGGTCATTTTCGTCCTCCCTAGGCTTATTCTAATCCAATTAGGGTTTTTAACAAAACTTGTGCATCCAATATGTGATTTTGTGTCATTGGTTGAACATTTAGGTCATTTTCGTCCTCCCTAGGCTTATTCTAATCCAATTAGGGTTTTTAACCAATCTTGTGCATCCAATATGTGATTTTGTGTCATTGGTTGAACATTTAGGTCATTTTCGTCCTCCCTAGGCTTATTCTAATCCAATTAGGGTTGTTTAATCTATCTTTTGCATCCAATATGTGATTTTGTGTCATTGGTTGCACATTTAGGTCATTTTCATCCTCTCTAGGCTTATTCTAATCCAATTAGGGTTTTTAACCAATCTTGTGCATATAATAAGTGATTTTGTGTCATTGGTAATCCAATTAGGTCATTTTCGTCCTCGCTAGGCTTATTCTAATCCAATTAGGGTTTTTAACCAATCTTGTGCATCTAATATGTGATTTTGTGTCATTTTGTGTCATTGGTTGAAAATTTAGGTTATTTTCGTCCTCCCTAGGCTTATTCTAATCCAATTAGGGTTTTTAACCAATCTTGTGCATCCAATATGTGATTTTGTGTCATTGGTTGCACATTTAGGTCATTTTCGTCCTCCCTAGGCTTATTCTAATCCAATTAGGGTTTTTAACCAATCTTGTGCATCCAATATGTGATTTTGTGTCATTTGTAATCCAATTAGGTCATTTTCGTCCTCGCTAAACTTATTCTAATCCAATTAGGGTTTTTAACCAATCTTGTGCATCCAATATGTGATTTTGTGTCATTGGTTTAACATTTAGGTCATTTTCGTCCTCCCTAGGCTTATTCTAATCCAATTAGGGTTTTTAACCAATCTTGTCCATCCAATATGTGATTTTGTATCATTTTGTGTCATTGGTTGAACATTTAGGTCATTTTCGTCCTCCCTAGGCTTATTCTAATCCAATTAGGGTTTTTAACCAATCTTGTGCATCCAATATGTGATTTTGTGTCATTTTGTGTCATCGATTGAACATTTAGGTCATTTTCGTCCTCCCTAGGCTTATTCTAATCCAATTAGGGTTTTTAACCAATCTTGTGCATCCAATATGTGATTTTGTGTCATTGGTTGAACATTTAGGTCATTTTCGTCCTCCCTAGGCTTATTCTAATCCAATTAGGGTTTTTAACCAATCTTGTGCATCCAATATGTGATTTTGTGTCATTTTGTTTCATTGGTTGTACATTTAGGTTATTTTCGTCCTCCCTAGGCTTATTCTAATCCAATTAGGGTTTTTAACCAATCTTGTGCATACAATATGTGATTTTGTGTCATTGGTTGAACATTTAGGTCATTTTCGTCCTCCATAGGCTTATTCTAATCCAACTGGGGTTTTTAACCTATCTTGTACATCCAATATGTGGTTTTGTGTCATTGGTTGAACATTTAGGTCATTTTCGTCCTCCCTAGGCTTATTCTAATCCAATTAGGGTTTTTAACCAATCTTGTGCATCCAATATGTGATTTTGTGTCATTGGTTGAACATTTAGGTCATTTTCGTCCTCCCTAGGCTTATTCTAATCCAATAAGGATTTTTAACCAATCTTGTGCATCCAATATGTGATTTTGTGTCATTGGTCTAACATTTAGGTCATTTTCGTTCTCCCTAGGCTTATTCTAATCCAATTAGGGTTTTTAACCAATCTTGTGCATCCAATATGTGATTTTGTGTCATTTTGTGTCATTGGTTGAACATTTAGGTCATTTTCGTCCTCCCTAGGCTTATTCTAATCCAATTAGGGTTTTTAACCAATCTTGTGAATCCAATATGTGATTTTGTGTCATTGGTTGAACATTTAGGTCATTTTCGTCCTCCTTGGGATTATTCTAATCCAATTAGGGTTTTTAACCAATCTTGTGGATCGAATATGTCATTTTGTGTCATTGGTTGAACATTTGGGTCATTTTCGTCTTCCATAGGCTTATTCTAATCCAATTAGGGTTTTTAACCAATCTTGTGCATCCAATATGTGATTTTGTGTCATTTTGTGTCATTGGTTGAACATTTAGGTCATTTTCGTCCTCCCTAGGCTTATTCTAATCCAATTAGGGTTTTTAACCAATCTTGTGCATCCAATATGTGATTTTTTTGTCATTTTGTGTCATTGGTTGAACATTTAGGTCATTTTCGTCCTCCCAAGGCTTATTCTAATCCAATTAGGATTTTTAACCAATCTTGTGCATCCAATATGTGATTTTGTGTCATTCGTTGAAAATTTTTGTCATTTTCGTTCTCCCAAGGCTTATTCTAATCCAATTAGGGTTTTTAACCAATCTTGTGCATCCAATATGTGATTTTGTGTCATTTTGTGTCATTGGTTGAACATTTAGGTCATTTTCGTCCTCCCTAGGCTTATTCTAATCCAATTAGGGTTTTTAACCAATCTTGTGCATCCAATATGTGATTTTGTGTCATTGGCTTAACATTTAGGTCATTTTCGTCCTCCCTAGGCTTATTCTAATCCAATTAGGATTTTTAAACAATCTTGTGCATCCAATATCTGATTTTTTGTCATTTTGTGTCATTGGTTGAACATTTAGGTCATTTTCGTCCTCCCTAGGCTTATTCTAATCCAATTAGGATTTTTAACCAATCTTGTGCATCCAATATGTGATTTTGTGTCATTCGTTGAAAATTTTTGTCATTTTCGTTCTCCCAAGGCTTATTCTAATCCAATTAGGGTTTTTAACCAATCTTGTGCATCCAATATGTGATTTTGTGTCATTTTGTGTCATTGGTTGAACATTTAGGTCATTTTCGTCCTCCCTAGGCTTATTCTAATCCAATTAGGGTTTTTAACCAATCTTGTGCATCCAATATGTGATTTTGTGTCATTGGTTGAACATTTAGGTCATTTTCGTCCTCCCTAGGCTTATTCTAATCCAATGAGGGTTTTTAACCAATCTTGTGCATCCAATATGTGATTTTGTGTCATTGGTTGAACATTTAGGTCATTTTCGTCCTCCCTAGGCTTATTCTAATCCAATTAGGGTTTTTAACCAATCTTGTGCATCCAATATGTGATTTTGTGTCATTTTGTGTCATTGGTTGAACATTTAGGTCATTTTCGTCCTCCCTAGACTTATTCTAATCCAATTATGGTTTTTAACCAATCATGTGCATCCAATATGTGATTTTGTGTCATTTTGTGTTATTGGTTGATCATTTAGGTCATTTTCGTCCTCCCTAGGCTTATTCTAATCCAATTAGGGTTTTTAACCAATCTTGTGCATCCAATATGTGATTTTGTGTCATTGGTTGAACTTTTAGGTCAATTTCGTCCTCCCTAGGCTTATTCTAATCCAATTAGGGTTTTTAACCAATCTTGTGCATCCAATATGTGATTTTGTGTCATTGGTTGAACATTTAGGTCATTTTCGTCCTCCCTAGGCTTATTCTAATCCAATTAGGGTTTTTAACCAATCTTGTGCATCCAATATGTGATTTTGTGTCATTTTGTGTCATTGGCTAAACTTTTAGTTCATTTTCGTCCTCCTAGGCTTATTCTAATCCAATTAGGGTTTTTAACCAATCTTGTGCATCCAATATGTGATTTTGTGTCATTTTGTGTCATTGGTTGAACATTTAGGTCATTTTCGTCCTCCCTAGGCTTATTCTAATCCAATTAGGGTTTTTAACCAATCTTGTGCATCCAATATGTGATTTTGTGTCATTTTGTGTCATTGGTTGAACATTTAGGTCATTTTCATCCTCCCTAGGCTTATTCTAATCCAATTAGGGTTTTTAACCAATCTTGTGCATCCAGTATCTGATTTTGTGTCATTGGTTGAACATTTAGGTCATTTTCGTTCCCCCTAGGCTTATTCTAATCCAATTAGGGTTTTAAACCAATCTTGTGCTTCCGATATGTGATTTTGTGTTAGTTTGTGTCATTGGTTGAACATTTAGGTCATTTTCGTCCTCACCAGGCTTATTCTAATCCAATTAGGGTTTTTCACCAATCCTGTGCATCCAATATGTGATTTTGTGTCATTGGTTGAACATTTAGGTCATTTTCGTCCTCCCTAGGGTTATTTTAATCCAATTATGATTTGTAACCAATCTTGTGCATCCAATATGTGATTTTGTGTCATTGGTTGAACATTTAGGTCATTTTTGTCCTCCCTAGGCTTATTCTACGCCAATTAGGGTTTTTAACCAATCTTGTGCATCCAATATGTGATTTTGTGTCATTTTGTGTCATTGGTTGAACATTTAGGTCATTTTCGTCCTCCCTAGGCTTATTCTAATCCAATTAGGGTTTTTAACCAATCTTGTGCATCCAATATGTGATTTTGTGTCATTTTGTGTCATTGGTTGAACATTTAGGTCATTTTCGTCCTCCCTAGGCATATTGTAATACAATTACGGTTTTTAACCAATCTTGTGCATCCAATATGTGATTTTGTGTCATTGGTTGAACATTTAGGTCATTTTCGTCCTCCCTAGGCTTATTCTAATCCAATTAGGGTTTTTAACCAATCTTGTGCATCCAATATGTGATTTTTTGTCATTGGTTGAATATTTAGGTCATTTTTGTTCTCCCTAGGCTTATTCTAATCCAATTAGGGTTTTTAACCAATCTTGTGCATCCAATATGTGATTTTGTGTCATTTTGTGTCATTGGTTGAACATTTAGGTCATTTTCGTCCTCCCTAGGCTTATTCTAATCCAATTAGGGTTTTTAACCAATCTTGTGCATCCAATATGTGATTTTGTGTCATTGGTTGAACATTTAGGTCATTTTCGTCCTCCCTTGGCTAATTCTAATCCAATTAGGGTTTTTAACCAATCTTGTGCATCCAATATGTGAATTTGTGTCATTTTGTGTCATTGGTTGAACATTTAGCTCATTTTCGTCCTCCCTAGGCTTATTCTAATCCAATTAGGGTTTTTAACCAATCTTGTGCATCCAATATGTGATTTTGTGTCATTGGTTGAACATTTAGGTCATTTTCGTCCTCCCTAGGCTTATTCTAATCCAATTAGGGTTTTTAACCAATCTTGTGCATCCAATATGTGATTTTTTGTCATTGGTTGAATATTTAGGTCATTTTTGTCCTCCCTAGACTTATTCTAATCCAATTAGGGTTTTTATCCAATCTTGTGCATCCAATATGTGATTTTGTGTCATTTTGTTTCATTTGTTGAACATTTAGGTCATTTTCGTCCTCCGTAGGCTTATTCTAATCCAATTAGGGTTTTTAACCAATCTTGTGCATCCAATATGTGATTTTCTGTCATTTTGTGTCATTGGTTGAACATTTAGGTCATTTTCGTCCTCCCTAGGATTATTATAATCCAATTAGGGTTCTTAACCAATCTTGTGCATCCAATATGTGATTTTGTGTCATTTGTTGAATATTTAGGTCATTTTTGTCCTCCCTGGGCTTATTCTAATCCAATTAGGGTTTTTAACCAATCTTGTGCATC